>CM075202.1:17265000-17765000 GCA_037577475.1 Chaunax sp. Z400 | reverse complement strand
TATTATTCCTGCACTTCACTCTTATATTTTCATAACGTTTTCTTTTCGTGACCAGAGACCTCTTTATCCTCTCAACGAGGTTTAAACATTGAAACCTGCTCTGATAATAGGGCGAGACGGGGACAGAGAGAGAAAGAGAACATGTGGTACATGAACAGCCAGGGGTGGTGAGGGGGCTGGATGACTGCAAGTAAGAGACGCTTTGCAGAAGTAAAGGCTCAAAACACAACATTAGAGATCTTTACTGTTATTATGAGAGGTGTTGCAATATTTTCTGTTCATCATGAAACTGTGGCGGGACAGATTGGACTGGGTTATTAATAGGAAACACTGCATTACTACCTACATTGTGGAAGGCAAGAGTGTTGTGTGTTACTTTCTGCTGCATTCCAGCAGCACTGCATAGCATTGGTTTGCTGCATGAGCATGACTCCACTTGCAGCTTGAACGAAACATTTAAATTCTTCTTCACTTAACCCGAGAACAGTAAATGAATTAGAGTGCCAGGGAAAAGCCTCCATTGTGGATTTACATGTTTTTGTTTATGCTTTTGCTTTTATGTGTGCCTGTCTGGAGGTTGAAATACTTTTGTCACTGGGTTTCAGGTGATAGTTTCAGGTGATGATGTCAAAGTCGAGGAATGTTGAAAGGATGGGTATTGTGATCCTTAGCCAAGACTGTTACATAATGTCATTGTCCTTCAAAGACCTCTCGTCTTCATGCTCATAGTTTTTACCATTGTACAGAATTGTTTTGACTATCAGTTCACTCTTTGATTTAAAAAAAAGGGATTTCAGAAGTCAATAGATCAACTTTACCCACATTTCCTAACATTACATGTTTAAAACTGTACAAACAAGTTTGTGAATTCCTTTTAAAGCGCTCTGATAGGAGGAGAGTTTGATGAAATGATTGATGGATGTTGATAGGTTGACAGTCCTGCTAGCATGTAGCTGCAGTACTCTCACAAACATGCTCACCAGTGTCACTGCAAGGTATACTGATATGTGTGCGTGTGTGTGTATGTGCGTGTGTGTGTGCATGCGTGTTATTCAGATGTGTTTTGTTCAGAGATGTGGTGTGGCCCATGAATATTTACCTACCTAGTGGTGACATTCCAGTGCCTTTTAAGTAAGTTGGCTGTGTCAACATGACTTTGACATGACAGAAAAAAACCACTTAGCTTGAACATCAGGTCATTAGGTTTGTATTCACCTGAGAAATACCAGGTTAGTGTATTGTGATGTTATTGCAATGATATGGTAAACAGAAATGTGGAGATGTAGCAGAATGAACAAAACATAACTGAAATGAGGTGCTCAGTGGTCAAAGTAGTTGAAATTTTTACACAACTTTTGTTAACCATAAAAGACTATCTGTGTAAGCTACTGCAGGAACTATAAAGAGAGAGGCATATTTTATTGTATGGTCTAATTAATTCAAACCTTTGTGACATGTCCCATCTGTCTCATTGTATAATTAAATAAACAGGACTCAGATTGCACTGAGTATACAGACTTATACCTCAGTGTTCTTAACAGCAGAATAAAACAGGCGTTTGCATATTTGTAAGGTCTACGTCAAGACAACCGAGAGTTGCAGCAAACCCAAAAGCATTTCCCAGTTTTTCTTTTTGACTGTTGGCGTCACAAAGTAAGGAAGTCTTAATATATTCCAAATGAATGACGGTAATAACAGCCATATGAGTGAAGGTCAGACTGAGCACACACGGAAAATTTTGGGCAGTGTATTTTGGGAAGGCCTCGTGAAAATTTAGAAAGGCGTGATTTATTTGTCGTCATTGTTGGAAATTCGAAAGAACAGTGAGCATGAGCTGTGACTGAGGTCTGGGAACAGGGAGTCGCAGAGTTAAAAAGAGACAGACAGAGATGGAGACAGGGCAGACACAGGAAAACAAAGAAAAGAGGAGATACTCGACAGTCAGAAAAGGAGGCAAGAGAATTTGAGTGCAGGATGTTTTGATTTTATCCTCCCATTGTCAGCAGCAGGCAGAGAAATGCTGCTGGTGGCTGGAGCTCTTCTGATGAATGGACCAGTATGCACAGTCCTCTTGCTCCCGTTGCCACTCAGTTGCCTCTTCACCAACACAAATGAGCCAATTGAGACTCAGTCTGGTGGAGCACAGTGGATGTTGTTCGTTGCAATGCCAGGGTTAAGGATTCTTCTGCTGGGTTGGGGTAGGGGTGTGCGATATGTACGGTCCACGATGATATCTTCATGGTTGTTTAAACGATGTGCGAGCTGACATTTATCAAGTGTGTATCAAGTGTGTCACTCACTTTGCAAAAACCAATCAAATACACATGTTTAGAGTCCACACATACATACAGAGTGAACTAGTGCTGCGTTCAAGATGACAATAAACTTGGGAATTTCCGATCTCTGCAAAACACGTGTTCGCATGATCAGCTCAGACTATGGATATCCTAATGATTGGCCATATCAATAACCAATCATAATATCAATTATTACAGACGTGTTTAAAAACTGTAAGCTTCACTAGTAAGAATGCAAATGTATCACATCCAGTAAAAAATGACTTCAGAGCTTCCGAACAAAAACAAAACAAACGGACAATGAGTTCAAATCATTATGTCTGAGTTGAAGCTTGTATTCTCTCAATTTCCGATGTGTCATGAACGTAGCATAGGCAGGCGTGCATGGTCACCGCACCACAAAGTTAAGTTAGCGTGAGAGAAAAATGAGTGAACAGACGGCAACAGGAAACAAAACAGAGACGCCACCAGCTTCGGCATCCCCGTCAGTACACTTAGCTGACAGATGCGGATCACTTTGGTGTTGGTTTGAGTTTGAAATGTTGCTCCAAAGATTGTTTGCCGTTAAAAGACGTTTTCACGACCAACGTGTTTCACCATCTCCGAACAAACCACCGCTCAGAATATGAAGAATATGAAATGCTTCAGGAGCCAGCTGTCCACGACAGGAATATAAAGCAGCCAGGGAACCAGCGCAAAAACACCGCACAAAACTAAACACAGCTAACTTCAGCAAAAAAAAGTTTCTTATGACAACAAAAACAAGAGACGGCAAGACATAACAAACACTGTCACCGACTGCAATGCAAACCACATGGGTCAGACTTGAATGCTTCAGTTTGAAGTGAATGAATAATCCATATTTTCCTTAAGGAAGTAGTTTCTATTCATATCATTAGAAGTAAACAATTACTGTTCTATTAACAAGTACAGTATAAGAATGTTATACACACATTTTCAAGGATACAAAATATATTTTAATCATCATTATTAGCAAAATACCAGAAAATATCTGGATATCATTTTTGTCAATATTGCACACCCCTACATCAGAGTTCAAGAGTTGAGGAGTCAGTGGGCCATCAGTCAGTGTTATACTTCATTGTACTGCTTCTTACAATGGGGGAAAAAAAGACACTCTCAGTAGCCAAATTCCTGCTTGTAAATGTGGCCTTGGCTGGTCAGTCTGTCAGTTGTGTCGCTGTGTTGGCAGAGAGCTGGTGTGTTTTCAGTCTGCTCTTGCCACTCTAAAGCACTTGGTGAGTGAAATAATGGGATTAACTGCTGTGGTTTGTTCTATGCCCGTTCCATACTGATTAAACCAAATGTGGAAAATCAGTGGCAACACAAAGTAGAAAACAACCTTCATATTTATATCCATGAGAATATACAGGATCAGTGAAGTGAAGTGTACTCAAGTCTGTCCCGGTCCCTCTTGTCGACTCCTGGTCTGACAGCGAGGACCAGATGAGCGAAGGAACAGTGAAGACAAAAAAGGAGAGATGGACAAAAGGACAGAACCAGTCGGCCATTGCCAATAACAGTTTGCTCCCCCCCCGTCTTCCTCTCTTCTTCCTCCATTCCTCCTCTCCTCTTGATGAGGGATCACTAGGGGAAATCCAAACACTGCAGGAATGTTATCATTGTATTGCATTAGCAGCATTCCCCAGCTCATTTAATAGACTACAGACCCCTCTGTAGCATGGGCTGCCTGTGTTTGTTTCTTTTTTCATCTCTGTGCTCGCAGTGTACTTATAAAGTCCTGTCAGTCTGTTTACTTGAATACATTCGTGTTTTTCCCCCTTGTATTGTTATGTGTGGTTTATTTATTTTACATATAATTAACTACTAAAGAGGCCAAATAAAAAATGGGCTTTTGTTTTCTGAATGAATTAAACATAAGATCATAAACAATGGTAAAATAAATCATCCAGGATGTAAGTTAAGACGAGCCTGTGCTTTGGCTGTCAGGTTGCAGTGGTTTGTCACAGCCTCCTGTGCAGCTCCTTTTTTGGCAAAATGTGAAGCCAGAGCTGGGGAAAGCTTGTCATGGTAATGTTCAGCAATTATCAGTGAGGGGAAAGTTGGCAGATGTTATGTTGTTAAGACTGTATAAGAGGGTATGAGAAGCACAGCTGAGCAGTGTAAGAAGGTAAAGAAAAACAGGGCTGACAGGGTAGCACTTGTAGCCTTTGAGATCTTCAGCGTTTATTTTTTCCAGACTGTTTGATTTGGTTTGAATATGTTTTTAGTTTGTTAGATTGTAGTAGCAAAGATTGTCGACACTGGTCCATTATCCAAGTTTTGAAAGCAATTAATTGGTCAGTTTTACATTCAACTACTCTGTCAAAGGGTTTGGTCCATATCGAATGATAAGAATACCGGAATCGTCAGGACATCAGGCTTATTTAATCAGCTGGTTTTATAGATAATGACACACAATCCTTTTATGGCTTGTTTGTGATTTTAACAGATGTTGAATATTCAGTCATTCCTTTCCAACCTTCACATCTGCACAGATCTGTCCATTTACTATTGATGTGTGTCGGTTTACAAATCACCAGACAGTGTGATCAGAGGAGTGTTCAGAATTTTCCTCAAAATACAGACTTTGCTGGTAGGAAGCATGAATCATATTTACGTGTCCAGCTGTGTGTGGGTCCATGTGGAGTGTGTCTGTTGGGCTTTCAGGTCAGAACTAACTTATCTATGGTGACTTCCTGCCATAGCTCTTCCCTTCCCTCCTCAGCTGTACTCTGCTTTCCCATCATTCTGTCCTTTTCTTTACTACATTTACTTTTCTTTACTACATTCTGCCCTTTTCTTTACCTCAGCTGCTTCTTCCTCCCATGTCATTTATTCCTCCTACGCTTTAGAGTTTAGATGATTTTTTCCCCTGAGATCTCAGCCCTCTCAACCATCCAGTTTTTTGGATCTTTCTCTGTCCCAGCCCTCCTCCCTACATCTTGTCTCTTTAAGTTTTGTTTGTTCGTTTTTTTAATGTGCTTTAATGAAGTCAAATTATGGCAGAAATTGTAATCATTATTATTCTGTAAGGAATATTCATCGTTATTAATCATGAGGATGTAAGGAGCTGTTTTTTGCTTTGAAAATTATATGTTTGTGGAACTATGAAATAGGATCATACAAACGATTATCATACAGTCCTTGCATTTGTTCGTCCTGTTATTCCGGAATAAGATATTAATTCTGTTTTTGGTCTGTGTTTTAACAAGCTTCACATTCTTGGACAAACTTTGCTCTAACAAATAATTGACAACATTTTTTTTTAACCCTCCAACTCTTTTGTCCTTCTTGCAGGTTGCAGTTGTAAAAGTGAGAAACACTGACAAGGTATTCGCCATGAAGATTCTCAACAAGTGGGAGATGCTGAAGCGAGCTGAGGTGAGCATCACTCACTGGCTTTCAAAAAAAATTCTTTTTGGGACACTGGGCCATTACAGCAGGATCCGGGAAATCTTTATTAGTATTGATGATTGATTTAAAAGAACCACAACCCTTATTAATCCACCTTCAAATCAGGCCTTCACTGATGAATGCTTGCAGAATATATTGCTGCATAAGCTGCATGTTTTTCTCATCGACCTCTTCCTGACAGTCTGACATTCCTGTTGGTCCCCCGGGTCGTCAATCTTCATGCCCAATACGTCACAGGACAACACTGGTCCCTGCTCCGTGTGGGTGTGTGTAAACGCCTCGACATGGGAAACAATGTAGAGCAACAGATGTACAGTAGACAGCAGATAGTAAGCATGCAGTTGGTGCTGTAGACATCAAAGTACTGCACAAGTCTTTAAAATACTTATAAATCATTTGATTTGTAAAGTGATTTATTTACAACACAATATTCTGACATTTGATTAACACAGAGAACCTGACTTGAAGTGAGGGGTGCAGTAAATCTCAGTAGCATACTGTATACACTACTAGGGGTGTAAAGAATCCTAAAAATTTTTCGAAATGGTTGCATGCTCTCAAGACACCTGATCACAGTCATGTTAATATCAGAAAACAGCTTGCAACAAATAACCTGGTGAGATCATCAACAATCTGATTTCTCCTCTGTCTTGTTTTGTGTTTTTGAAACAAGACAGCCACGTTTCACATTCATGAGGTATGTAAGACACTGTAACATAGAGAATAGGGCTGAACTAATGCCTCAAAGCTTCAAACCTCGACATCCAAATCAGTGTTTTGACTGCTTCGTTTTTTTTCCTCCCTGACATGAAGGAGACATAACATCAGCTGCACTCAAAAAGAGGCAAAAGAGGGAGAAATTGATGGCATTTAATTAGTCTCTAAACCTGCACACACAGAAACGGAGCATCAGCAAGTGATTCGAGCTCACAGAACAGTTTCTGGGATTATTTCTGACCATTGTGCACAAATGTAGTCCAGTGAGCAAGGAGCTGAGGCAGAGATGGTGGTTAATGTCTCGCCTGATGTCCCTTTCTCACAATAGACTCATAATTACAATTATAGTATAGAAGCAAATAGGCTAATGACCCCAAGTTTGACGTTAAGTATGTTTAAGGTAAAATGTGATATCTTGTAGTGATGCATGGATTGGCACTAAATTAATCTAAATCTACATGTACATTTTCATCCAGCCGCCTCCCCCACTCACACCTGCGATGACTTTTCATTCCGCCTTTACCAGTCCTTTCAGCCTATGTCGCATTTTATGTTGAGCAGTGCAAGCTTTCAAGGTGATTTCTTTGTGTGTTGTATTGATGTATGAGTGTTTTCTTTATCAATGTAGTTAAATAATTAGAGAAGCTACTTTCAGTCATTTTAAACATTCCCATGTATACAGTAGTGACGTTGCTCCAAATATCATTTTTGCAGTAAAACTCAAAGCTGTAGCTTTAAAGTACAGAATAGAAGAAACAGAACTAAACTTCTAGCTTGTGATAAATATGCTTTTAGATTTGCTCTGATGGAACGCAGGATTTACCAGGAGCAAAACCTGCTTTCCTTCAGTTTCACGGTATGAATCTGAACAGAACATTTTTAACATTACATCCTAACTGGTCTTGTGTGTCTGTCAGTATATTTAAATAATGAATGAAGTGAAACTGCTGCAGCTCTCTTAACGGGGAGAAGCCTCATCCTATTTCACCAAGAAGCCCACTCTCATCCCAGGTCGCCAGATAGCGTCCTTTTGGCATTCGCCGCTTGCGTCTCATCCAGACACACGTGGTACCCTCTTTCCAAAACATGGTTAATATCAAATGGCACTTTGGTTACGTTTAGGCACAGAGATACATGGTTAGGTTTAGGAAAAAAGAGACCAAAACTCCAGACTTCTGGGTGAAAGTCTTACCCACTACTCAGCCCAGACCTCCACCACTTCTGGACTCTCTCAGACAGACAAGGGTACCCTCTGTGTCTGGATGTGCTGCAGAGGGATGGACCAAAACGGCTGTATGTGATGCCCTGGGAATAAGGCTGGGCTCATTTCACCCACTTGTAACACATCTGCTAATAATCAGCTTTAATCAGCCCTAGCTTACTGAGGAGTTTCTTTTTCAAGACTTTGGACTGACATTTGTACAAATGAAGAAGTACTGTTCAACTGCGTTTTATTTTTGTCAGACTTTGAATTGAATTAGTTTGGACATAAGGCTCTGCCACAACAAATGATGATCTCTCCTTTTCCTCTCACCTTACTGCTTCACGTCCTGGGTTTGATTGAAAGCATTTTTAAATCCAGCTAATTTTGTGCTGTTGATGGCAAGAAGTCAGCAAATATCAAGCTGCATTAATCAGGTTTCAGTCAGTTACAGGGTTTCCTGTTTACATTATACGTTCAGAAATCTTTTTATAACAGAAAACTCACATCATCTAAGATATCTGCTGTAATTGAAAGTAAAGACAGCACTGAGCTGCAAGCTCTTAGCAAAACACCTCCTTGTTACAGCATCTTTAAGCTGAATCCCTCTTAGTTATAAACATCTGGTTCTGTAGCAGATGCTGATGTTTGACCTCCTAGTGGACAGGTGTTATTTAGTAGTAAAGTAAGCCATGAACCACAGATTGAGGGGTTCATTAATGACAAAATCACCTCTGTTTTCTCTCCATCTTTGGTTGAATATTATATGTCGCTTCTATTACAGCATTAAATTTGCTTAAATGAACAAATGGCGTGCTCAGGAAACTGTGGAAAATCTTCTATAACAGCAGGTAAAGCGGTGTAGGTCTGACATGGTTATAAGTATGGATAACTGGTACACTCTCACATGTACAACCAAAACTAAATTACCATACTGTCATAGTGTTGTCAGGATGTGTGACATTTTGATCCTAACTATATAAACTTTATTGCATCTTTCCTGTAGACGGCGTGTTTTCGGGAGGAGCGGGATGTGTTGGTAAATGGAGACTGTCAGTGGATCACCACCCTGCACTACGCCTTCCAGGATGACAATAATCTGGTAACTCTTTCTATATGTGTTAATTCATAAGCAGGAAATTATTTCCACCACCTAGCATAAGTTTATTTTCAGAAATACTACCTGTCTGGGTGCAGATAGCGCAGTGGTTAGAGCGCGCGCCCCATGTACAGAAGCTATAATCCTCTAGCAGTTGGCGCGGGTTCGATTCCGACCAGTGGCCGTTTGCCGCATGTCCCCCCACTCTCTCTCTCTCTCCCACATTTCCTGTCACCTCTTCGGCTGTCCTGTCCAATAAAGGCATAAAATGCCCATAAAGATAACTAAAAAGAAAGAAAGAAAGGAATTCTCCCCGTTCTCTTAGGGAACTTTTATCCTTTATATATTTGATGTATTAGACTCTTTTTGAGTATTGCCCCACCTTACTTCATACATTTCAGCACATTCAAACTTCGGTACTTTCCAAAGTAACAACCGCAGTCTTGTGCTGTGTAGCTCCACCTGCCACATTCACTGTTTCACCGGCCAGTTCTCTTACAGCAAACAGGCACCACTGCCGCATGATGGCTGGTGGTCTGCCAGAAGCTGACCAGCACATTTGCTTCATACCACAAAGCACAACATGACTTAGAATTGTCGGAAATTGGGCAACAGAAGTTAACATGGCCAAAAATCATTTTTGCAAAAGACCAAAATTATGACTTAGGAGCTTGCTGACTTGTTGTGGGTCGAGCTCTTTCTCGCTCTCAGTGGCTCCTGGGCAATTGCTCTTTCTTTAACCTGACAGTCTGACCTCTCCCTCTGAACCCGAGTTCAAATGCCAGGACTGCTTGTCATTCCATTTCCCACATTCTCCCTACATATGCTTTACCCTGGACACTCCCCAACACTTTAAAAATATACACCGCTGCCCATCCAGCCGTCTATTCTTAGGGAAACCCTCAAAAGTTAGGAACTATTTAGGTGCCCGCTGCCTCAGTTTCCCTCTGGTGTAATGATACTGTGAGAAAAGGGACAGCAGAGAGAGGAGGGAGGGGAAAAGGGCAGTTTATTTTTGACTTTCTTGTATTGTTTTCTGCATAAGTTATCAAACTCATTCACAGTATCCCGAACCTCGTTTGTCTAAACTGATTTTTTTCTGTGTAGCATCTTTGTTCATATCTTTTCCAGTACATGTCACTGACATTCAAATCTCATTCTCTTTCTATCTGCCTGTCTCTGTCTCTCTAGTACCTGGTCATGGACTACTATGTGGGTGGCGATCTGCTGACTCTGCTAAGTAAGTTTGAGGACCGGCTGCCGGAGGAGATGGCCAAGTTCTACCTGGCTGAGATGGTTCTGGCAATCGACTCCGTTCACCAGCTACACTACGTCCACAGGTGAGGAGCAGACGGAATGTGTGTGTACATGTTACGAGGTGTGAATGTGTCTGCGACTGTAATTATTTTTTGGATAGGAACAGACTGAGCAATGAGTCTTGATGATGGATGTTCAGTGTGTTTACATTATCCTGGCTGTGAGGGAAATTCTCCAGCTGTGGGAAGCCACTGCAGCTAAATGAAAGTAATGGAGAGTGGGTGCACATTTTTCTCTTCAGTCATCACTGAAACTAGTCAATACCACAGACTAAATTATACAGCATACCTGTGTACCTTATTATTTCACTCTTGAAACATTCCAATTTGAGTAGAGGTTTGTGCGTCAGTGACTGATTATATGAAAGACTCAAAGATTCTTTTAATCGAAAACATGACAGAAAAGTGAAAGGGGTTTGTTGTTGTGATGAATCCTCCTCAGCAGCTCCCCTCAGCTTTAATCTCATCTGAACATGTAGCCCAAACTAAACACCATTTTATTTAAGGAATCGCTGGCCAATAAGTTTGGGAACCTCTGGTTCATTCTATTTCAATGCATTGTGTTTAAAAGCTTTTGCATTTTTGATGTAAAATCTTCATCTGAAAAGTAACTAGTAAAGACAGTATGTCTGTCAGATACATTTTGTGGAGTAAAAAGTATAATATTTTCTTGTAACACACAGTGGAGTAGAAGTATAAAGGGAAGTAGTACCTCAAAATGCTATATATTTACAGTACTTCAGCACATGTACTTAATTACCCCTCACCACTGAGAAATTGTTGTATGGTTTAGTGTTAGCTGTCATGTCCACATTGTGTTGTTTTTCTGGCAGAAAAGTGTTGGAGAGCTCTCGGACAAAGCTTTTGTGCAGTGAAAGAAAAAAAAAGTTACATCGGTTTTGATTGACATTAGCTAGTTAGCTAACTTGTCACTAGAGAGATGCTAAGAATCAGATGCTAGATTCTCTGATCTAACTTCTCCCACAAATGGCTTTTATCTTTCTGATATATGTCAGATAAAGCTCTGGATGGACGGACACTGCCAGAACAAACCTTTCTATTTCCAGGTTAACATAATGAGAGGTGATGAATCTTCATCTAATATATGATTGGTTAACTGAAATGATGTCAGTGTCTTTCTCAAATATTCAACTCAGAAGGATTCAAGCCTAAGAAGCATAAGAAGGCGAAGCGTGAGTGGCCACATTAATGCTCTATCCTCATTGTGAACAATTGAAAAAGCTGCTGACACTCAGAAAATGTAGACACAGGCCGTTTTTGACCATTTTACATTCAAGTTCTTGCCCTCTTTCCTGTTACACACACAGTCAACATTTAAACAGCCTAAATCAGACTGCTCACACCCTGTGGGTCTTTTTCTACTGTACCATAATATGTAGATGCCAAAAGAATTTTCAGCCAAAATAAGATGTCTTTTGGTGCAGGAAGTTGGCTTGTACTCGGCAGGAAGTGGTCACATCGGCATGTACACACAATTACAGTGCTTCTTTCGCTGGGGGCTCATCACAGCAGTGTTATTTAAGGAGCAAGCGGTCGATGGATAAACAGAGGGAAAGATGATAGATGGATAGAAAACAAAGGGGTATCAGCAAAAGGCTACAATGAAGCTAGGCTGCTCGGTGTGAAAACATTTAGGGTGTGTCCGTGTTGCTCTGATCGCTAATATGCAAAGTGAAAACTCTGAGACACGACGACAGAGAGATGTAGATATAAATGTGTACGTAAGGAAAGGGAGTGAATGAAAAGGGAGTGGGGAGCCACTAATTGCATGGTGTTTTCTGGGGGCCGTGGGTGGGGGTTGGCGGTGGAAGGGAAAGGGACGGGGAGGATGGGACAGCACTGTTTCTCTTCAAGTCCCCTCCTGGATGCTTTGGGACAGTAATGATAGAGTCTGGGAGGTGTGTGGGTCGGGGTGTGGTGCTGATACCTCCCCCCGTAACAATCCCCAATTGCTCCTTTGCTTTCTCTTACTCGCTCTCTCTCTCTCTCTCTCTCTCTCACACACACGCACACACACACACACACACACACACACACACACACACACAGTCGTGAGAGATTTGTATGCTTGTTTTGTAATGGGTGGAGTGGCCAGGCAGGTCCCCTGAGGAGGGTGTGTCCTTCAGGCAGGGCCCATCCCATGATTGAGTGTGTGTTTGGGTGCATGTGTATGAAGGCGTGTGTTCATTTATCTCTGTGATGGTTTGTATAAGTGTTTTGTGTGTTTCCTATTCTTGAGACTAATTTAGAGCACAATGCCTTAACCATGTAATATAAAGCTCTAATGTCCATGAAACAGAGAACCAACCACCTCTGTTGCCACTGTTGGAGAATATAAATGAGTAGGTTGTGGCTTTATGGCACAGCGGTTTTCTCACTTTTCACTTGGGAATCAAATATTTTCTACAGCCTCCAAGTCCCATCAGCACAATCCTTAGGGGCTGTTTACACGGCGACCGTTTCACCCCAAAACGGAGTCTTTTTGTTGCGTTTTGGCCGTCCGTTTATACGAGAGAGGCTTTTAACAACAGGCTCCAGGGTGGAGACTTTTCAAAACGCTGCTGTACTGTTGTCGTGTAAACAGGCAAAACACAGCCCCGCTTTGTGCATGCCTGACGTGTGCTGCTGCCTTCTTGCCTTCTCTATAATCCTTCAATTATAGTCCCTTTACTTTCTTGATTTTCATTTTCTATTAAAAATCAGCAGTAACCAGAGCATCATTTTGTTCTATGTGAAGATTTGATCTTAATAACAGCTACAACATCGGTCAGATGAGTATTCCTCCATTCTGCTCATCACTTGCACATTTACTCTTGGAAGAACACTGAATGCTTTCTTTTTAGTTAGCATTTTTCCTCTTGAACTTCTCATTAGTTCAGTTAAACTGGACATTCTTGTCTGCTTGATGGGTGATTCAGTCCTTGGTGTGATTCACCTATAAAGAACTCATTAGAAATATAGTTATTCCATGAACTCACCACACAAGCCAAGAGAAGCTCTCGTATGTTAAACACAGCTAACGAAACAATTTTAGTGCTGACAGGCTTACTGTGAGCACAAACAGGAATGCAAAAGTCTAGCAACATAAAGACTACAAACAACCATAATGCAAAGCTCACGTTCAACACTCAGTCCTAAATAATAACATGATACTTTCTCAAATATAATTTTGCAGAAAAAACCCTCATATTTGGGCCTATATGTTACATAATATTCATCAAATGTAGCGTTCATCAAGTTTTGCGTAAGGCTGTAAATCGATCATGAGCAAATGTGTGTTGGGTACCCAGTAGAAGAGTGTTATGGGTTATAAACTGTTCATAAATGTTTTTAATCTCATGGTATATGTCACCATATACACCAACCCCAAATTAATTCAGAGACTTGCTATCGTACAGTCTGAATTATGGCATTTGAGCTGAGCTAATGTATTTTGTATGTGCATTTTGCCTCACGTTGTGAAGTAGTTGACCTTGCCACAGTGCTGGCCCATTTAAAATTAACATTTGCAGTGCTGGTGACACTGATGAAGTTGAAAAGAGCCCAGATGAAAGACATGAGGAGCAAAGAGCTTTGAGGTCAACCTTCTCCCCCCCCCTCGGCTGAGTCTCATGAGACACAGCATGCGTTGGAGACTGAGCGCGTGTGTGTTCATTTATTCAATGGTCAGTGATCTGTGTGGCCTCCCAGAGGGACCGGACAAACGTTTCAATGGACCAGCTCAGCATGGCTTTGTGCTGCCCACCTCCACATCTGTCCACCATGGGTGTGTGTGTGTGTGTGTGTGTGTGTGTGTGTGTGTGTGTGTGTGTGTGTGTGTGTGTGTGTGTGTGTGTGTGTGTGTGTGTGTGTGTGTGTGTGTGTGTGTGTGTGTGTGTGTGTGTGTGTCACTGACTGAGGAAGGGGGATTCTGATTGAGTGAGAGTGGAGGTGGGGGTTGGCACAGAGGGATGGATAGAGAAAGGGGGACATATGTTGTGACCATGGAGAGACAAAGATGGATAACGGCACACACTGGCCTGAAATAGTGTGTTATTTGTTTGATGTTTACAGTTCTGTTCTGACCGGGGTCTGTTCTGTACTACTGTACAGTACAGTGTAATTGTGTCCATCTGTGAGATGCTGTGTGTTTCTCTATTGATTGCAGCCTTTGTGTGTTTTGTCATTGATCAGAGTCATGTGTCTCCTCACAGCCCAGTGTTCTAAGAGAGGACAGGTTCCTCTCTCTTACACACAAACACACCCATACACTGCTATGCTTTCATTTTGAAGTCTTAATGTCGGATTGGAGAATATCTGTAATAAATCAGATCTATAGAGTTAACAATGCGAGATCTTAAGTAAATGATGGTTATGTATGTGTGTGTCTTTGAGTGTGTGTCAGTATCAAGTGATGCCAGAAGTCACATGGACAGCAATTCAGAACCATTAGTAAACAAAGGGTTGACTAGAGCCAGAGGACATACCTTGTCTATGCAGTTTCCAGTGGTGCTGCAGGCCACATTATGCGTGCGTGCGTGCGCGTGTGTGTGTGTGTGTGTGTGTGTGTGTGTGTGAGAGAGAGAGAGAGAGGTGGTGTCCAGATGGCCCTCACAGATGGATGCTATGGTCTTAAAAGAGATTACCTCCCTCTATTCTTGTCTCTGTGCTGCTCCTTAAGACTGCGGGAGCCCTGTGACACAGTAGCCCAATTAGCTACACTAACTAGCATAGCCTAGAACTAGCATAGCACCACCAGCTCTCTGGTTTTGTCCATGTATGGAAGGCTAAATGTGAGTCAGCTGTTGTGCTGTTAGCCTCAGTGGTGTGAGCTGAGGGGCTGACTGTCAGGAGCTTTAATACAAGTTTCAAAAACAAGATAATATGAAGTGCAGTGGCCAACATGTGATGTTGGCTTTTGGTCTCTGGAAGACAAAGAGAGGTCAAGGAGGTTTGGGAAAGGTGGCAGAGAGTCCTTGGCTGCAAAGAAGAGCGAGCGGTAGAGAGGGAAGTGGGCAGACAGTGGCTTTGCTGAGTGGTAAATGGTTTATCAATAGCATCACCGATACCCCCACCCCCTCTGTGCTTATTGTCAGCCACTCACATTTACATAAACACAGGCAAAGGTCAGCACGCCGTCTGCTATTTGTCTGATCAGAAGTCTCTGGTACAGATTAAGGCCTTCCTGCTGTTGAAGCACCTGTGTCCACACCCACACACACTCACAGTCTTGTCCAAGTGTTGTGGCTGTCATTCACGATTTGTAAGGTCTTCACTTCCCATCAAGTTGATCCTGGTTCTGTGTGAAGAGGTTGTGTGCCTGGCAGGATAATGGAGAGCCACACTCTCAATGGGTGTAAGAAGTTAAATAAAACAAACTAAAAAAAACAACCACATCCAACCATTAAAAAACATGTTTGAATGCTGCTGTCAAAGTCCAGCCTTCTGTGTGGACCTTATGTCTCCCCCTTCTGGTAGTGAGAACATTTAGGCCTTTTTTTTAAGACTGGCAGTCCAAATCCATTTTTTGGCATATGCAGATTGGATCCAGATTAATATTAGAAAGTCTGGACAAAAAAAAAAAAAAAACACACATGAAATTCAATTTTTGAGAATTGGATCCAACAGCCATCCACATCCACAGCTGGAGATGGTTTGAAATGTGATTCAAATCTAATTACTACAGATGCATCTCAGTCCAGAAGCCCTGGCTTTTCAGATTTGATTTCCAAGTGTTGTCACTTGTGGTGCGACACAACAAAAAACATCGAATCCAGAATAACAGAAGTGAATCAGAGCAGCGTCAGATACCATGGTGCTACTAGCAGAGCAGTATGCAGGGCAACACACAGAACAACAGTTCATGGACAGACGTCGAAAACATTGCCTGCTCCACAGCTTGACAAGGGCGATTGTTTGGAGAGCGTGATGATATACTCTGGTACACTGCTAAATATGGAGAACTCATTGGGCCTTGAATGCAATGCATATTATTGTTTGTTCATATTAACAAAGTGACTTCACTCCAAATTTTTAACATATTCTTGTAAATATAGAAAACTAGATGCTCTAGTCTAGTAGTCGTCTGTATTAATTTTCATCTGAGTGTAAATACGTAAAAATACTCCCTGTTTGAAGGATGAAGTTTTGAAGGATGCTGGAGTCAGTGTTGAAGGTACTGGCTGGCCATTACACTAAACATGTGACATTTAAGTAATGGTTGCTTCCATTTAATGAAACAGAACTCACCGCTCTTCTTAAGTTCAAAATGTTCCAAAGGTTCTGTTTATAGCATTATACAACTGTAAGCCAAAAGCTGAATAATTTTTCCACTTATCATACCCAAGTGTGTGTCCTCTTGCTGAAGCCTTCCAATGATGCCTTCAACAATGTGGAGTTGTTAAAGTTAACAGAGCAGTGTAGAGTCCAAGATAAATGTCCTCTTTGGAGCATAAAAATCTCATTTATTTTACATTTAAACATAAAAATCGTAAGCTCTTTTGGATAGTGTGATCTTGAGTATACATGGCATCAGTTATTTTTGTGTTTGTGCCTGCCAAGTTCATTTCACTCCAGATCGTTGTGTGAATGTATGTACTAGGGTGCAAATGTGTGGTTCCTTCTAAAATGCTATGTAAAGTATCCTCTTTGGAACCTGATGTCCAATCTGGAACTCATCTGAGAGCAGTCAAGACGTCTCTCAAAACCTGTGATGTAAACAGCGATTTAGGTAAAAATGTCAGTTTATATAATATAAGCTTTGGAGTCCGACTGTAATGCGCCTATACAAGTCACATATGTCTAAATACTAGTTCTAGTTTGTGTTATTTAGTGGTCTATGTGAAGCGGAGAGATGGCTCCTGCACCCCCTGCTCCAGCCCCAGTAGATGGGACTATTAACACTGCAGTAAAATGACAGGGGGCCACATGTGGCTTTTAAAGAGACACATCAAAAGCATCTTTAAAGACAATTTATGTTCACAGAGTTTAAAAAATCTCTTTAGCTTTGGCAACAGTATAATGTATTTGTGTTGTTAAGAGGAATTAAAGGAAACCTCAAAGTGGAATGTTTGAATTTCATTAGCTTTAATTGATCTTATTCTCCTCCCTCATGTTTTGTTATGTGGCAATGATTTATTAGTCCTGGCATGAATTTGACATATAGGTTCTCGTCTGTCAGGCGGTACTGAAATTTATTTCTGACCTTGTAGAACCTTTTATTAGATCCAGCTCAGTATGTCTGTTTGGAACGAAATCTAAAACGGCACACACTGTTATGATTGAACGGTGCAAATTAGAGCCAATGACAAAGACGTGTGGCTGTGGCGTCTGCATTGATCTTATAGGTTGTGATTCTGTTTTATCTCCTTGTTGCATTTTATTCTTTAAACTCATCTTCGTATTAGTGTCAGTATCAGTGCTACTGGTGTGTGTGTGTGTGTGTATGATTTAGGGGTAGGGAGCTTGTGAGTGCTTGTGTTGGACGGCTGGGTTATTATTTATGAGTAGAGCCATGCCCACAAGTAGCACCTGCTCATTTCTGGACCTGTAATATAAAGTGTGAGTTACACATTCTGCCCTTTGATTGTGTGTATCTGCCTTAAATGTGTGTACTAAGAGTTTTTATGTGCCCTGAATACTGTGTGTATTGAACTGTGTTGGGATTCAGTGAGTTGATAAGAGGGCCTCAGACCAAGGGCTCGATGGGGTCTGCTCTCAAGGGAAATCAGGGGAATGATCAGACAAGCACAGAGGCTATATTTAGCCATGTAGGTGGGATACAGTGACATCTCCATTTCATATCAGTCAAGGCCAGCAAACATTGGCTTTATTACCTTCACCAAGGAGGTCAAGTGATCGGTTTGGTTTGTTTGTGTGTTTGTTTGCGTGTTTGTTAGCAACATAACACAAAAACTACTTGACAGAATGTCATGAAACTGATGGGAGGGTTAGGCATGTAACAGGGAAGAACCCATTAAAATTTTGAGTTGATCCAAATAAAGGGCGGATCCAGGATTTCTTTTTCGCTCTCCATCATTGCAACATGAGGGCTTTATGACCGTTTTTTTCAGATATGCTTAAACGTCTTGACAGATTGCTATGAATCTGGAGTGAGTGGACATTGTCCTAAAGAAGGATCAGTTGAATTAGATCCAGATAAATGAGTGGATCCAGGCTTTTTTCACTGTCATAAACATTGTGAGGACCTTTGAGGGCAGCTGTTTTGATGTCTTGACTGTTGGGCTTTGGCAGCAGTATACATTCTGTAATGCTTTCTAGTTTAATATGGTGTTATCATATTATCATTATGTGAATTTCAACTATGGCAGCATGGTGTAGTGGTGGCGCTGTTGCCTTACAGCAAGAAGGTTCTTGGTTTGAATCCACCTGCGGCCTTTCTGTGTGGAGTTTATATGTTCTCGTGTTCTCCGTCTGTCCGCAGGTACCCTGGTTACCTCTTTACAGTCCACTAACATGCGATGTAGGTGAATCTGCGACCTTAAGTTGCTCGTAGGTTTGAGTGTGAGTGGCTGTTTGTTGTTCTGTCTGTCGGTGTTTTGATGAACTGGCGACCTGTCCAGGGTGCACCCCACCTCTCGCCCAATGTCAGCTGGGATAGGATCCAGCCCCCATGAGAGAAGATGCATGGATCTTAATCCAACGTACATTATTCAGTGTTCAGTTCGAGGGACTCTGAGAGGAAGGGAGTTCCTCTGAGAACTTAATGCTGTACCTTCAACACCATCTTTTCTGTTTGCGTTCACACCACCCATAGGAACACTAACGTGACATAGAGTTTGCCAGTGTTTGGGGTAACAACATCACCATATTTGTCCACATTTAGTTTTGTTCCTTTTTTAAAATTCTACTGTTACAAGCCTGACTAACATTTCATACAGGTTTTAAAAATGGTGGCTGACTGTGCTGCATTGGCTCATGTGTTCAAACAATCAACAATCTATAGCCTATAAGCATGCATTAAACATCAACCCTGGTACCTTGTGTTGTGCTGGAAGAGTATCTACTCTGAAGTGGGAGCAAAAGAAGTTCTTCATAACTCAGTTCTTAGAACTTCAAACATTCTAGTTCTTGTGGTGCAGATAGAATTAAAAGGGGGTTCTTAGAACTATGAAAAGATTCCTCCAGTTTGAACATACCTTTAGACTGCCATGTAAGACCATCAGCAGCAGCCCAACACAACCAACCTGCTAGTGACCACCTGTCAAAAAGAATTACTTCCTGGACCAATGATTCAAATATTCTTCATGTAGAGGGAGAATTAACGTTAAAAACCTTGGTTGCTGTTTACGCTCTGATGAGTATTGCGATGGTCTAGTCAGTGTAGCTGCTAGACAGAAAACCTTGTGTAGCAATGAAATTCGACCAACTGGAATCAAGCCACAGTCTCAGTATCTACTTTATAAACATATCATCAGCAGTAGTAATGCAGAGCAGATCCATGTCGAGAAGGAATTCCACAGTTTCCACTGTGTACACATCTGTAAAAGAATGTGTAGCCAGTATCCCCCCACCCGGCCTGTCTCTGTTCGAAAAACGCAAATATTGTTGGAAAAGTGAACAGAGGGAGTTTTCTGTTGGGGCACAGGGTCTTTTTTTGTGAGTTGGAGTGTGTTTGTGTGTTGCTTATTACACACATACTTCATGTACAGCCAACTCCCACAAAACAAGTCCAATCATTTCAAGTGGTTATTCTTTTTCTTGTCTTCTTTTCACTGTGGCATTGTCATGCTGCTGATAAATTTGTGGAGGGAAATTACACTTAATTGAATCACAAATATACTTGAATTATTACACACCCACTTTACGAGCGAGTTAAGACAGGGAAATTTCCCCAGGTTATGAAGCTTAATTTGGTGATAACTGATGGCCGTGTATGTGTTTCAAATAGCTATTGTTTTGTTTGGAAGGATGTCTTGGCTTTCTTCATCCTCTTCTCTGTGCTCTGTGGGTATGGCTTGCTCAATTAGTCCCACTCGTCTTTTTTTTCTCCATCTTCTTCCAGGGACATCAAGCCCGATAACATTCTGTTGGATATGAACGGCCACATCCGTCTGGCAGACTTTGGCTCCTGCCTCAAGCTCATGGAGGATGGGACGGTAAGTTTTTACCACCCTGCTGCTGATGTGCCCTCGGCTCCAAAGCAAACATACCAGAGCTTTACTGACCTCCTTGTCAACCCTCAGGGGTCTCCTAGGAGGAGTGTGTGGTTCAGTGGTTTGGCAGTGCCTGCACTGTATGATTCATAAAAAAAAAGAAGAGAAATTTCATCAGTCACATGAAAAATAATGACAGGATGAAATAGATGATCAAAGACGTGCCTGAGTTTGTTCCTCCAATGTTAACATAGTTTTGAGGTTATATGATCATTTCGAGAAATAAATGTGAGGCTTGGTGGATTCTTCTTGGAACATCATTCATCTATTCATCATCATCTGATGCTTTGAATCATAATAACAGTGAACTTCTTTGGTGTTTTAACTGTATTAAAGCAACTTCCTAAATAATAAAGAGAAATGACGCCAACATCCGATGGATCTGAGTTCTAACATCTGCTTTTTCTCCTCTACGGGGGAGTATAGGTTCTTAATCCTGGATGTCATTTCTGAAAATTCATATTCTTACTTTATGAAATGGACTTACGTCCTGTCTTGATTTCTAACTTGATTTCTAACAGAATCAAATCGGAGTTGTGGTATCACATGTTTTTCCAAGACTTCTGACTCATCATTGCTCTTATTAGCATGCAGGCTGAACTAGGAATACTTAACTTCTGTGCTGTTAGAGTTTGTCTCATATGTGATATTTGTATTTTCTTTCTTGAATAATTTATTTTATTTTATTTTGTCCCTCTTCCAGGTCCAGTCCTCTGTGGCAGTGGGGACTCCAGACTACATTTCCCCAGAAATCCTCCAGGCTATGGAGGATGGGAAAGGCAAGTATGGACCTGAGTGCGACTGGTGGTCCCTTGGCGTCTGCATGTATGAAATGCTGTACGGCGAGACTCCTTTCTATGCAGAGTCCCTGGTGGAAACCTATGGGAAGATCATGAACCACAAGGTTAGCTTTAAGAGTTTTGGTTGAATTCGAATTAGATATGTGTACCTTATTTGGAGTATGATCTGTCCTGTAACAGAAATCCAGACAGAAGTCAAAGGCATGATTACACAATAACAGTTGATTCACATTTTGTTGTATTTGGGATTTTCCAATGTATTTTAGGAAACAATCTCTATCTCAAACATGTCTTTCCTCTGATGCATACCCTCACATTTGTTTGGACAGGAGCGGTTCCAGTTCCCACAGCAGATAACAGATGTGTCTGAGGATGCAAAGGATCTGATTCGTCGGCTCATTTGCAGTCGGGAGCACCGACTGGGCCAGAACGGCATTGAGGACTTCAAGCACCACCCCTTCTTCACTGGTACAGTCAGACTTCAAAGACGTCACAATGTCTTCTGTGATTTGACTGGTCTTTTTATTTGCAGTATAAATGTATATTTCACAGGCATTTTTAGACACGAGCTTGTTTATCTTCATGGTTTGATTAATCTGTTATTAATAACTATTAATTTTCATACAAATTCAGTAAAAAACAAATCAAAAAGTGCAATTGCCTGTGACCCTGTTTTCTCAAAGTGCTTAGTGTAAGCATTTGACATAATATGTAACTTGTGGATATTAGTTGTTGCAGCATTTAACTATTGGTTATTCTAATGTATTTTATTTTCTATTTTGTCTGTTTTCTTATGCATGGTGTGCAGATGTGTTTTTTCTTCATTTAGATGTTATTGCTTTTTTTATATACTTTTTTGAGAGATATATCTAGAAGCCCTTATGAGTTTTTTGAGTTACCACCACAATCTCTTGCAGTTCTATATTTTTGTGCCCCGTTATATTTGTAAACAGATGAAATAATCTAAAACTAAACATTTATTATATATATATATATATATATATATATATATATATATATATATATATATATATATATATATATATATATTGTATTGTGTATATTGTATTGTATCTTCTTATCTTATCTTATGAAGAATGACACTGATATCACCAGAAGATGAAAAACAAATCAAATCCAATAGACAATTATTTTGACTTCACAGTATTTCTTTATACAGATTTAATGAAGGAATACAGTATCAATAATGAGTATTTCAGCTTCCCAGAGATTTAATAGATCAGTGTTTATCACCTTGTGTTCTAAGAACGACCTCTCTTGTGTTCAGGCATTGATTGGGAAAACGTTCTGACGTGTGAGGCCCCCTATATCCCAGAGGTCAGCAGTCCAACAGACACCTCCAACTTCGATGTAGATGATGACTGCCTGAAGAACTCGGTAAGGGGCTTTTCTAGGGATCAACAGACTATAGACAAGACAAACACTGTACTGTCGCATTGTTGTCTGCCCGTGAATCTGTTCAGAATTTCTTTAATAGCGTGCATGAGATGTGAAAATCTCACTACTTTGTTTTGTTTTTGAATGATTTTTCAGGAGACCATGCCTCCCCCCTCCCACACTGCCTTCTCTGGACACCACCTGCCTTTTGTGGGTTTCACATACACAAGTAAATGGTAAGTACAACCATGGGAAAGGGATATATAAATTGATTATATATAAATAGATCAGTTTTCACCACTGTCTAAATTTATCCTTGGGCTTTGGTCATTTTGTGTCTTATGATGGTGATTAGAGGCTCTTTAGTGCACAGATAAATCGAATTGGATAAAATGAAGTAAAGGCTCTGTTTTCGTCTGTACATTTTTTCCGTTATTATTGTCCGTTTTCACTTTTTTTTTATGAAGGGAGATGTTATTATCTGGCTTCATGAGTAATTGGTCAACACAAAAGGACAGGTTTCCCAGACAACCCTTCTCACTACATAACACTCTACAGAAGTGCAGGAGTATTAAATTAGCTTCCCTCCCTAATAAGGTGATGCTCATGACTTGCTGTAGATCTTCACGCTGAGGGCTACCCGTGAGAAAGCCACAAACTCACTACTTACTTTCTTATCTCTTTAAGGTTCATTGATAATGGCCTCTTTCACTCGTTCTTCCTGTCCTCTCTCCTCCACTCCTCCCTCCCAATCTCTCTGTCTCTCTCGCACTCCCAGTCTTCCTTTTTGTCACTCACATTCCTACTCCCCCTTCCCCTCCCCCCTTCTTCCATGACTCGACATCCCCTCATCTTTCATCTCTATCTTTGCTTCCCGTTTCCCCTCCCCTGCTGCGTCTCTGTCATTTCCTTCACGTCTCTGTTTCTCCCTTAACAAAACACTCATATTGAATTTTCTTTCACTGTTTTCACCATTATGCCTGTTTGTACCTCTATAAATGTTTTTTTTCTTCCTTTACCATTTACACTCTCTGCCACTTTCACTCTCACTCTTTCTAAAACTGCTTTTCTCTTATAATGTCCAGATATCGTGGCCGCCTCCTACACATTCCCCATCAATACTTAACTGTTTTCCCGTCCTCTTCTCCTTTAGTACCCTATCTGACCGGGGTTGCCTGCGAAAGCTAGCAGTGGAGCCAGGTAAAGCAGGTCAGAGCCAGTTGGACCTCGATGTCCAACGCAGCCTGGAAGACAGTTTGGCCACTGAGGCCTACGAGAGGAGGATCCGCCGCCTGGAGCAAGAGAAGCTAGAGCTGAGCCGCAAACTGCAAGGTAAGGCTGTGTTAGGGCTGCATGTCATATAGTTTCAGCATCAGCATGGCAGTGTATGTAAAGTGTTGTTAAAATGTTTTGGACCCCATCCTGATTTCTTCTACTTTTCTGTGTATCTCATACTAAACTGTGTCGGATCTTCAAACAATTTTAACATAAAACTAAGAACACCTGAGTAAACAGAAAATACAACTTTTAAATGATAATTTAATTTATTGAAATTCCAGCTGGGCCTGTGTGTAAAAGTATCAGCCCCCTTAGAAACTAAGTCCAAAAAACAACCAAACTGCATTAATAACTGATTGCAGCTGGATGAGACACATCCAGGCCTGATTACTACCAGCCCTGTTCAATCAAATCATCACTCAATTTTCAGAAGCTTCAAGCTGACTAGTGGATCTCACCAGTAGGACATTATGACAAAATCTAAAGAGATTCAGAAGAGATGAGGAAGAAGGTGATTGAAACACATCAGTCTGGGAACGATTACAAAGCTATTTCTAAGGCTCTGGGATTCTACAGATCCACAGAGAGATACATCATCTACTAATGGAGAAGACTTGGAACAATAGTGAACGTTCCCAGAAGTGGTCGACCTTCCAAAGTTTATCCAAGAGCACAGTGAGGGTTAATTCAGGAGGTCACGAAAGATTAAAAAAACAAAACAAAGAAAAACAACATCGTAGGAACTGCAGAGCTCAACAAAGATCAGTGTTCATGGCTCCACTATTCCAAAGACACTGGGTACAAATGGCATCTATAGGAGAGTGGTGAGGCGAAAGCCACTGCTGACCCAGAAGAACATTAAGGCTCGTCTGAATTTGACCACAACACACCTTGATGACCCTCAAAGCTTTTGGGAGAATATTCTGTGGACTGATGAGTCGGAAGCTGAACATCTGGCATCAACCAAACAAAGAATTCCACTGAAAGAGCATCATGGCTATGGTCAAACATGGAGGTGGCATCGGATTGTTGTAGGGATGATTTGCTGCTTCAGGGTCAGGATGACTTACCATAATTGAAAATTCTGAAAGGGGGATGTCAGGTCATCAGTCTGTGAGTTGAAGCTCAAGCATGACTGGGTAATGCAGCTAGAAAATGATCCCAAGCATAAGAGTAAGTCCACCTCTGAATGACTCAAAAGGAATAAAATGAATGTTTTGGAGTGGCCTGGAGTCAAAGTCTGGACCGGAACCCCATTGAGATGCTGTGGTGGGATCTGAAAAGAGCAGTTTATGCTCACAAACCCTCCAGTGTGGCTGCACTAAAGCAGCTCTGTAAAGAAGAGTGGGCTTAAATTCACCACAGTGATGTCAGAGACAGATCTCCAGTTATCAGAAGAGTTTGGTTCAAGTTAATGCAGCCAAAGGTGGCACAATTACCTATTACGTTCAGGGGGGCAAATACCTTTTCATACTAGTGATTTAGGTATTGGATAACTTTTTTGACTTGTTAAATAAAATTATGAGTTAAGACTTTATTTTGTGTTTACTCAGATCATCTTTGTTTTCTGTTAAATCTTGTTGGAAGAGCAGACACTTCTTTTTTCGATAAGGCTTTTTAACTTAAGCATGTCATGCTACTATTTTTTTTTGGTCCTTGATGCAAAAGGAAAACTCTCTGGTTCTTATTTTCCATGGCGGATCTACAAGAGGTTTGTCTGATGGAACATAATTTACTGAAATTGAAGGGTTCTTTGATAAACAGTTTGCTGCTTGTGAGTTCCACTAAAGGTATAACTCAACTATACCTCACATAGCATTGTAAAGTCTGTGACACTGAAGCCAGCCCGTGATAAAACATAAACTTGGTCTCTGGAGTGTGTCAGGAGGAGGAATAATCTGCTTGACGTCTGTATTTCTCAGTTGGAGTTTCTACAGCGTCACCAGTCCTGGCAGAGCTGTTTTTGTAGGGATCTGTGGTAAAACCTGCCGCTGACTCTTGAGTTGTCTTTCTTCTTGTGGTCGTGGACTGTATTGAAACTGAACTGTTTTGGAGTTGGAGTCTATTACATGCACACACTCACATACGCACACACTTCTACTTCTTTGCTTGCTTGATTTGATACAGCCCCAGTGTCTTAGCATATGTGAAATCACATACATGCACTCAAACACACTGCACATTAAGGCATTAGTGTAATCTTTGTACATGCACACAGCTGGTTCTGTGCATTCAATTGTGGTTATTGTAAACATCTAAATAAGTGAATCATATTTACATTCCAATTTTTCCTCACATCTAAGTTTCATTAAAAAAAAATAACATTACAAATGCCTTGAACTGTTGCAGAGTCTACTCAAACGGTGCAGGCCCTGCAGCACCAGACAGGCGAGGGCCCTCTCAGCGCTAACAAGGAGGTGGAGATCAGAAGTCTGAAGAGTGAGATCGATGTCCTAAAGAAGCAGATCGCTGGTAAGCAGTAGCTTTCGTTCATCTCTAGTTCATGTTGGCAGTACTCTTGGATTCAACCACTACTTTTACTGACTTGTTGGCAAAATTTTAAACTGTATGATTTGTAAAAGAACTTGGAATAGACCCTGAAAACAAGCAACCACAGCCATAATTGAATTCTGCAACTTAACTAATTTGATGAAATCTTAAACCTTTGTGTGTCTGTGTGCGTTTCAGACTCAGGCCAACTGGAGAAGCAGCTGGAGGATGTGTCGTTGGCTCGCAGGGACCTGGAGGACTCATCTAGACACGTCAAGACTCTGGAGAGACAGATGAAGAGCATTACACAGGAGAGGGATGAGCTACATAAGGTAGAACCAGTATTGTATGGGGATGGTTTGTGTCAGGGTGTCTGTGTCGCACATTATATTCCCTTTATATTAATTTAGATTTGATGTCTTCACTGTACTAAATATTACCTACAGTAACAAAATAAAGTCTTTTTTTAATCTACTTGGTCTTGAGGATCAACAAAACTTCAGAAAATACTTCATTAGTATATTTTTACTTTGTTTTTACATGTGTCAAGTCAAATGTCCAGTGACAGAAACACATTTATTTGCCATCGTCAATCCTCATCACCAAGACCTGTGTGGCAGCTGTGCCTACAAACCTAATTATATCCGTTTTAAAAAGAGAAAGGTGGTCTTAACCACACCGTCACTAGATTTCTAAAGAGTTGATTCTGTTTTCAAAAAGTGTTGAGAGGAATTTTCTTCTAAGTCACTGAGATAATGTGGTTCCATCTTTGCTCTCCCTTTGGTGGCCAGGATGTTCTGGAGGCCAGTGAGAAGCTCAAGTCTCAGTCGAAAGACCTGAAGGAAGCCCACAGCCAGAGGAAACTGGCCATGCAGGAGTTTTCTGAGCTCAACGAGAGACTCACAGACCTCAGGTAGGGTCACAGCCCCAGAGCATCTCTCAAATCAAGACATATATACAGCTGACACTGTAACACACCTTCAGTGAAACACATGGATCTACATCCATAATAGATGGTCACGTATTTGCTGAAGGTCCATTTAATTGTGTCCCTTTATGTATGTTTTGACTCACCTGTAATGTTTCCAACTTAATGTGACTGTAACTTTGCACCCAGGTCGACGAAACAGCGCCTTGCACGCCAGTTGCGAGACAAAGAGGAGGAGATAGAGAGCCAGGGCCAGAAGGTTGAGGCTCTCCGCCTTGAGGTGCGAAAGGCAGAGAGAACCAAGAAGGAGGTAGAGTAGTCTCCCCGTGTTTGCTAGCTCACCCTGTTCTGTCTCCATCCACTGGTTGGTACACAATACTTCTGTTGCTACCTGATTCTTGTCCTCCTCCTACTACTACTCCTACTACCTCTGTAGAAATATTTATAGAGTTCATAAATATTCATCCTGTAGATGTTGTTGGAATGTTTAGCTTGTGTATGTTTTTCAAAAAGTTTTTTATAGGTTATGATTGGATTAAAAGCATAAAATAGAAATGGCTGAAATGGATGCATGAAGGAAAAATGTATGTATGATCAACACTTGCATCGAATCACTGGTTTGTCTGCATCCATGATCAGATGGAAGCACAAGCAGAGGAGAAGGCAGCCGAGGCTCAGAAAGAGAGGAAGCTGAGAGAGCGTAATGAGCAGTATAGCCGACAGCTGGAGGAGGAGTTGGAAGGGCTTAAGGTAAGTGTGCAGATGCACATGGCTACAGATGAACCTGAGAATCTGCACATCCTTACAAAGTAAACACTTCCAGGTCAGGCCAGAGGTCTTCATCTCTCCGGCTCTAATTCTCTCGCTTTAACTTTTCTCCCTATTCCCACCATCCAGTTGAAGCAAGCCGGCTCCTCCACTGTGCCAGCCTCAGTGGACCAGACCCAGGAGGTGGGACGCCTGCGGGGAGACCTGGAGAAGAAGACGCTCCTGTACGAGGAGGAGTTGGCCCGCAGGGAAGGGCAACATAGCACCGAGCTGAAGGCCCTGCGCAAGGAGCTGCGGGACGCTGAGAGCCAACACCTCGCCCTGCAGAAAGAGATCCTGATGCTCAAAGACAAGCTGGAGAAAACCCGCCGGGAAAGGTAAGTAAATCCATTTTTCCTCTTCTTTTTTTCTCTCATCTGATCAAATAAATGTGTATTTATTTCTGTGATGTTTGTGTAGTGGAGTTAGTATTGCTGCACTGTGTTTGTCCAATATCCTGGCAGTCATGCTATTACTCTTGTTTTCTTCATTGTCTTTTCCAGTGATGATTTCATAAGGTAATCAGAAATAGCTCCAGTCTCAGTCTGGTATACATATGTAGTATCTCTTTGAATAGTTAGTCTTTGTTTAGATTGTCATGTTAGTAGAAGTTAACAGTTCTGTTTGATAGTTCCTCTGCCCCTCACCCAATCAGACGTAACTCTAAAAGCAGGTAGCCTCCTTCTCTTTCTATCCCTCATTCCTAAGATGATATCTACATTTCAGAGCATGGCTGCTGATATTAGTGATCTTGTTGCCATCCCATTTAAAATAGTTTTCATTTCAAGACTTGAAAGAGCGATGTTGTTTTGTTTTTTTAGCCTAGTTGGTCACATTACTGTGCCACACAATAAGAGATGAAACCAAATATGTAAACAGGGCAATAACAGCACTGTTGATTTGATAAACTGTTATAACAAATTTAATTTCACTCTTTTATGTTCATTTCATTACAATAATAGAGTTTTATTTCTGAATTGAAAAAGCATGGGAACTTAAAACTCACTTTTTGTGATTTGAAGTGGTAGGACTTAACTTAATATACACTATAATGTGGTTTGAATGGTGACATTAGGGCGAAAATGGTTGCATTAATAAAATAATTACCCTGTAAGTTTGTGCCTATCATATGTTGAATAAGTAGAAATGAAAGAGGTAACATATTTCCTCCTTTATAGACCCCCTGGAGGGTATTCAGGGGCACCTGATCCCACTTGGAGAACTGCTGGTTTAATCACATTTGAATTTAAACCTTTTTTGAAGAGAACACAGAGAGTTTTGTTTTTGTACCCTGTAGCTTAACCTTCCTGCATGGTGTTCCTCACATATTATTCTCACTACTTTCTAATTCATTATAAACACACTGCTGTATCAGGTTCTATGTGCATTAATGTGTTTGGGCTGACTAATGGGTACCTGGTTTAGTGTCTGGGAGCAAAGATAGGAAGACAGATGAGGTTTTGACGGAGGTCGACTCTGAGATTGGTGAACATTTGATCGTATTTATGATTTGTTTATAGTTGCTATATTATAAACCCACTGCATTAGATCAGCTGATACACAAGTTTGTTGTCAAATGACTTTTCAAAGAGCAGCATTTAAGTTCAGGATGCTGCCAGGCAGAAAACCATCCAAACCCAAACCTCTGAGTAAAGTCCTGTTTTTATAAGGCTGTGTTGGTGTTCATGTTAAAATGTCAAGGTTTGTTTTGCAACTGTAAATTATGGTTAGGGAATAAATAAGTGAATAAGTTTATACAGTGTCACAAGTTTAACAATTGAGTGACTTTGTGTGTTTTATTTCCTCCAGCCAAAGCGAGCGGGAAGAGTTTGAGGCCGAGTACAAGGAGAAATACGAGAGGGAGAGAGTCCTACTCACTGAGGAAAATAAGAAGCTGTCCAGTGAAATGGATAAGGTAAAAATCAAATATATACAGAATAAAACAAAAGTCACCCCGAAAACACAGACAAGTTTAAGTTTTTTTTGCTTTCTTTGCTTTTTAGTGATCTGTTCAGTGAATTCTCTAAGACACACGCATACATGTGCAAAAACAATACAGTTCCCTGACCCCAGGTAACACCGCATGGACAGCCCAAAAACCCTATCATCACATGCATCCCTCCACCCCCTCGCTCCCAGCTACGCCAAAGAAATCACTGTTCAATATCCTCCATAAAAACAGCCTAAGCCTCCTACGCAGTCAGATGGAATGACTCGCTGGATTACGCTCTATTGACGTTGGAAATAACTCTTGGAAGTTCAAAAAGTCTCAAAAAGTAGAAGGCATTTTGACATATGGAATAAAATGTCTGGGTGTTGTTTTTAATGTCTGCAACTGATAAAAAAAAAGAAAATATCTTGATTAAATAAGAGAATGTGGATGTAGGTGCCACTGGGATGATACTGTGTGTCACTATAGGTTTTAAATTATTATTCTGTTATTTCATACACTGAAAAAATCATGTTTTTAAATGCACAAGGTCTTAGGACAGATTAGATCTGTCTGCATGATAGTATTTCTACAAAATACTTCCTCAGTGCATTTAGTCTGTAAAAATATTGTTGTTCTTTCAAAGGACATTCTGAATTTCTTCACTGTTTGCTTTGGATCAGAATCAAGTCAGTACATCTTCAATCATGTATTTTTGTGTGAGTCTTTTGAAAAGTTAGATTTTCACTGTTGTTAAGCTCAAATTGAGATGTGTAGAGTATTAATGCAGTAGTTCAACTGAACAAAAGAAACCTATCCATTAGCTACTTGAACTGTTCCTGCATTTAGATTCCTACCTCTTGAAAAGATTTTTCTTTTTGTTTTTTTACTACAATCTCTCACATTTTTCTCCATACCAGTTTGGATTCACCAAAACCTCTTAACTCCAAAAAACCTCAACCGCAAATCACTTGTATTATCTAAATGAATGCCACCTGTTCATGAGGAGGTGTGTGTTTGTGAGCTGTGAATTAGCCCAAATAAGGCAACATATTCCACTCCATTTGCAGGCATTTTTCATTCCTGAAAAAAAGTATTAAAAGAAGAACACAACATGGAGCTTCACAGCTGAAAAGCACCAGACAAAAACTTAATTTACAAGTGTCCGTCGTCAGCTTTAGGAACTGAATGGTTTGAGATGTCTTAGTAAAGTAAAGTAGTAGCAGTCCATAGTTACAGAGGTAAACTAGAGGCACTCTGAGGACCACAAACCTCCTGAGGCTGAACAATCCTACACGTCTGTTTTGCCTGTTTGACTCGGGCCCTACACATCCACAAAGTTTCATGGTAATTGATTCTGACGTTTTTGCGTAATTAGGGAAAATGTTGAAAACCGCAGTGTTTAAGAAAGTGGAAAAAAATCCTGCGTATGTCCTTTTATCCAGATCTGCACCAAAATTGAATCTGTTCTCTCCGTGCTCTTACCCCAATCACTTCACCAACTTTCGTGGAAACCCATGCCGTAGTTTAAATGTAGTCTTGCTAACAAACAAATAAAAAAAATAAACAAACAAACAAATGGACAGAGGTTAAAAAAAAAACAAAAAAACATCCTTGGTAGAAGTAAAGATGTGTTGTCGATCCTCTCAGTAAATTGCCAAACCACATTAGGGCATGAGAACTCAACTTAAAACATGATCCACTGACTATTTTGTAATTTTGTAATGAATCCTTCACAACCTGAAGAGAAACTTGGTTTATTGTGAAGAAATGCTTCTCCTGTTGTTAAAATGTGAGCAGATATGCATCAAACACGTTATAATCCAAACCATACTGTACATCGTGTTTCTGCTGAGGTGTGGTGTCTGTGCTCCAGACTCTTCCCGACTGATGTTACACCTAAACTATGTTACATATGGAGCGGTTTCATCATTGGAAGCCTGTTACAGAACATGTCATTTACTGGGCTCTTATCCACACAGTTACAGTACGTGCCTAAAACAAACCAAAGTATTTTTATGACATTATTTTATGACCTTGACTGTTTTCTCAGATGCTGGGGCCAGGATCGGAAAGTTTTGGAGCAGCATTAAATTACTCTTAGCTTGCACATTGCATCACAGTCTTGACAGTTGCAAGAAAAAAAATGTGTCTGCAAAGTGAGTTATTTAAGCAAACAGTAGGGCAGCTTAAAACTTGTAATGATGTCACTGTAGTTATGTCTCGCAGATTAATCTTACTCCTCATCTCTGTGTAGGTGTGCATATGTGAGCGCACACACACCTCCTCAGCAGCCCCTCAGTCGGGTGTGGTCGATTCATAAAATCTGTCACATCTCCAATAATAGGGAATCCATTCTACACATTGAACCAGTCTTCACATTCGAGGCTGAGCACCTTTTGTTGTGGTAGCGCAGCAACTGTTAGACTCATTACACAGTATTAGCTTTCTAATGTAATGTCATGGTGTCAGTATATACATGAATCCGTTTTCCAGGTGTCTAACTTCATAATGACGGCTTCATGGCTCCGTGATCTTTACTGTAGTCTGTTTTCTTCACTTGTGTGTTTATGTGCTTATCCCCTCAGCTGACCAGCATGTTTGAGAAGGTGAGCAGCTCCAACAAGCAGCTGGAGGACGAGATTAGGGAGCTGGCCGACAAAAAGGAGAGCGTAGCTCACTGGGAGGCCCAGATCACAGAAATTATCCAATGGTGAGACACACAAGCACACAAGTAGCTCAAATGTCCTCGATACTCACCGAGACAAATTCTTTCCTATTGATGCTAGAGAACAGACTGTAATACTGCTCTATGCAGCCTCATAAAATGCTCCCAGACACAAATAACACACGCCCATGCTCTCTAATATTGCATTGGGTTTGTCCATACAATATAACTGCAGCATTTCTCACATGCCTCTGAAGATCTTAGGGCTACTTGACCCACCCTTCCTTTCAGATCGCTTCCCATTGCAGCTGACACCTCGCCAGCTGCTCGGCTTCCCTCTGTTGGACAAGCCTGCAGCCCTCACATAGTACACATACCACACACACCAAACAGCCCTCCGGATGCAGACGCACACACGCTAACGCACACACTCGCATTCCAAACATGCACATACAAATGTCGAGTCTGGCATTTAGTGATTTGTGTTGCCCCTCGGAGGAAATGTTGTGCTACTGCAGTGAATAAACTAGGAAGTAGGAGCGCGCATTGAGTAAAGCATTAGAGGTAGTGCTCCTTGTATAAAGTGTATTTACATGTGGCGGTTTGTGTATTTTTTAGTCGGGGCCAGCTTTGAGCTTTTGTGTTAGGGATTAGTAATGTACTCAAAGCGACCTGCAGCCTGAATATCCATATCTTTTTATTTGTGTTTGACGTTGATGGTGTGGAAGTGATGATAAGCACTTGAATAGGATATAAATGGTGTTTCCTCAAAGGCATCTTTGCATTTGCCTGTGTATCTTAATGCAAATATGTGTGTTGGTGTGTGTTTGCTGCAGGGTGAGTGATGAGAAGGATGCTCGAGGTTACCTGCAGGCTTTGGCCACGAAGATGACAGAAGAGCTGGAGGGACTGAGAAACACCAGCCTGGGAGCAAGAGCCACGGTGAAACACATACCTCCTTCTACAGTAGAGGCTGTTTAGTCCAATTAAATTCCTCTGTATTATTTAGAGTCACGTACTCTGTGATTAAGAAATGTAGGATGAGTCAGAAATGTTATGTGTTTCATAGTTTTTCATTTACTTTTCCCCCCTCTGTGTTTCAGGACATGCCGTGGAAGATGCGACGCTTCGCCAAGCTGGACATGTCGGCCCGTCTGGAGCTGCAGTCGGCCCTGGATGCTGAGATCAGAGCCAAGCAGGGCATCCAGGATGAACTGAACAAGGTCAAGGCCAGCAACATCGCCACAGAATGGTATGGATGTTACAACAACAGTTCGTTTTTAACTGAAAACAGTATGTTTCCAGCATTTCCTGAAAAACGTTCTCGACAAACCTTGCAACAATATTTGATGTATTATTGTCTCTGATTCACCAGTAAACTGCAGGATGTGGAGAGTAAAAACCAGGACCTCCTGGCTGAGATCGACAGGCTGAAGAAAGAGACAGAGGAGCTGCGGCTACGAAGGGGTACGACTGAAAATCTATCAAATGACCTTTCTGGGTGTTTTTGTTAATTAATCATTTATTTTCAATCACTATTCTGGCTCCTAAAGTGTTGATTCAAACAGACGGACTCTTGCCATTGCTATTGATTAATTTCACAAACATAAAAGATTGCATTCTCTCCAAAAATATATGGATACAACAATTTAATTTCAATTTCAACGTTACGTTTCTCACTAGACATTGTGTGCTGATGTTTGACTGCACACTGTGAAACCTCTTGTGAGAGATTATTATAATAACTACAGCCATGGAACCAAATTAGAAGGTTTTACGTCAGCAGCCATATTTAAGAAATAAAGTCCTGTTCCTATCTACATGAAAATGCATTGTTACTGAGGTCATATGACACACCCCACACTTCTTAGTGCTGGTCATGAGAGTCATTTTGGTTAAGTCACTCTTTGATGTTGTAATATCATGGACTAAACCACGCTTGTATTATTTGTTCTGTGTCTGTAGGTGTCAAGCACCAGGATTCCCAGAATTCCTTCTTGGCTTTTCTCAACGCCCCCACCTCAGCCCTCGACCAGTTTGATGTAAGTATTCCACAGGACAAATCCTTACAGGGCCTGATTTAAGTATAGCTGATGTGAGCAACCATATGTCTGTTTGGAATAATGATTAGAAATCTATGATCATGATCGACTTGGAAGTCATAGATCTAATAAAGCTGCAGCTCATTATATCTTTTTCCTCATGCTTTTGTTTTTGTTTACATGAATCTTTATTTTGGTTGTATCTTTTTGTTTTTTTCTTTGCTCCATTCTCTGCTACTTCAGGACTCTTATTCCTCATCCTCATCTTCTTTAATTGAGTTTTGGGAAGACGTAAGTTTCTCTTGGTTAAGCAGGGGGTCCGTGTCCGTGTGCGTGTGCGTGTGTGTGTGTGTGTGTGTGTGTGTGTGTGTGTGTGTGTGTGTGTGTGTGTGTGTGTGTGTGTGTGTGTGTGTGTGTGTGTGTGTGTGTGTGTGTGACCGCTGTATGCTGTAGGTCTCTGAGCGTTTTACAAGCTGCAACAATAGTTTAGATCTGTATATATTTGTATATTGTTCTGTATCTGTGAGTTTGTGCCTGTGCTTCAGTAACTGAAATAGAGAAAAACCATTGCAAGAAATGTCAGTCCTGTTGTCTAAAGTTTACTTTCACTCAAAACAAATTCAAAAATACATGGATTTTTTTGCATATAGTTATTAAGACAGATATCTTTGCTGTGGTGTGCCATTTATTCAGTTGCTTTCTCTTTCTTGTAGGCTAATGGGCCATTTGAATGGCTCTACCTCAGCTTCATGGTGCTATAAGTTAAAGTTGAACTGAACCAATATTCAGTAGTCCTTCATAAATCTCTTCTTTTGTTTATCAGGGTTTTGTTTTTTGTTTTTTGTTTTTTCTGGAAAGATAAATTGATGTCTCTGTGCTCCATAGGCTACTGACTTTCCCAGCTGCTCCCTTTGCATCACCTCATGCATTTGCATCAATTCACCCTCTTCAGCCTCTGCCCTCAATTAAACCCTAGTGGACATACAGTAGTGTAGTGCAGTGATTCCCAACCGGGGCTACCAGTTGAACTTGTGCAAGGGACATGTGGGAAAACTCAACTTATTAAATCAACTGAACGGCATTAATTAAAGTAAAATAATAAAACTGTGATCTGATTGAAGGAATCAATCCAGTTTATTTCTTGTTAAAAGATAAGCAAAGTAGGATAACAGATTGGTGTTACCATCTGTAAATTTATAATAAATAAACTGGCTGTCAAACTTGTTTGCTTGAAAAGTACTTAGACAGCAAGACGGGAACTTTTAACAGCTAAAAGTAAAGAAGTGGATAGATGAACAGTTTTAAAATAATAAGCTAAAATTAATTAACATAAAGAAACTCAGCTAAAGTAAATGAAATGGTTAGCTACAAGAATTAAACAGCTGGAGTTAGCTAAATAGTTAGCAAAAAGTAGTAGATAAACAGATGATATAGTTAGCCAAAAATAACGAATAAACATTTGAAAAAGCTAAAAGTAATAAACAAATAATTTGATAGTTAATAGATTCAGATCAAAACTAATAGATGAACAAAGTAAATAGTTTAAATTTCCAAAAGAGGATGAATCGCTGTATGTAGTTCATTTTAAAATATTACACATGATTAATAGTGTTAAATAATATCCAGTCTATAATCCGTTCATTAGATCATTATTGATGATGAAGTGGTACGTGAGGTCATCTAATGTTTGATGTAGTTTAACCCTACATTAAGCAAATTTAAAAAAAGGCAGGTTGGGAACCACTGGTCTGATGTAATCCAGGCTAATATTCCAGTTTTCATGTTTCTCCCTCAGTCTATTGAACTGTTTTCAGCTCTGTCAGACAACCTTTCTGATATTCACTCATCTGTGTCTCTACCGCTCTCTGCCTCTCCTGCCACTGAAGCGCTCGCCATCCGTTGGCCCAGCTAGCAAAGGCAGACGTGTAAGCACCATCACTGACCCTGTGATACCATTGAGCCTTTGTAAATGTGCTGTGCTCTCCTTGTCATGTTGATGTTTGATTAGTGTGTGCGTTTACTGTGTCTGTCTGATTGCATGGCAGGAGATATGAAAAGCTTTGTATTTTACATGGGGTATTGCTATGTGTACATTGTGCATTTGTGTTTTTCTCTTTATTCTTCCGTGCAGCTCTGTGAATGGCCATGCATGGTATATGGTGAACGCTTGTGGTGTCTCAAAGTAGCATGGTCAATGGGCTGTGATGTGTCCCCATGCATTATTGCTGTAGTATGCGGGTAACAGTTCAGTTGTGGTTCTGAAGCTCCAGTGGATATGACCACGACATCTGTTTATTCTGTTTTCCATTTGTAAATTATGGCACCTGCCAATCTCTCTGTGCATGGACGCTGCATATTGTTCTCTTTTGTTTTTTACTAAACTTCTTTCCCTCTATCTTCTTGCCTTCTTTTTCCCTCCATCTCTCTTCCTTTTCACCATCTTCATGCTCCACCAATCCTCTTCTCTTTTACTTCTTTCATCCTCTTTTTGTCTTTCTTTTCTTTCTTTTTTTACTCATCCTTTCTTACTGGTCCCTGTGTCCTTTGTGCCCCTCTCTTCCTTAGGTGGACTCCATGGAAAACTTCACCCCCTCCAACACTCCATCCCGGGAAGATGACCCCAAGTCCCACCTCAAGTCCCGCTCACGTTCACCTTCCATGGCTAGTGATATGGAGCCAATAGAGGTCAGACAATCCTTTAGTCTGGGCTAGAAACGGGTGTTACTCATCTACAAAACCCTTTGTGGCTCTGCTCCAAGAAGCCTTAGGACATCTGAGACTGTCCTACTGGTAGTCTAGAGTCAGGACAAGATAGTATGGAGCAACACTTTATCATTCAACTCAGACGTGGAATATTCTCCTTGCTGATATCAGACCCAACTCTGATTGTTTTTAAATCAAAGCTACATTCCTATTTCACACTGCCTACCTACTCTACTATAATCCCCATAGTGTAGCTTTTAAAGGGCTTTAACTTGTTTTAAAATGGTTTTACTTAGATTTAAATTGTTCATCTAAGATGTCATTTATAATTCATTTTAAACTACACCAGTAAATTTTGTCTCTCACATTATAAATGTTCCACCTTTGCTACATTTCACTCTCATCTAAACCACATTGAACTTCCTCGTTGCCTTGCCTTGCCTAGTGGCTGCTATCCTACCATAAATATTTAGCAGTCCTGTCGACATACTGTTTGGATGTAACTTTCCATCCTGTTGTCAGCAGATAGAAAGCCTGATCTGTCCAAACATGGCATCTGTATGTCTGGTATGAAGAAGAAAAAAATGTTCCCCGTTCCAATTCAATTGGCACTTTTCAGCGAAGGTTCAACCAGAGACTGTTCCCAGATCATATCACAATACTGAGCCTGTCAGGGAGGTCAGCTCATGTGAATTCTCATGTAACTCAATAATGGAGAAATTTGAGCAGCGCAACTAGCTGTGGATTCCAATCCAAGCTGAACTTTGTGTGTTGGACTGTTGTTGAATATGGTGACACCAGTCAATACCAGTGTCCTGATTGGGAACCACATGGGGACCAGATGTAACTTCAAAAATAAAAATGATAAATAACGTAGAGATAAAAAGTAATAATGGACTACAACTGATCAAAGTTAATGGATGTGGATAAACATATCCAGCTGCTTGTTTTCACCTTGTTCATACTCTGTGTAGCCAAAATGAAATACTGTTCATCATAAATGATTTTTGTCTCCTACATCCTGACCTTTGACCTTTCTCACAGAATGTTTTATGTGCCTCACATGTCGGTCAAAATGCTGCATCTCACTGCTGTTTGTCTGTGTGTGTTCTGCCATGCAGCTGATAGACCATCCTCCTCGTACAGTCCAGACCCCCACCATTCGCTCAGGAGGGTACGGCAGCATTGGACGCTCCTCACCTAAGGTTAGACGATTTCCTGTCGGATTACACTTCGCCTCTGGACGGCCGCATCTTATGTAGATGACAAGTGATTATTGCTCAGTTATACTTAAATCATTTATTCTCCTCATTTATTCTCCTCAGTCCAAAGCACATCAGTTTGTGGTGAAGACATTCACCACGCCCACCAAGTGCAACCGGTGCACTTCCCTCATGGTGGGGCTCATACGTCAAGGTTGTACCTGTGAAGGTAAGGACGGGAGCAGCAGAAGGAAAATACAGTGGCATGAATCTGTGTGATTTATCCTGCACACACGATTGAATCTATAGGATGCTCCAAACCGTCACAATGTTTACCTTAATGTTTACTATTTACATTATTTAATGTTAAAGGAAACTATTTCCATGGACCTTGGAGAGTAAAACTACAAATGTAGTTTGCCTTTTCATTGATTTTAGAATAAATAAGTTTAACAGTCCAACCTTCAGTTCAGCAGCTTTATTGTCCCAGATGGCAAACTTGTCTCGCAGCCAGGAGCTCCAGATGAAACATCAACAACACAAAACAATACAATGACAGGAAAAAACACGGCAACTTCTAATAAAAAGATATTTAAAAAAAATGTTTCCTGAACATACAAAATGAAAAGAACACAAAAAAAACAAAAAGAAATCTCTAAAATATGAAAGATTAGATGTGCAAATTTGAGCGGTGTTCATTTATATCATTTGTCTTCATCTTGTCTCCGTCTCTCTCTTTGTCCAGTGTGTAATTTCTCCTGCCATGTAACATGTGCCGACAAGGCTCCAGCCGTATGTCCCGTACCCCAAGACCAGACCAAGGGCCCGCTGGGTATTGACCCTCAGAGGGGGATTGGTACTGTGTATGAAGGGCACGTCAGGGTGAGTGAGACTGACTAAGGCCGAATTCAATAGTCAGTTGATAACAATGCAGATGTTTGGAGACCTTGAGACAAGCCCTGTTTGTTTACTTCACCTGAATCCAAATAGACTCTCACTGTCCCTGTTTTATGTCTCCACTTAGACATGAATAACAGCTTTTGGTGGACACTTGGATTTAAGGGCAAACATGTTTTTATATATGTTTATACAGTTCTGAATTGGCCCCTTATACAAATCTAACCCTGTAGAATTTAACTGTGAGCACCTTTGTTATGGGTTCATGTATTCTGTCACTAAACCACATCTGTGTGTGTCTGTGTGTATGTGTGTGTGTGTGCACGTGTGTGTGTGTGTGTGCGTGCTCTAGGTGCCCAAACCGACTGGGGTAAAGAAGGGTTGGCAAAGGGCGGTGGCTGTTGTGTGTGACTTCAAATTGTTCCTTTATGAACTGGGAGAAGGAAAAGCCACACAACCAAGTGTAGTCGTCAGCCAAGTCATAGACATGAGGTAAGAGAAGTTTAGAAACTCTTCTTAGTGACTATAGATGATATACTTACAGCTACATCACCAGTCCAAGGTAGTTTACTGTGAACTGCAAACATTACAGGAAGAAAACACACTGTAGATACTACTGAATGTTCTCCTGCTGGGCTGCAACCAGTCTATGTTTTCATTATCGGTCACATCGTACACTCCTAGTAATGATTGATTGATTATGAAATAGCTGATGGATAATTTTCTGTTGATCATCTGACTGAATCCAGCATGTCTAACCGTTTATCTCACCCCTGTCATCTAGGGATGAAGAGTTTTCAGTCAGTTCTGTCCTCGCCTCTGATGTCATCCACGCCAGTCGCAAAGACATCCCCTGTATATTCAGAGTAAGTCCTCCTCATCGCCAGCACCCAAATGAGTACAGCTAAATGTCTAAATACTATCCAACACCTCGTGACCTTTCTCCCGTCCTCCTCTCCTCAGGTGACGGCGTCCCAGCTGTCCCCCTCCAGCAGCCACAAGCCCTCCATCCTGATCCTGGCCGACAGCGATCAGGAGAGGAACAAATGGGTGGGCCTCCTCAACGAGCTCCACCGCATCCTCAAGAAGAACAAGCTGAAGGATCGCTTCGTCTATGTGCCCAAGGAAGCGTACGACAGCACCCTGCCGCTCATCAAGACGACACAGTCTGCTGCTATCATAGGTGGGCCTTCAACACTCACTTTCCTGTTTAAAGTCATGAGCAGCCCGGTAGAGGTATCAGAATTTCCCTGCTAATCAGGAGCCAAGATTGTTTCAGTTCCTTATTTGTGTATTAACAGCAGGCTGTAGTTGTTCCACATGGAGCTATTTTTACCGACCACGCATTAAATGACTCTGAACCCGTCAGTTTGGTTTTCACCATGTTATGAAAATAGAAACTAGTCTATTGGAACATTTTCTGCTCAGAATGTCCTTTTCTGTCTCCTTCCTGGCTCTGAACTGGTCGTCTTACTTCATGTGCTCTGCCCTCAGATCATGAGCGTGTCGCCCTGGGCAACGAGGAAGGCCTTTTTGTCATCCATGTCACCAAAGATGGTAAAATCCAGAATCCTCCTGATGTAGTCTTAATTATGTTACTGATGACCTGATTTTTGTTTTTATCCTCTCTCCTAAACCGGCCTGTTTCTATTCTTCTCTTTGCTTTCCTTCTTTACCCCACACATTCACTCCCTCCATCCTCAGAAATAATCCGGGTGGGGGACAACAAGAAGGTGCACCACATCGACCTGATGCTCCAAGAGCAGCTTCTGGCGGTCATCTCCGGCAGGAACCGTCACGTCCGTCTCTTCCCCACGCAGGCCCTGGACGGCCGTGAGATCGAGTCCCACAAACTGGCAGAGACAAAGGGCTGCCAGACCATCGTCTCCGGCCTCGTCCGCAACGGCTCGCTCACCTGCCTCTGCGTGGCCATGAAGAGACAGATCATATGCTTCGAGGTGGGAAGTATTTTGGTTTAATTCTGTCTCCTGATACAAAACAGAAGACCTACTCTCTAAAAACCGGGTTCCACTTTGTCCTTGTGCGCTCCAGGTGAATAAGAGTAAGGCTCGACACCGTCGGCTGAGGGAGCTGCAGGCCCCAGGCCAGGTTCAGTGGATGGGTCTGCTCAGTGAGCGTCTCTATGTAGGATATCAGTCTGGCTTCACCCGCTACAGGTACCCCACCTGTTGACTGATTTAATATCATAATGTTCCTCTGATGGGATTGAACGTCTATGTTTGTCATGACTATTTGTTAAGATTGTTGTCATTTGTTATTAGTTGATCACTTCCTGCTAAAATAACCATAAATATTGTATTAAATTTCCTGGAATTAATGTGACTCTGTTTGTGATGACTTCCAAAGCGTCCATGGTGACGTGTCCCCTGTCAACTTGCTCCACCACGAGGACCACACCCTGGCCTTCATCCCCCAGCAGAACCTGGATGCCCTCTGTGCTGTGGAGATTTCCAGCAAGGAGCTGCTGTTGTGCTTCAGCTCCATAGGAGTGTATGTGGACTCCCAGGGCCGCAGGTCACGGCAGCAGGAGCTGATGTGGCCGGCTATTCCCAACGCTGCCTGTGAGTGCACCAGTGAATGAATGAATGTTAGCTATTGTGTTGTGTGTATACACTTTAATATACATCAGTAAATGATATGATAAAATAATACCCTCAGAAATAGAGTTATAAAAGTTCTCAGAGTAAGAAGAGACTCACAGCCTACAAATGATGTTCCCTGTTGTCCAGGCTACAACGCTCCCTACCTGTCAGTGTACAGTGAGAACGCTGTCGATGTGTTTGATGTGAACACCATGGAGTGGATTCAGACTATCCCACTGAAGAAGGTCAGTGCTGTGTCTGCAGCATGTTGGGAATAAGACAGTGGAAACATCTCTGGCTCCACCTACTGGAGTAGATGAATGAATCCTCTTTATTCATCACCATAGTAACCGGACCTATTCTTCTCATTGCTAATATGCTACATTAAGGGGTCGTTTGTTGTGTAAACATGTCCTAACAGATAAATAATTTGTCTATAATGATGATAAATCAGTTGTAGAAGACATGATTAATGAATGATTTCTCTGTTTTCCCTTCAGGTGCGACCTCTGAATGTTGATGGCTCTCTGAACCTGCTGGGATTGGAAACAGTCCGGCTCATCTACTTTAGAAACAAGATGGCCGGTAAGAATTCATCAGTGCTGAATCACTTGAAGCATCACCAGACTTAAAACTCTAAACATTTCAGTGATGACACGATAAGGTCCAGGATTCGAGCTGTGTTCCAGTCAAAGTCTGAGATCGGAATTACGGAGTTGAAATTTCCAGCTTCTAACTTCCAAGTGTTCCAGGTGCATAACACCAAATATAAACAAAAACATGGCTGGGCGTGACAAACTGATGTTTGTTTGGCAAGTGTGCACACAATGAAACTCTGAGCTGTTGTGGCCTGTTTGCATAGAAATGAAGCAGAGGAGCAACAACAACAGTTTATTTCATGGCATTGTTATAAGTTGAAATAAATCAAAATATTTCATTTACTTGCCTCATACAAATACTAAATTAAAATCCTGGCAAATATACTTAACGTTGCCTTTTAGTTGATGGTCTAGTATTTATAATGCATCCTTCTATGGTTGCTACATTGTTCTGTGACGTCGGACAACCTGTGCTGGATGGACTCACCCCAAGTTTACGAGAAGGAACTCTGACTTTGAGTTTCTTTCCATTCGACTGCATCCAGTAGGAAGAAAGAAATAGTCGAGTTTCGTGTTTTCTGGAACAGTTTTATTAGATTTGATCCGACGAGTAGAGGATTTTCAAAGGCTTGATATATCGATCGTTTGGAGCAAGTCAAAGAAAAGTCAAAGAAATTAATTCCCAATTAAATAAATAAACATATCTGGATCACTGGACATTAAACTCAAAGTAATTAAAATAGTTAATTCCAGTTCAGAGGTTGACTGATGAAGAAAATCCCACTATTGGAGCAAAGTTCCATCAACTGGTCTAAACTCCAAGGAAGTAACGACTATTTAGTCAGTGTGTTCTTCTTCTTCTTCGTATCTTTTGTGAGTAACAGTAGAAAGTCAGACATGCTACTGAAAGCTGCCACAGTGAATTTTGCAGCACTTTATTGTGTGTCACGTCAACACGTCTGTGGCTCTGTGATCCTCCAGAGGGTGACGAGCTGGTCGTCCCAGAGACGTCAGACAACAGCAGGAAGCAGATGGTTCGCAGCATGAACAACAAGAGACGCTTCTCCTTCAGGGTGCCTGAGGAGGAGCGACTGCAGCAGAGGAGGTGGGTTACCTGCAGACATTTCTGTTCACTGTGTTTACACCAGAGGAGCTGTCAGGTGACATGTTGTGGAGAACAGTGTATCTTAAGTTCTCCTGACGTTTTGCTTTTGCTCTTCTGATATCAGGTTAATTTTCTGCTTCCTTTGCATTTTCATCCCGACTCTCTGTGTTTACTGTTTTAGAAGAAGGTAAACAGTTTACCGGTGGCCTCTCTTCTCTGCGTCTCTTCACCTTTGTGCTCACCATGTCTTCTGTGTGTGTTTGTGCTTCCAGAGAGATGCTGCGAGATCCAGAGATGAGGAACAAGCTGATCTCCAACCCCACCAACTTCAACCATGTGGCCCACATGGGACCAGGAGATGGGATTCAGATCCTTAAAGACCTGCCCATGGTACATAGATTTAATACTTACACTGACAAACATACTGTAGAAAAACACACTGAGTCAAAGCACACAGAAACATGTACATATAAACTGTTAAAGATGTGTGTTTGTAGACCTGCTTCATGTCTTTTATCCTTTTATTATGGCAGCATGTCAACTCTGAGATTAGAGTAGAGAAAGTCTCCGTTCTCCAAACTAACCTGAACCGCTTAGTAGAATCACATGATGAAGCTCCTCACCGTCGGAAAGTCACCTCATCCTGCTGTGTGTTTAGGGAGAACATGCATGTCTGTCTGCCCCACCCACAGGGTGTATGAGCATGTTGTTAAAGCTGCACCGTCCTCACCCCTGTCCCCTGCACTGCACTCTGTCTCCTCTGTCTGTGTGTGCGTTCGGTCTGTTGCGTGTTTAAACCAGAACGTCCGTGTTCAGGAGAGTCGTGCGGGCTTCAGCGGCTCGGTCAGCATCCCCTCCATCACCAAGAACCGGGGCGAGCCGGGCCGTTCCATGAGCGCCAGCAGCGGACTGGGCATACGTGAGTAACAGCAGTCCTCTGAAGCCAACTCTCTCCCTGCAGACAGAACCTTTCTCATGTTTCCTCCCCCCCCGGTTCTCCTCTCTCCTCAGGCTCGTCCTCCCAGAATGGCAGCGCTCTGCGCAGAGAGCTGTCGGGGGGCAGCTACGGATCCAAACGGCAGACCATGACCTCTCCCTCTGAGAGCTCCCTCTCCTCTGGCGGAGGCATGGACTGTGGAGACGCTCCACTCTCACAGTTTGACAGAGAGGTCAGTGAAAGTGAACGTACAGCTTCATGTGTGGTTGACTCTAAACATCTGATGTTAAACACTGATGGTTCACTTAAACAACTCATCTTAAATGTACTGTTGGTTCTGATCACATCTGATTGGACATATTGTTGTTTAGCCACTTAATAGATGTGAATTTGGACTTAAAGTCAACCCAACATCAGCTTTGTATGAACAAATAAACATCATGATTGTTTTCTTGCCCTGTAATTGTAGAAAGTAGACATGAAGATATTTAAAAAGCAGATCACGTTGTTCCCCATTGAAAGAACTCCTGCTGTCCATCTGCCACAATCCCGGCTCCTGGTGGAGGCCCCTCACCTCATCCCACCTCCCCGCCCGATTCCTTATCTCCCTGTGATGTCAGCGCCTTGTAGACGCAGTCAGCTTCTCCCCTCTGCCAGTATAGAGCTTCTCCTCATGACTCCTGTTTTAGATGTAGCTCAGAATAGTTACTGAAGGACACAGCTAATGTTTATGTAACCGACTGGACTCTTTAAGATTTGAGTCAGGCATAAAACAGAGCAGCCCTGCAACATTAAAATTGATTTTCCACACACAAATATATGACTCAGCTCCAACAGTAACTACAGCACACTTCATCCTCCCTCCCTCCAACCGCCTGCCATCCGTCCTCTGACTCCTCATCCTCATGACCCATAAGGCTGGACGCCATCAGCTCCATTTTGCCCCATTCCTCGCCTCCCTCCACCCCCCACCTTGCTGTGACTCGCCCTCCCTGCCCCCCCCCACCCCCACCCCAGCATGTTGTCTGTGGGCTGGGCGCTGAGTCTGAACTCTCCTCTGCAGTGGCAGGCAGTCTCACCGTCGGAGAAGACCCCCGATCTGAAAAGGGCTTTAAGGACCCTGCTTAGTAAGATGAAGGTAATGTCAACGGCTGCAACAACTGCACAAAACACAGCACTGAGAGCACCGTGTCACTGACTCTGCACCCACATGCAGAACATTTCAGTATGTCTGAGCAAACACCAGAGCATGAGGCGCAATTTAGAATCCTAATTCAATCGAAGCCTCCGGGCCCCCCCCACCCCGCAGCCCCTCGCCGCACCATCTCAGCTCCGTCACACCAGCAGCATCTGATGGCTTTGTCACATCTTTCACCTGAGCCTCAGCTGCACCATCAGCCTGCCCCTCATCCGGCCGCTGTCATTTTTGTTTTTTTTTCGTTTGCTGATTAAACGGTGCAATGCTGCCGTGCCGCCCGGCCATTTCGCATACACTTCCTCTCACCGCTGCCTACACAGCCAATCACAGAGCATGTCTGTGATCTGCTTCCAAACAGCCTCCTGACAGCCTGCCCAGAGGCATCATAGTAGCCTAATATATATAATAACAATTATATTATATATATATATCAGATGTTACTCTTTCTGTAATGTTCTGTCCAATTATAAACTGGAATATAAGATAAGAGCTGCTGGTTTGAACTGGATTCCAGCTCACATCTGTGTTTATATGTGGAAAGGCTGAGTGCTTTTAAACATAATGTAGCTGGGCAGTGCTTCTCTCAATACACACATACCTACATTGACTTGTGCGAGGCTGTTGTGTGTGTGTGCTGTGTGACATGTGATGTTTCCCTGTAGCCACAGATGGATAGAAATGAGGCAGTAGGCTGCACTTATAGGTCAAATGTGGATCCAAACAGGAAGAGATGGAGTCACTGAAGTGGAAAAAGACGTATTCAAACATTCGAACATGAGATAATTACCTAAGACATTATCACTGATCTGTAAAGAGAATCTCACGTCCTCTCTGGTGCAGTACTGTTGGTTTCAGTAGCAGGATCACGTCTTTGTCTTCTTAGGTTTGAACTTCCTCATATATGGGCCACACATCACATGCTGTATGTGTTGCACCGGCCTCGTCCGTCCTCCTGCATGTTTGTTTTCCTTCCACTGATCACTTCCGAGCAATTGAGCTGCTCATCTGCTGATGATGTGGAAATGTAGAGGAGGAGGTGGAAACCATCTGACGTTAGCTCTGTCCTCCATCCAGAAGACATTTCAAATGAAGCAGTGTTGATCTCTATTAGACAGAAGCCTCGCCTCTACTCTTCAATAATATGTAAGTCATAAGGTTTTACCTACATCGTCTGATTTATATACTTTCCCCCTCTCCTCCTTCAGGACTCGGACTCCCCCCGTCACTCCACGGCCTCCAACAGCTCCACCTTCAGCAGCCCTCCCAGTCCAGCCTCCCCACACAAAACCAAGTCCCTGTCCCTGGAGAGCACAGACCGGATGGGCTGGGACACATGAGCCTCTGTTGGCGACGCCCCGCCCAACGACCGACCAGGACTCCAAACCCTCCTCTTACCTCCTCCACGGCAGCGTCTCCCATCGTTTCTGAAAATCCCTCCCTCACTGCCCAGAGAACTGCACCTCCTGACTGTCCCTCTTTACAGTTTATCTCTCGTTCTTCCAAGACGGGGCAGAAACACAGTCTGTCGCCTCTTTGAGGGAATTCTGAGGGAGACGGTAACAAACCTTATTGGTGGTGTACGTGTGTGTGTGTGTGTGTGTGTGTGTGTGTGTGTGTGTGTGTTTGAGAGAAGCTTGCCAGCGTGTGTGTGTTTATTCTGAAAGGGCATATAGGAATGAAAAGCTCCCGTCTCAGCTGACACCCCTCTGGCCCCGATTCCTTCAGAGACTCTGAAACTTCACAATGCAACAAAAAGAGAAGAGGATTGTTATGGAGAGAAAATGATTTGTACTTGTACATAAGACCCTTCGGGATTTAGGGGACAATATTTTAATTTATTTATCAATCTTAGACAAGGAGAGGGAGGTTTGCTTCACGGCCCGAATCAGACGGCTCCTCACCTCCCTCCCTTTTCTCCTCCGAGTGCTGCAAAAATTAAGAGTGAAAAAAGAGAAGGAGGAAAACAATGATTTTCTTTTGCTCATAATACTAAGTGCAGTGGCTTTATAATATTTTTTTATTTTTGACCATCACCAAAAATCAGCGTTTATAATGCCAGCTCCTATGACATCATCACAGCTGCTCCGTGCTACTCTCTTCCATGTTGGTCCATCAGTAGTGACATCACCCAGCAGCCCTGGGTGTGTCCTCCGTTGGTTCCACTTCACTTCACAACCAAACCGAGTTGTAGGTTCCATCACAGTGATGTACATAGGTTCATCGTAGAGAGTAATATATGATAAGGAAAATACTATAGAGAACTAAACAGGAAGGAAAAATCCTCCCTTTATTTTCCTTTTTGTTTCTTTTCAGAGTGATTTGAGGTTTTTTTCACACAAAAAGCCATTTTAACACTTTCCAGTTTTTTTTTTTTTTTTTTACCCATTTGATTTTAGATTTGTTTGTTTTATATTGTACGTATGACATGCATTGTGTGCGTTTTCCCCTACTCTGTTTGCATTTAAGTTAAGTCACGTATGGATCGACACTACTGGCCGTACTGTAGAGTGAACACGTGTGTTTATAACAAACCTGCTATCACACACGTTTGAACACACACTGCTCTGACTGTGACTGACTCTGATCGTTTAATCAACTGTTAACCACGTGTGTGTGTAAAGTCACTGTGGTATCTTGATTAAAAAGATCAGTCCTTCTGATTTAACCAAAAATGGAGAGAAGAGGGAGGCTTCGTCCTTCTGACGGCCTTAACATGTAGAACCGTTCTTTACAAAGCTATATATGCAAGAAAAACACTAAAAGGAGAACGTCGGCTCTTTGGTTTATGTTTGTCTTGATAACGCTCAGATGAAATAAGCTCAGTGCTACCTGTTGTCTGTAAGATGAGCAGGGCTGGATCTCTAAACCCCCCCAGGTGGATTCTTTGGCAGGGTGGAAAGGCCTCTGAAAGAACTATAATATGTGTTCTGCAGCCAAAAACCTGTTACCTCTGTCGGTCTCCTACAGACACATCCAACAGCATTTTATTTTGGGAATCGCTCACAGAGCAGACTGATGTGAAACACTATAATATCCGTAGGAGGAAGGTACACTGTGTACTGATACTGCCTGTAGATGTATGTTCATGAACCGGCTCCTCTTTAGGGACAGGCTGAATGCTTAGTCTGCAGCACATTGTCCTGGTTCCTCTGGTTGATTCCTCCTGTCCTGTTTATTAGTGAGAGAGAAGAAGAACCAGTTCTCTGGTGTCCATTCCTAGTTATTCCCCCTGTTAACACAAGACAAAACCCATTCCAGTTGTTTGTTTTTTTAGTATTCCATTTTATATGAGGAGAGAGGGAGAGGTTGGGAGCTCCGCAGGGACACTAAGCTGGTTTTATTCCAAATAAACACCTCTTTGAAACTTGTTAAGCTAGTTTGGTCCTCCTTAGCTGCTGCTGGAGTTAGTGTAGAATGTATTAGTCGGGGTGAGAGAACAGTTTTAGCCAGGTGTTTTATTATCGGTCATTATTGTACAGAAAAACTGATGCTAGGTGTCCCACTTTAAGCAGAGGGGAAGAGAAACTCAGGAAATGTCCAATGAATTCTTTTCATTTAGATGAAAATGGGTGCGTTAGGTTTGTTTGATGGAGTGAGTGGGGGGACTAGTGTACAGTAGACGTGACCCGAGTGGAGACAGCGGGGAGAAAAGGTGGTGGCGGCTGCAAGAGGAATGTTTCCAGGGGTGACGGCGCCACAGTGATTTAAGAGAAGGAAAAGCTAAATTTAAAAAATTCAAACGCCTTTGCATTTCAGTGAGGTCTTATCAACTGTAACTTCTATATTATTTTGCTCTTTCATATCATATTACACTTTGTTTTGTTTTTCTAGGATTGCTTTGTAATAATTTGTACAGTTTTGCATGTTATAGATGTAATCATTTTTGTTTTCGGTTTGTTGTTTTACTTGGATTTGCTCCTTTTTGAACGGTTTGGGCGTTTTACTGAGGATAACCCACTACAGGTGATGTAGATTCTTTTTTGCACAAAAATATTTAAGGTGTAAGGTCAAAAACAAAAATAATGTATGGAACTGGCTGCCACACTTGTGTGGAGAACTCATTATATTAACCTGACTCCGATGTATTTCAATAAAGCGGAGGGCTGTTACGAATACAATTCCATGTGTTCCTGTGTGGTCATTACTCTAGAAATATGCTTTGTCCTTTTTAAAAAAACAACTTTATTACAAATGAACAAGAAAAGCTCCGTTTTTACATCTATACACAAGTTTAGCCACTAGAGGAAACATTTCAGAGTAGCTATACAAGTAAGGACACATTTTAAAACAGGACAAACTACTTTCAATCTAATGTAAGAGCTCACTATCACCTATTCAGACTGTAAAGATGTGTTCAGACAGAATGTACCAACTGTGCATTAGCTGTGAGATACGAGCCGCAGACACACCGGCTGGTTCTATCACTAGAAACTCTGGCTCCTCCTCCTATCTTTAGTATGTTTGAACAAATTCATAAGCATGTTTTATTCATGTCTTTCCTGAAAAATACACATGACATTCTGTCAGAACACAAACATAAGGCAGAGTTTGGATTCAGCTCTTTCCCTGTATCTCAGCCCTTTACATCCAAACAGTTTCCTTCTCATTATATACATCATCACACCAAAGCAGTGAAGTACCTCCATATAAAAAAAACAACAAGGCTTTTGTAATGTTCAGCAGTCACATAAACAGCATGTGTAGAGAGAGGCTGTTTGTTCCCTAAACTTCTACTGTGGTTCATTTGTTAGCCTTCATATGGAGTTTGAAAGCTTTGCCTTTATAAGTAGAGGTTTTTACCAGATTAAGTCACCATTTGAGAAATAATGGGCGTGTCAGGAGCCGGTAAAACTAACTCTTAGCCTCCTGGGTGCTAAAGCAGAGGAGATGACTAGCTAATATCATTCAGACCCGGTTCGTAGAGTCCAGTAAAAACATCCAGCGTTGGTCACATTATTCTAGACTAGCACCATCCTGTAGGTCCAACAACGAAGCCTTGTCATCATTTTCCAGTGTCGGTCATCAACGGCATCCATCACAGTGTTGTAAACTGGACAACATCGATTTGAGCTTCGGTTTTTGGGATCAGCTAGAAGGACGAGTAAAGCTGAGAGGACAGTTTAAGGCATCGGTCCACACTCTGTCCTCTTAGTTTGGCTGGATGTAGCCCTATTCTAACTTCAGCATCATGCTGAGCCTCAGCTCTGAGCTTCACAGGAGTGGATATCAGATTCTCTCACTCTGTCAAGCTTTACCGCGGATCCTCACACATTCTTTTTTCTAGAACGAAGTCATCTTTCCTACTTCGACTCATCCTCTCCCATCTTCTTCAGACACATCCAGGAAAAGGGGATTATGTCTGGTTTCCTGTTCAGGCCGTGGCTCCGTCCTCCTCCAGGACCCTGTGGATCCCGTTTCCGGGGACACAGAGTACAGCTTGCGTGGTGCTGCTGAGGTCCCTGATGCTGCTGTGTCGTGACTGGCTCTCCAGCCGCTGGGTGGAGTCGTGGCGTGACAGGCTCTCCAAGCGATTGGTGCTGCAGTGCCTGGACTGTGATTGGTCATTGAGGCGTGGCATGCTTCCGTAGGGCAGCCGGTCGTCTGTGGCTCGGAAACTGGAGGCTGTGTATCTGAGAGAGAGGAAAACGGGAGCGTCAGGAAAAGGAACCAAGACTAAACACACACACATCTGAAACATCCGACACCCACCTGCCGTCTCGGGAGCGGTGCAGGCTGCCGTGGTAGCTGCTCATCTTGGAGCGTGTGCTGCGCACCGAGCCGGCGCGGCTGGTGCTGGCGCTGGGAGGTTCATCCAACATGGCGAGGTGGGTGGATGAGGCGTGGGTGGAGGTCCCCTGTGTGGACGTGCCCCGTGACTTCCTCACGATGGGTGTGTTGGGGTCCCTGAGCAGCAGCTGTGCAAAGTCGGGCTCCTGGAGCACCTGTCGGCTCTCGTTGACCATTGCACTGCAGCAGGGGGAGGAGGAGGTGGGCGAGGGAAGTGGAGGGAGGGAGAGACGCAGGAGCGTGGGGAGAGAGAGGGGGAAGGTAGCGGGGTGGTGGGTGTGGTAGAAGAGGATGGAGGTGTGTGTGGAGCAGGCGGTAGGAGAGGGGGTTAATGCTCTGAGTTTGGAGGGGAGGGGAGTGAAGTGCAGAGAAGGGCCTTTTTCACTCCAGTACTGTTAGCAAGGATTTCTGTTTTTAAAGTAACTCAACTCATCAGAGGGATGAATTTTATTATTCAGGTTATTAAAGTAGATTCAGTTACATCTATAGAATCCCTTCATTTATAGTGAGGGTCTACATTGTGTTTATTAGTTATTTCATCTTGCTATAAGCTGGTTAAAATACTTTAGTCGTTCCCATAAATCTCTGAGCCGAGAGTTTTTATGAGATTAAACATTTAATTCTCACTACAAAGAGCTGAAATGATTTTCATTCTGCTACAGTAAGAAAATGCTGGGAGAAAAACTGATCAAAGATGATTCAAAGACAGTTTGCTACTAAAATATTAAGCATCATATATTTAAAACTAATGTGTGTGTAAAGCCCTTCCAGCTGAGCGCACATCTAGATGAACATCGTTACGTCCTGATGACACCATTAGTGTGTAAAGTACGTACTCTTTGCGTCTCTTGCCGTGGAAGAAGCTGGCCCACTCGAAGCAGGTCTTCTTACTGCCCACCCAGAACACAGAGGGGATTCCTACGATCAGCATCATCAGGTACTTGATCAGGAACAAGACCAGGTCAGGACGGCTGGTGCTCCCCACCTATGGGACACAGACACACACACACAGAGGATGTGCTTATTGTGGGAGGTAGATCTGTGTGATGGAGAAACACAACCAGATCGATCAGAGTGAGTGGGTGTGTTTGGAAGACTTGGGAGGATGTAGAGAGGCAGACTGCAGCAGATACACCCACATACTGTGTGTGTGTGTATATATATATATATATGTGTGTGTGTGTGTGTGTGTGTGTGTACACCACAGCGACCTGTTATCCATCTAACACTGCAGCTGATGACTAATATTCCTTCTTTTTATCACTTAGTCACTCTATATCAGACAGATTAGAATATTATTGAACACTGGAGAGGCTGCTGTTATGCTCAGCATGTTTTATTGACACGTTGGGTTCATAAATGTCCTCAAATCACAAAATGCTTCTGTTATGTGGGTAAAAATGAATGATTTTTCAGGCACTAAATATAAAAAAAAAACAAAAAACAAGTGAGAATAGTTTAAAAAAATACTGTTTGAGAATTGTAGACATAAAGAGAGAGATCTGACATCACAGGGAGACGACAATGTGACGAGTCATCACACTGCTGCTCTCTGCCATACAACAGTACAGCTGGCACACAGTGAACCACGGAAACACGATCTCCTATTCTCTCATATGTACACACACACACTCATTCAGACACACACACACAGATGGAGTCAGGGTGGCCTGGTTATGAGTGGGTCAGGCAGAGAGCCCTGCGGCTCGCCGCTCCACAGATACGCTCGTTACAGCCGAGAGATAAGAGACTGAACCAACATCCTCATTACAGGCTGTATGTCATCAGCTGCATCTACTGCAGCTTTAAGCTCCATCGTCAGAGTCAGTGGACAAACAGCCGCATGTGGGTTTTTTTTAAAGCCTAAAATTAGTTGTAAGACTGAAAACACAGCCTTCGCCTCTCGTTCCAATCTGACTCTGTGTGATGGCATCACTCAGGAGACGTTTAGCAGAGTGGAGGTCTGAGCCTCAGGGAAGCCTTTTAAGATAAATATAGTGAGGCGCTGTGAGTCTGAGCTCATACTGAATGACTCACTGTGTGCATACAATGTGTGTGTGTTTGTGTGCTTTCATGAAGACAGTGGGGGTAGATCTTCAGTCTTCTCTTTGTGAGACTTTTACACCTCGAAGCATCTTTAGAGAACCCTGGTATAGTATATGATAAAAGCACATGCAGCTTGTATTCGGATCTGCTGCAGCTATGATGTGCTGCAGCTTGACCCCACTGACCCCATTCTGTGCAGCACAAACCATCACATACACACTGGATTACTGCACGACACTCTCACACAGTGCAGTGAGTGTGTGACAGATTAAGAGCATGACTCTGGTTTTACTGCTCTTATATGTCATGCAACTTCCTTCAGCTGCAGCTCTGGGCCATTTCAATCATTTGCGCAACTTTCAACTATTTCTACAGGTAAAATGTTCTCCTGTGTGTTTTACTGCTGCAAAGAAACCATTTTTACATTTAGACAGAATCGTTTCACCGTCTAAGATCCAGAAGAAGGGATTAAATGAGTCAAAAAATGCCTTCAGACTTCAGAGCAAATAAGACAAATACAAATACAATGCTCAAGACATGCTCACATGAGAAGAGATACCTGCCTGAGAGGAAGGATGGTAACAGAGAGCTGTTTGAATTATTAACAGCTCGATCAGATGAGATGCTGGAGGCTCCTGCAGCTCTGTGAAGCTGAGCGACTGAAGGCCAGCAGCATGAGAGTTATCACCATACTGGGAATGTGTGTGTTTGGTCTCTGTTGGACGTCATGTTTGAATACACACAATATCCTGCAACATTCAGGACACACGAATCTCATCTCTCGTGTTTCTGTGTGCAAACACGGCTGGCAGGAATCAGCCCTCTGTCTTCTGGCTTCCTTACAAAAGCCCCAGTTGTGCATTTATTGTGTGTGAACATCTGTGCAGTTCATGAATGCATCAGTAGCTCAGCTACTATCAGTACTTCCAAGTGACTATAAATAGGGATCTAACATTATAGTGAGTTTTCAACTGGATCGCTCTACATTATGGGATGTTACGTTTGCATACAGCAACATTTAGAGTCAAATTTAGACTGCACTAATTACAAACACACCAGTATCCTGCTGTATAATTACAATATTGTGTTAGAGATAGAATCTAAATGCAATTAAAGGTCACATGCATGACAGCAAATATGTATGCAAACAAGATTAGATATAATTAGCCTTTAACAAAGAAGCAAAAACAAACAAAAAATTTCCATTTGTAATTAAAAACACAGCATGTTTTGTGTCCAAAGTAGATTGAATGAAAATGTCGATGTAGAGGTTCCAAAATACACTAGGAATTATTACAAGACCACAACATGCTGCAAACTATTAATAGTATATGTTAGACAGGTAGGTGTATCACCTGGTAGGGGCAGGGGATGTGATAGTCTCTACACTTCTCCTGGACCCACGTCTTCTCCCAGATGGCTCGGTAGCTGTTCTCATAGAGGTAGCAGCCCAGGACAGCCAGCAGAGGGACCAGGTAAAGCACGGAGAACACGGCAATACGAATCATGAACTTCACCAGTTTCTCCTGGTTCTCCTTCTCCAGCGGAATCTCCATGCGGACTCGGTTTAGTGCCGCTATGCCTGCCAGCAGCAGTGCCACGCCAACCTAGGAGGATTGAGAGACGGGTCATCTTGTGAACAGATCATCATCATCAGATCATACATTATCTTTTAGAACGTACTTAGAACAGCTGCATATTAAATGAAGTTGTGAAGTAGAGTAGAGGTTTCTACACCATCTCTTGTTCTATAATACTTTTCCTCACCACTACGTCCAATCCCAGTGGGGCCAGCAGGAACCAGCGCAGGGCTGTCAAGTTGTACAAGCCCACAAAGCAAACACCGCTGACGCTGTCTCCCTCGATCTTATTCATGGCCAGCAGGCTAACTGTGAGGACACCAGGGATGCCCCAGGCACAGGCGTGGAAGAGCAGGGCCTTCTTCTCAATTGCCTCACTGCCCCACTTAGGAACGGCTGCCAGGAACCAGGTGATGGTCAGAATGACCCACCAGACACTACCGGCCATGGTGAAGAAATACAGCACCATGAAGAGAAGGGTGCAGGCCTGAGACGGACAGAGAATGGACAGGTGGAGGATCAATACCAACACTGAGACAGCAGAAAACCAGCAGAAATACACCAGACTCTTGTACCTTATTGTGGGAGCCTTGGGTCACAGTTGAAGCCCTAAACCTCCCAGGACTCGCTGCGTTGCAGGAGACTTTGTCCTCCAGCAGAAACCCCAGGAAGAAAACCAGGGACACCATCATGTAGCACACGGCGTAGAATATAATCGGACGCTCCGGATAGCGGAACCGTGACACATCGATGAGGAAGGTCAGGAAAGTGAAGAGGGTGGCGGACAGACACACGATGGATACCACCCCGATGAAGTAGCGGGCCAATGTCAGCTCCTCACGTGTGAAGTACATGTTGGGACAGGGGGGAGAGCAGTCGCGGACCCCCATGAAGGAGTAGCCGAGCTCAGGGTCTATTTTGAGTTCTCTGGGACACCAGAAGCCGTAGTCTCTCTCGACAGAGATGGGGGATTCAGTTGTGTCTGAGCTGGACAGGAGGTCTACAGGACGGGGGTAGGGCTCGTCACAGTCTGGGAACCTGGAAGGAGATGAGAGATGATGAACAAACAAATGAAGACAAATAAATACATGGTTCCTTCCAGGTCATGTCAGACAGAGACTTCAAACACTCTACTGAGTCTCTGTTTTCTTTGTCCCTGTGTTGTGAAGCAGCTGATTACATCTTTTCTGAGGATTCTTGGGGTATTATTGACTGTATTACATAGAAAATAGTAGAAAGCTGACAGGAAATGATGGAAGAGAGATCAGGGATGATTTGCAATGGTTGTTGGCCAGACATGAACCAGAAACAATGCATCAGTGAGTCACCAGCTTAGTAGCTTGATGATTATTGTAGTTGCATTTGGTATTTAATACTTTGACTTCAACAGATTCTAATAAAGTCAAAGATTTGTCCGATTGATCAGCTATTGGCTTTTTCCTGCTCCAAGTAAAATGCTCAAGTAAATATGGTTCACATTTAAGCATCTTCATTTCTATGATCATCAAAATAAAAAACTTGTACATGTCGGTCTGACACTGTTAGTCCTCCCAGGAAGTGACTGACATCACTGACTGATGCAGTAGGGTTGCAACCGCCGGCATAAAACCCGGCAAAAAGAACCACGACTGCTGTACCAACCTGCTGCACTCCATCTCCTGCGGCCAGCCGACGCCAAACATGTCCATTAGTTTGTAGCAGTCGCTCTTGGCCTGCAGACAGAGGCGGCGGCAGGGCAGAGTCACCCGGCCATACTCGGTGCACACCGGGGCGTAGAGAGCACACAGGAACATCCTGAGGTCCGGAGAGCACTGCAGGTTCACCATGGGATGGAACGGCTGCGGGCAGAGACGGAGAGAAAGACTTTAAAGTGTATATAAAAACACAGACGCACAAAATACTGATGCTGGTTTATTTTTTTTGAAATAGATTAAGAAGCCAGGCTCCCACTTCACAGTCAGGGCCAAAAGAAGGCACAAAGAGATCAGTGAAGCATGTCTGTGATGGTCTTTGGAGATGAATCAATAAAAAAACTATTCTGGCCTCTTTCCTTTTTAATCCCCTCCACCCCTATGATATAAGCCCTCCATTCCACCACGTCTTCTCCCTCCAAACTGCAGACAGGAGTCCTCCACCACACACAGGGCTGCTGCTGACAGGGCCTTTGTATCACAGGGAGGACCACGCTGTGACTGACTGACACGCTGCGGTAACGTGCCGACATTCTCAGTACCAATGGAACTATATTATTTACATGCTAACACACCCACACAGCGGCACAATGATGGTCTCACACATATAAACTGAGCCAAGAGGCGGCGTGAGTGCAGGAAGCATCTGTGGGGCATGTTAATATGCAAATGCTTAGGGGTGTGTGTGTGTGTGTGTGTGTGTGTGTGTGTGTGTGTGTGTGTGTGTGTGTGTGTGTGTGTGTGTGTGTGTGTGTGTGTGTGTGTGTGTGTGTACAAGAGTGGGAAAGAATATATATACAAATCCATCCACACCCACAAACAACATTTATTTGTTCAGTAATTCTGCTCCATTCAAAATCTGCTGCACTGACAAATTCAAAACGAGGAGCAGTTTGGGTCAACTATTAAACAGAATGTTCTGACCCAGATACAGATGAACAGACAGTAGAAACATGATGAAACACGTCTTTCTCTTTAATCCTGCATTTAAAACATATCACACTGGACATGTGTTGAGTAATGAGAGATGTCTGAGGCTCCTTACTGTCCGGAGAACAGCTCTGACACCTTAATCCCACTCAGATCTGAACACACTCTCATGCGTTCACACCATATGTCTGTTTGCCTGCCGCCCACACATCATGTCTACATGTAAAAAGGACGATAATGAGCATCAGGCTTTGGCCCTTACAGCACAAAGGAGCCACATCCATCGCCTCGTTCAATATCCCGTTTCTAACAAGACGACATTAAGATGCTGCAGAAGAGACGGAACGCAATCGTGACACAAACAGACAAGCATTGAGGCATTAAGACTGGATCGTCATCTCCTCTGTGAGGGATTAGGGAAGGATGGATCATAATATGAGCGGAGTATTCAAATGAACTCTAGAGCAGTGGATCCCTTAAGGTGAGCTACACGCCTGTCATAACTGTGATCGATCAACCAGTCGATCTTGTAATCTCTGTACAAATGGAGTCATCACGTTTCACTGAGCACCGCTGTACGATGACATGATCATACATGCAATCATAGCATGCTTAGGGGCCAGATTCACTATGCAGCATAAGCACCAGTGCTATTAGAGGGATCTGTGCTGGAATGGGCTCATTACTGCAGATGTAAGCCACTACATTAGCATATTATTTGACCAATTAACCTCAACACATTTTCACGCAAGATTTTAAAGGGACAGCTTTGCAAAAGAGCACCAATACAAATTTTTTTCTTCCTTCTCTCACAGCTTACTAGAGGTAGAAGTAGCAGTTATTATCATTACATGATTACATGATTAATGTTAGAATTATTTCCCTTATTTGTCAATTAATTGGCTGGCCAATAAAATACATTTTTTCCCACAAAAGAAATCACAAATTTCCAAAGCTGACAAACAAAAATGTCTCGATTTGCTGAGAAAATATGCATTTCAGAAAATAAAGAAATCATATTTTAGAAGCCAAAAAATGGGTGAAATGAATAAATTTTGATTTATTTTCTGTCGATTAATCCATCAATAGGCTAATTGTATTATTATTGTAAAATTTCCAATTAGTCTGAGAAGAGAGGCCAAACAAACCGAGACTACAGAACAGCTGAGTACCTCCAGAAACCCAAACATTTAAGGAAACAACGTGACGCTGCTGTGGTTAGTGGGATCCGTTATTAGGCATAGAATTATTATAAAGACACAACAACGACTCCTCTTTAGGAATATTACAACTACAGCCAGGCAGGTCAGAAAAACAAAGGGAGGCAGGAGACTGTTAGTACTGGGTGCTCCTGCATTGATGATGCTCAGTGTGTCATGCTGTGACATCCATGACTCCATCAGTGGTACTCAAACATGACCTCATGCAGCTAAAGGGAGCTTGCATCTTTGCTCGGCGATTCCGTTTCTTTTTCCCGCGGGCTACTGATATGATCGACTGAACGATGTACTGCAAAGCACTGTGCAAACTGAGATGCCATGGTAACGGTTAAAGAAGTATATAATAAGCTACAAGAAGTGATGCTGTGCCTGAGAAGATTCGTCACACTTCCTGTTATTCTATTTTTACACTCCTTCACGATCCAGCCCTCTCCTAGCATCCTTTACCCCTCCTCCATCTATTCAGTACCTTCATTCAGCCGTTCTATCACAGCCAACCATCACGTGAGCCAGTTTGGGCAGGACTGAACTGGTGGTGGATGAGACATGTGGCCGGTCGCTGCTTTATCCACAGTCAGTAGCCCAAACAACCCCGAAGAAAAACATCTTGAGGCTGGAGGAGCCTCTGTGCTCCCCGTGGGGATTTGATGCTGACGGCCACACTGGAAACAGCTGGTGAACCACTGGTCCGATGAACGGCCAAGGGTTTGTCGTGTGGGGAGAATGGAGCGTGCAATACACAACTCTGTCAAATTGTGCAGGCCTGAGGGGGGGGTGGTGGTGATGGTGGTGGTATGCTAATGGTATCTCAGCCTCAACCCCGGCTGCTACAGTCATTACGTATTCATGGGAGTTTGTATGGGATTACTGATCTCTGAAATGTGGAATAATATCCAATGAAGGTTGACAAACCATCAGGAGGGGGGGGGGGTGTTACATACAGGTAGATCACCACCCATCGACGCTGAATTACACAACAAACAGTGTTCTTAAACACACAATACAACACAGATATTTCTCATTCAAAATATGATTCCTAAAATTAAAACATGTTGATTGATATCAAGTCACAACCTGAACAAATGGATGAAAACAAACAGCGAAGTCTTCAAACAGACAAGATGATAACGACATCTCAAAGTGGAAACATATTTATCTCAGTGAAATATTAATGTGGCAATAACTGGCAAATCTTTTAACCAATCAATACATGACTAATCACATTGTATATCTGACTGGATTAAAAACAGTACGACCAAAATCTACTGAATTTCTCATATTTCAAAATGATCCTTTTTCACAGAAGACGGTTGATCTTCTCATAGAAGGAGAAATGTGTTGTTGACTCTTTTCAGGTATCTCAGAAAGCTATAAACTAGTGTGACAGTGAGGCAGCCTTACCTTGAAACAGCAGCTACATTCAGCCACCATTTATTTTATTATGGACATCTGTGCTTTTCTCTCTCTGATGTGCAAAATGCCTTCAGTGAAAAAGACCTACTGATGGTCTGTACTTAAGATTCAGTATTGGCCGGAGGTGCACTGCACACAGCTTGTTCACTGAGATTAACTGGTTTAACTCCCGCTAATGTAATTTGTCAGTGATTAAATGGAAAATATCAGCGATGCTCTGAGACTGAAAACACACTGGACTGAATTTAATGTACAGAGTAAAACACTTAAATCTTTCACAAATTGGAATGAGGGAAAAACTAGGGAATGTAATTTCAAATGATCATAAATCATGATTAATAATTAATCATTATTAAGTTCAATGAGGTCATCATAAGTTTATTTACTTATATTTTTGATGGGTTAAATCCTCTGATCTCCAAACTGTCAGTGGAAGGAAACATTTAAAAAAACAGCCTTGACCTCAGTTTCACCTCCATACATTTCAGAGATTATACTGTATGTTTTGAATCACATCAAAATCTTCATGATATGAAATATTAATATGACCCTGTCCAATGAAATGGAACCGATGGGGGGTTGTTTGTGCCTTCCAAATATTAAAGTAATGAGTTTTTAATGAAGGCTCTGAGTCAGCTGCTAAGACGCTGTGACTGATGAAATGCTGACAGCACGGCCAACTGGCCTGCATTGATTCGCTCTTTTAAAAATACCTCACCTCTCCCCCCATCACCCCCTCCCCTCCTGCATTTTCTCTCCCTCTCTCCCCCCATCCTCCATTCGCCTCTGCTGCCACTCCAATTCACCAAATTTCCAAGCTCAGTACCATGACGACGAGTGATGCATCACCAGGGAGGAGGAGGAGGAGGAGGAGGAGGAGGAAGAGGGTGGAGAGCGGGGTTCGAGGAGGTCAGGGTGCGGGGTGGAGGGGACCACCTCCCGGGAGGCAAGAAAGCCTCTGCTCCCTTTGTTAACAGCACAATTGGGACCGTTTCCTGGGCAACGGGTGAGCCCTGCGTAGGGGGAGGGAGAGGACAAAAGAGGTGGGTGGTGGTGGGGGGTTGAGAGAGTGGGTGAGAGAGAGAGAGAGAGAGAGAGAGAGAGGAGGGATGGCTCGACCGAGTCAGCGTGTCATTCACCGCGAAGAAGTGTTTGAAAACCTCACACTCTGACAGCGTGTGATGTCTGCTCACAAACACACACAGACACACACAGACACACAAACACACAGAGAAAGGTTGTTGTGAACCAGCAGCTTGTCTCTGGATGAGCTGCTCTTTCAGGGCACTGCCAATAAACAGTGTGTTGGACATTAAATGAAACAAGAGGCTCTTTTATAGCCTGGGTCACGCTGGGTAGGATTTATCAGACCATGGTGTGTGTGTGTGTGTTACACTGGGATACATCTTTACTAGTGATCACAATGAGTCTAAATAGTCCACGTTTTACTTTATTGCAGCATGTTTTTAGACTTGCAGCATTCAGAGAGCTTCATCAGCATTTTACAGAAACTCTCCTGTACGCACACACACACACACACACACACACACACACGCACACACACACACACACACACACACGCACACACACACACACACACACACACACACACACACACACACACACACACACACACACGCACGCACACACCTCACCTCTCCTTCACAAACCCATTCACACAGCATGGGTGGAGTATCTGGGTTATTGAACGGAGCAGCTGTAACATGACACAGATTGTCTGAATGCGCCGTAAAGCTGAGACAAGAGGCTGCTTGAACGATCTGAAAGGAGGAGGAAATGATTGTAAGTAAGTCGAACTGAGCAGATTAAAAACAGGCCATTGATCAGTCTTTGTGCCACAGCACAGCCATATCAAACCAAACAAAATGCAACAAACACCACGCAACACATGTCCTGAACACACACAGACAGAACGACCTGGTTTTCTGCTTTCATGTCTATTATAGCAGCTAAATAAGGTCTTGTTTACTATTGTCACTGAATTTACACCAAGACAAGTTTCATTTTGTCTTTGCAGCCATTACATATTATTTACTGGCCTGGCTTTGGCTTCAAGTAAACAAACCCTCTTATCAGCCTAATTGAATGAACATCAGTTGGCCGTGACCCTCGCCTGTCCCATCTGGCCTCGACAAAACCTTCAAGAAATCCTTGTTCTCGTTACTTTAACCATGACAGTCTCAAGACTCCAACCTCCCTGAAAACCCCCTCCAGCCCCCAGCCTCTCCTCCTCACCATAGTAACATTTCTTCAACCCAATAAATACCAGAGAAGCCCAGCAAATTCTATGCAGAGATTCCAAAATATAAATAATGGTATATTTTGGTCCAAAAGTCAGAAAAATGCTTCAGCACTTGGTAGATTTCTTTTAAATGGCTGTACAATAAAGCGAAAGGCAGCAATGTATTTTATCCTAAATAAAAAGATATGACAATTGATTTGTTTACAGCACATTTCTCAGTTATCCGTCAATGCACCAAGAGCCAACCTTATGTAATAAACAGAGCAGTGATCATCACAACACAGTATTTCTTTAAAAATGTTACTTCTCAAAAAAACACAGCAACTTGAAAGTTGAAAACAATATCACAATCATTTACCACTCATTTCCCCCACAACAGGTCCAACAGCAGATGACTTATCATCTGCCTTGAAATAAAGAAAGCACAGGCCTGATATCTTTCAGTACATCATCATTGAATCCTTGGATGCCGAGGAAAGTTTAAACCAGCTTCATTGATTTCGTGTGATGGACCCACGCAGCTTTACATTCATTCTGTAGCTACAGAGAGCGTCAACCTCTAAAGATGGGGACTTAAGCCCATTTCTTTTTGTCTTTTTGTAATGCCAGGCAAATCCGCCACGCTCTCACTTATCTTATGAGAGTGTGGCACGGCATCATTGTGGCACAGAAATAGCAGATTCCCAGCCCTGAGGCCGATGTCCCACTTCAGCTGCGAGGTCATTCAGCGGTCAGCGATGACTGACTACAGGAGGATGAAATCCTGTTTTCAGAATTCAGACTGTTTGTGTTCTTTCCTGTTCAGACAGCCATAACATATGCATTTGTGCAATATAATAAAAACATTTTTTTTTTTTTATCCCTGTGTTAAACTGCGGCAGCTTTGAGTGAAATATGGTAAATATTCTTCTTTTATCTCACAAGATTGGTTATAACAATATCACAACAAACGTTTTTCAGTTTTTGGAAAGTGGGTACACTTTAAAAAAACAAAACAAACAAACCTTGAAAAGACCTTGAAAAGCAAGAAAAGGAAAAAATAAATTCAGTAAGACACCACTTCAGGGGATTTAGACAAAAACTGCAAGAGCAGCAGGCGTTGGTTCTCGTCCAAGTCCCAGTTTCTCCATGGTGCAAGGCATTCATCATCATTATCATGGTCATTCAGTGGACCTAATTCCCTTTAAAATCAACTGTCAATTCTCATTTGGCTGCCCTCGACATCTTATAGGTTTTGAATTCTCCCATGAACTGGATCTAGGGGCGAGTTATCCAGAAGACAAGAGCCAAACAGAGGCGTAGTCTCCATTACTTGGAACCTATTGGGTTTCCATGTGTTTTCCAAACCCAATGAACACTAAAAGAGACTTAATTGTAGATCCGTGACCAATCGAAGTGAAAACCGTCTCAACCGCAAGTGTTCACCACGACCAGCACACTACAATTAGGCGTAAAAAGCTAACCTGGTCTCAAAACAACACCAGGTTAGTCACATCTTGGCAAAACCGCATAAATCTAGATTTGCACATTAAAATACCTCAGGATTTTTTCTTGAAAGAATCTATTAAAAATTACTCTGTGATGACAAGTTGGCCGAGTACCTAAACCCAGAAGGAGTGAATATTTCGGCACTAACAAGAAAGGACGGTGTGAGTGTGAGCAGGCAGACGGAGGTGGGAGTGTTTGCTGAGTGTAGCTGTGATGTGGAACGATGTGATGTGATGTGATGCTGTGTGCTGGTCACGTTCAGAGGTTACATGACCCAGGATCTCCTCACACACTCTCTCTCTCTCTCTCTCTCTCTCTCTTTCTCTCTCTCCCTAAATGTGTCTACAGTACAGAGAAGTAGGAGCAGGCACAGATGGCAGGCAGGGCTCCACACATGGACCTTCTGACTGTGCCAGGCAGAGCTGGGTGGATGTCGGAGGGGAAGGGAGTGGGATACTGATATGATACTGAGAATGGATAAACTGAGATAAATATAGATGGATGGACTGATGCACAACAGACACACACAGATAGGCAGGTCGTTCAGTAAACATCCCATCTAATGTTTTGGCGCAGTTTGGTCAGTATTGCTCGATAGACTGAGCTTCCAGAGGGATCAGCCTATATAAAGGATGGGATTACGTTAACGAGGTGATGCATCTGCTCCATGATTATGCTTAAATGCCTAACTCTATGTTTCAAAGAGGATAACACAGCCACAACAGGCAGATGCTGGGGCTGCTGGTAAATCTATGGATAATCTGAGAGGTCGAAACAATAAAACATGGAATAAACACAAGAATCTGAGGTTTAATCCATCAGCTGAACTAAAGTGAAATAAAGGACAGTTCTGTATCTTCACCCCCCCCCAGAATAAGTTGACTAATAGCTCACAAGCCTGTTATGTAAAACAGCTTTAGTGCACAACAGATGATGTGAAGAGTCCCATGTTTAGCTAAATCTGTCAGTCAACATGCCAGACCATTTTATGACATGACGCCCTGTTAAATCTGTGGGGTTTAATAATGCACTGTGGTCATGGCCTGCAGGGACACGTATTAAAACTTAATGTTCATGTTTAATGTTTTGGTAATACACTGCAGGTCCCTGCAGCTAGAGGAGCCAAATTTAAAGTAGGCAAGCACTTTGATATGCCAAACTCCCTGCACACCACACCTGTGGTGATAGCTGTGTAGGGTACTGGTGTCCATGGGGCAGGCAGTGCATGAGACACACTGCACCACTTAGCAACATGCAGAAAGACTAATTATGAATATGTGTGCCTTACTCTGTAAAATGGTGTCAAGTGTTCAGTATAGCCACAAACTGCTCAGAAAATGTCAGAGACAGTCAATTTAATTTACTTCTAAAAGTAAGTAATTAAAGATACACAATTTTCCACATAAACCTTTTACATTTTAAACACTTTTTCAAACAATCCAGATGTTAAAAATGCCTGAAACAGAAAGGACCAAGAAATCGGCTCATTATATACGCCTAAGATATACAATAACTTGCTTTGCTGTTTGTTCAGGTGTAAACCCATTTAATACAGGCCATGACCCATTTGTGCTCCCAATCCACAACTTCACTAAAAAAAAAAACTATTAGAACAACTGTAAGCTGAAACCAATATCCAGCAGAAATATCAGTAATCTATCTGGTAGGTTTAACACAAGGCACACAAACCATTTACTCTACAACTTGGAAAATTCTCCACATTCTCCACAATTTTCTCAGATAGGTCATATCAAACGTCCTGTCAAAAAGCCAAAGATATTCTATTTAAAATGATATAAAATAGAGAGAAGCTGAAAATTGACAGGATAACTGTGTCAGACCGAGAAAGAACCAGTGGAGAATCCTGAGAAAAGGTCAGCGACAGGAGGAAAACAGAACAATAAGATGTAATGTGCTATTTTCCATCTAAACCTTGTTATTTGCAAAAGGTCACATTTGGAGGGGAATGCAAGAAACACACAACTGGCTAACACGTCTGAGTAAGACGCTGAATGAATTCCTGAGACAATGATATGAAGAATTCTCTAAACACAAAGGCCCTGACCTCCTCTACAACGCTTCCCATATAGGTCTCAAATATCAAATGTGGTGAAGTGCAATTTAAAAAATACTTTGATCAGGTAGAAACCCAATTTGATTCTTTTTCTCCCAATTTATTATTTAAACAGATGAGTTAAAAGCAGCTGTAATTATTGCCATGCAGATATTTGCACTTATATCAGATGTGTTTTAATATTTCCTTTATTACAAAGGATTTTTGTAATTAGTATATCAAAAGCCCTGATGTATCACAAATATCCCCCTCTCACTGAGCAGGTGTGTAAGTATTGATTAACAGCACAAAACATCAGCAAATATCTGGAGTCTCCCTCACGATCTCATTTTGGAGTAACAAAAGCTGCATCTTTAAAAGCAAAGCTTTTTACATCTCTCTCATGTCAACTGTGTACTGTACCTCCATGGCGAGGGCGGCAGTTTGCTGGTCATAATGGTTCAGGATGTTGGGCATGAATGTGGAATTGTAGGGCAGCCCCTGGCACATGCGCAGGGTGATGGGCTCGCAGGTGAAGAGACTATGGCTCCCCGCCGCCGCATCCATGGGGATGGCAACGCAGGCTGTCAACATGGACACCGACAGAACCCACAGAAGATCCATGGCTCGCGAGTAAAGCAGAAGACAAGGAAGAGGGCAGCTGCTTTCTGCCTGGCTCACCAGGAAAGGGAAAATACAAGGCTTAAGGAGTGTCCAGGACGGTCCGCTAGTCTCTTCCTCCTCTTCAGGTCACAGAGAAACAGGCTGGATTGGGCAGTGAAATCCAACACGGCCATGGTTGAAGCTGGCTGCATCCATCACCGTGAGGATACGTATCAGCAGACCTCCATCACATGTACGATGAGCGGCCCTTTAAGACACACAGCGACCCAGTAGGTCACACTTGTTCCCTCTCCTGCCTCAACGGACAGCGATGGCGCTTTGGAGAAAATATGGATGACAGCCACGAATGGAGATGAAGTTTGGCCTGAGATCTGTAAAATAAAAGCACCACATTTTAAAAGATGCACATCCGCACTCGGAACACTTCTGTATTGCATTTCTATATCTAAATATCAATGTGTGCTCTATTTTTCAATTCTGTTTTTGCTCTGTTGGAGCTGCTGTAACAACCAAATTTCCCCTATGGGGATTAATAAAGTCTCTATCTATCTATCTATAAATTGGATATCAGGTCACCAGTAGCAGGATACTCATCTCTGGTATGTTCTGAAAATGAAAACACCTCTTTTAAAAAAAATTAAACTCATTACAGACTGAATGGAAAACACACAAAAAGGCTGTTTCAAGAGGGTTGGTAATTGCTTTTCAGGTCACTGACTGTGGTGGGTGGGCAATGCAGATGAATGATAACATTAACAGAATGAGTTAAACCAACAACCAACCAATACATCACACCAGACTAGGATACATTCATATTAAGGGTAAAGATCCGAATCGCAGCCGTATTTTAACATTTACGTGGATATTTACAGCTTTTGTGTGGGTTTATTAAAGTGACAATTAGTGGCATAATTCTATTGTTAATTATTTTAGTTGTGTAATTTTAATTTTTTTGGACAAAGTAACGCCACATTTGAGAAACTAGGCGATTGGAACCTGTCTGTTTTTTTTTAGCCATTTATACAATAGGGAAATGCCACATTTGCATGACAGTACACACCCAGCACAACCCGATACCTTTCCATTCACTGACACGCAAAACACCAACACTACTTTCTTAAACCTCATCAACACAAATGTCCAACATGCCCTGCGTCATTTGGAAGGCTGATTATTGTAAATGCGACATTATTGTGTCCGTCGGCCAACCTGCGAGTCAATAGGCTGCTCCTGTAGCTCCTATGAATTAATTGCTCATAAATGTGAGTTATCTAAGTAAGGAAACCGGGCGGCTCCTCGCGGCTGCTGGTCTCTGCTCAGTGGGACTGAGTTACTACAGATGCATGTTTGCGTAAAACAGATAGAAATGTCATGCAGCGCAGCGGAGACAAAAGATGACGGTTATTTAAATGACGGTAACCGTGGCATGTGCAGCCTACGTGACGTTACCGGTGTTATAAATCACCGCACCGGGCCGGACGGCAGCTGAGGTGAGAAATGCGCTGGTTCTAAATGTGAGGCTGAATTAAAGGCGACTTTACCTGAATGCTAAGCCGAAATTCACGTGCAGCGACGGGGTCTCCGCAGCTCCTCGAGTTGGTAACAATGAGTGAATGTCCCTCCACCAGCACCCTCCTCCCGGCTCCTCCTGTCCTCCTCTGTCCTCCTCCCCGCTCTGTCCCTCCACTCTGCCCCGCGCGCCAAGCCCGCAACATTTAAAAAAAAAGAAGCTTCCAGTCAAAACTGTAAAAATAAAAGCCTCGTGGAGGAACTAAAGAGAACTAATAAAGAGCCTCAAATTTTAGCCAGAAAAATACCCAGGTAGCAATCCGTAATTACTTTATAACCACAACTTTATTGTTGTAGCAAATTATAGCGCGATAATTTAGTTAAACATTATAAGACCAAAGATTTCAATTGTATGCTTTAGTGTTTTATCAGAATGAATCATATGGAGCCCCTAAAGGAGGATTTTTTAAAATCTTGAACGCACAAGATATTATCCGATGTCTTATGTTGTGGGAATAAGATCATGTTTTTGTGAGCACAAGATGAATTTAGGCCTACTGATCATTCATCAGCATCTTTTCAGATGAATGAAAAAACGCTGATAAGTATAGATAGGTGTAACAGGCCTAATGCCCTTCAATGTTATATGATTCAAAAGCATGTTTTTTAAACATGCTATAATTGATTTTATTTGTATTTGTTGACTCATTTTCTTATGGACTGCAAAATGACATGGAAATGTAATTTCACTATTATTTGTAACATGGCTAAAGGGTTCAAATTAAAGTAGCACAGCGAAAAATAGCAGAGCAGTGACGAGAAAAATAAGATTGCTGGTCTTGATTTTTCTTGAACTTTTCATTTCACTCACACCTTATATATTATATACCTTTTTGCTTTCTATTTACTTCCATACATAACTTTCCTTTGTTTGATTTAGACCCGTGCGGCCTGCAGTCCTCCTGTGAGACGACCAGTCATGAGTGACTTTGAAAAGGTCAGGTGCCTTGGCAAGGGATCATTTGGGTAAGTGAGAGAGTCTTTGTTTTTAGAGTCCAGTCAAAGCAGAGAAGACACTGAAACCACCATGTGATGTTGTTCTAGAGTATTTTATTCTGAAATGATTAAAAAGATGTATTCAGTCACAGAGGCTGCTCACGTTTCCTTTTCCCTCTTGTCCAGATCTGTGAACCTTGTGCCCCACAAGGAGACAGGTCAGGATTTAGCAATGAAAATGATCAGATAGGAGACAATGGAGGAGGACAGGGCCACGTTGTACTTGGAGCGTGACATCCTCACCTGCAGCGACAACCCCTTTGTTGTCTCTGTGTTTTGTACATTTGAGACAAAGAGACACCTATGCATGGTGATGGAGCACGCTGGAGATAAGGAGGTTGCCTTAGACTAGTCATGCATGCATTTCCCTCACTATGGCAGCATGGACCAACAAGTCGGTGCACTGTGGAGCTTATCAAGTATGAAATTCAAGTGAGGAACAACTTTGGATACATACCTTATTGGAAGGAGCACAATCAAGCAAAAAGTATTGAGTCAAGAAGAGCATCTAAGGTGAGATGAACTTTATTTAGAATATGGAACACTGTCAGCCTCCAGTCTGATGCTAGATTTTAATACTAGGCCAGTGCTGTGCTATTCTTGTGTTCCAGCCAGGTGCTTTCCACGGTGCTGGAAGGGTATAGTAGTTGTTGTTGCAACGATGGACAAAAAGATTGAAAAGATTTATTTGAATTTGAGTTTTTTTCCCCTCCTGCTGGTTTTGATTTGTGTTAATCTGGTTTTATTTTATGTAATATTTTATTTTATGCCTACATTTTTGTGAAATGCAGTACCTTGATTTGTGTTAGGAGGATGAATTGAAAGACTTGATGTGAATAGTGGCTGCTGCTTTGGTTGAGTACATGGTTCTACTTCAGTATATGTTCAGTGTATGGTTCTGCATGAATAACTTTAATATTGTGGTGTTTGGAAGGCACAATCAAACCTTGTGTTAGGTGTTGAAGAAAATATATCATTATTATTGTTCGAATGGGAATGTTGTCGTCGTTGTATTTCACGACAATGTACAGCAAAAACACAATCTATACACTCTTGTATGTGAAAATCATTTAAAACCTTTTTACCATGGCAGATTCTCTACATTTACTTTGAAGGTCTGACGGCTGGTTTCCGGTCCCGCTCAGTGGGATCTGTTGAACTTGACGCACCTCTTCCTCTTTCTTCACAGCAGGTTCTTCTGTCTTCACTGCGCCTGACCGCCATCCGAGGGCGAGCTGGGTTTCAGGCTTTGATTGAAAAACTTATCTGACCGGTGGGACAGGTGTCTGCAAAATGTTTGATCACTGAACCCACAACAGGAAACTTCAATTAAATAACAGACGCATTATTCCCAGAGCCAACGCCTATATCATTTTACTGAAGTGATAGGGCTTAACACACGGATATACCAGCCTGCTACTAGTTATTAGGCCATGCCTAGACCTACTAGCCTGCTACTACTAATGCCACAACAAATAATAATAGTAATAATTTAATTTTGAATACTTGCACAGGCTATATGAATATATTAATTTATAGTTTTTTCCAAACATCCTCAATACATATTCTGAAGTATACAAGGTGGAAACATATTTTTGCAGTGTCAGTGTATTTGAGGCAGATGGTCTTTACAGCAGTCACAGTGTCTGACTGACTGCACTACATTTGCCATCATTAGAGCACACTGCAAATACTCCACTGTGGTTTGCTTTGCAGCACCCCCTCTGTGTGTGACAGGCTGTGACAGCCAATCCATGTGCACTCACTGTTACTATGGACACACGTAAACTGTGCAGGGAAGAAGGAGAAAAAGGAGAAGAGTTGGTGTAAGATACAGAGGCCTTAAGGAGCTGCACATTGAGACGAAAGGAGTGTTTATCCTCCTGTACCAGCAGAGGAGATCTGACGGTGAGTAAATACTGGTAGAGTGTGTGGTACAGCTCGTAGAAGTAACGCTGACTCATTACAGTGCAGATTGTTCTCCTTCTTGTTTTTGCAAGTTATGAAATTAAGGGTGGATAATTCAATATTATCCTTTGGAACTATTTGTACAACTTTATCCATTGTAAGTGAGATGAAGTTGATACGTTCACTAACTTAATATGTTAGAGGGAGGTTAAAAATTATCTTTAACGTTTTCAGGCAGAGTCTGTGAAGATCCTGATGTAAACATTTGTGGAAGCAATGAGACAACAGTGTCTCCTTATGTTTGTATGCTGCACATACAAACATAAGGAGACAATGCAAAAAAGCAAATAATTTGTCCTCTGTATTTCAGTATATTCCACCGTTACCCTGCTGATACTCTAAGATGCCACTTGCACCGAGGTCATCTGCAGGCTGTGATAAGATGCAGACCACACTGAGCACCTGGACTCCTCTGAACCACCCGCTGTCCAACAGCAAGGTCACATCAAGCCATTCATTCCAAAACACCACAATAGTAGTTGATGTTATTGTTCAAATGGGAAAGTTGTCGTCATTATTACCTCCGCCATGGTTATGAATTAATGTTAGTTTGACAACAAGATAACACAAAAAGTTATTGACGGATTGTGATGAAATTTTCAGCAGAGTTAGGAAGTGGCCCAAAGAATAATCGATTAGATTTTGGTGGTGATCCGGATCACCATCTGGATTCAGGAATTATACCACATGTACCGCTGTAATGCAATGATTACAAGGCTCCACAAGATGAGGCTGTCTGCAACAAAATGTCTGTAGTTTTACTTTGGAGTGAAATGGCAACATGGGGAAACTGAGCTGCCTTGGCGGAGATCTGCACTCTCCAAGTGCTTTCTACTTTAAAATACATTTCTTTTATGCATAATAGTTGAGTAATAAACTTTTGAATAAACACATTACATTTGCTTACAGTATATAAGTTCTCCTTAACTTTATATGTGATACTTGAATGAACACATATGTTTATGTAAAATTGTGATTTACATTGAATTTGTAAAATAAAATTAAATGGAAATTTTGTTTGTAATTAAAATACTTACATTCACCATTTTGAGCATAATTATCACATATCATACATAATATGTGCCGTTTATTCATCTTTGTTCATTATTATAAATATCTAGCCTGTCACATGCTCATGTTCCTGACTGCAGTTTGATGTGATTACTAATCTTTCTCACTACTCTGTTTTTTGTCAGGTGTTTGAAGAGAGGCGAAACCTTCTGGCAAAGTGGGTAAGATCATAGTAGATGAATAGAAACATACATAATGCACAGATGATTCATGACTGTGCAGACAACACAAATAAAGACTTTGTTCTCTGTGCAGTCCATTTTCTATCCAGTTCCTTTCATTTCAAACAGTGCATGTGGAAGTATCCTGCTCTTTTGATTGTCAGTTTGTCAGGTGGTCTGACAGCCAGAGGAGGGCGGTGCTGCAGGACTTTGTGCTCAGCTGCTCCTCTGAGCAGCTGATGTTCCTGAGCCTCAGTGTAAACAGACGGCTCCCTCTGCAGGCTGCAGACTTCACCTGCATGCTGCCAAGAGCCCTCTGCCTCTACCTCTTCTCCTTCCTGGACCCCCGCAGCCTCTGTCGATGTGCACGGGTACTCACACTCACAATAATAGTGCACACACTGACAGTAATATATATGTAGGTGTGTTAATTATTACTGAACCAGCTGGCTTGTAAAACTCATTCACTCTAGGTGTTTATGTCTATGGGCAGGTGAGCTGGCACTGGAAGAGCATAGTGGAGCTGGACCAGCTATGGATGCCAAAGTGTCTGAGGCTCGACTGGTGCATCAGCTTCTCCCCCACTCCCTTTGAGAAGGGCGTCTGGAAGAGACACTACATCCAGACTGTGCAGGAGCTGCGACTCACCTCGCTGCAGGTCTGAACACCACATCCAGAATTAGCTGGGTGGCTTGAATGAAGCCACCCAGCTAATTCTGGATGGCTAATTCAGTTCTCTCGACTTTATTCTGAAATATCCAGTAGAAGTTAGAAGAAATGGTTGTTATACGTTCATAAAAAGTCCACTGTTCACCTCCAGACTGCATCATCCAAGCAGCAGTTTCTGGTTCCACATGGACCAGCCAGTAAACATAAAGATCTGTCAGATGTGGAGGAGCATCCTGCATCCAGCACCCTGCCACTTAGAAGCATCTCCAGGAAGAAGAAGCCGACTGCACCTCCACCATGGAGAGATTCTGACAGACATCCTAATGACACGCTACGCTTCAACTACCTGGATAACCTGGAGCCTAATGAAAAAGCCATCAAAACGTAAGACTGCAGAGAACAGGAAGAGGAAAGTTTTCAAATAGGCCATTATACTTGAAAACATTGAAAATAAATGAAAGAATGAATAAGTCGGCAAAAAGAGGACAAGGAAGTATTTGAGTGAAATACTCAGGATCCCCTGCATTGGGTGCATGTCATTGAAGAAAGACAGAAGAGATTATTTAAGTTGTTCCTGAGAAAAAGTTAAATTTTCAGAAAGAAAATAAATTAAATGCTTAAAATTCCCAAAATACGAAAAGGCACCTCCCCGGTACATTTGAGATTTATGCATTAAGTTTTGTGAGAAAGTATGAACAGTTTTTAAGTTATGACCAGGAAACCCTCATCTGAGACAAATCTTACTCACAGAATGAGCCTCAGTTCAACTTGTAATCTTAGAAACAAAAAACAAACAAACAAAGGATAAAAGTTCCTACATAGCAACAGACACCACTTCAGTGCGTGGCTGTTGTGTGTAGAACATTTCATGAGAAAATATTAAAGAGTTTTTGAGTTATGCTCCGTAAATGAAACATGATGGACGGATGGAACCCATTGGTATATTCACTCCTCACTTCCTTCATGGCGGGGGATAAAAATATTAAATAAGAGATGACATTTAAAAAGCTATGTACATTATAATATCGTTGATGACATAAGTGAATTATGCTAATATTTGTGCTAAAAGGTGCCCAGCAGTGCAATTCAGAGGAGGCCATAAACAACATATAATATAAATGCAGGAATGAATAGTAATTATAATATACATAATTCTATTATAATTAAGTACATACAGTTATGTGTCACTGACTCATCTGTCTCCCTGCAGGCAGATGAACATCAGGGCCTCCACCTGCAGCAGCAACACATGGAAACCAGACAACATGAGCAACAAAACACTGTCTGAGACGAGTTACAAACTACGCAAAGCCAAATCGCTGGTAAACCACCTGCATCCATCAACACCGCCATAACCCCACTGTGACTGTGACCTCCTAGTCTGCATCAAAGGGAGATGATAAACGTGGAGGACTCTCTGGAGACTGTGCAGCCAGCAGGCGTCATGCATTATGGAGCAGCGTTTACATAGCATGTTAATGATGAGATGCTGAAAGGGGGAGGGGTGGGCGAATTATGCTGATGACAGGGTTTGGGGGTGGGGAGAGGGTGAAATAGAGGACAATGTGGCATTTAAAATTCAAGCTTCGGTGAAGTCATCAATTGTTTTTGGTGCTTAGATTCAGTAACTAATGTATCATAATACTGTTAATATTCATTACATTTTAATTTTTCTAAACATTTGACTGTCAACACAGGTGTAAGAAAATACCTACAGTATACATTTTGTATTAATCCTTGATTATATAGGTTACATGTAAAGATTTGTGGTAGTGAGTCATTATCTTTGCCAAGGAGGTGATGTCATCAAGGAGGTGATGTCATCACTATTGAACTTTGGAGTTGGTCCTTGACGGAGGCATGAACTCTGCTGAGTGCCCGTCTAGCTTTGTGTTGTTTCTACGAGGTCTGGTTGATCAGTTCATGGCCTTAGGTTGAAGGAGAAAGTTTTAATTTATCAACTTTTTTGATATTTCTGTATCGGATAATTGAAAATTGCAAGTCAGCACTGAAAAAAAATGTACAACATTGGCCTTTGTGCAGTTATCCACCACCTTGGTCTCAGATGCATATCACCCAAAAAAGCCTACGACAGCATGGTGGCAACACTAGGACCCTCAGACTACTACCTCCTCCCCATGATGACGAAAGAGCTCATTGGTCCTCATTTTACAGTAAAGACATTATCGCTGCTGGAGGTCCAAGATGCCAACTTCTACAAAGAAGGGATCTGTATGCTCCACAACCACCAGACTAACTGTAAATGTAGGATTGGATTGTGTTGAAAGATAAACATGTTAAGTTCTCTAAGATTGAGTCTTTCTACCTTTGGCCATGAACTTATCAATAAACCCTCAGATCTTCAGCCATGTGAAACTTCAATAACATCAACTGAGACAGTTGATAAATGTAAACTCAAAAGAGCAAAAGCCTATCAAACAATTTTCATAACATTTTATTAAATCGTAACCCCTGTATCATGATATGTATCGTAATACCAGATTCCTGCCAATAACCAGCCCTACTCTCAAAACAACCCCTCTTTTGTCTTTCCCCTCCTTCAGATGTTCCTCAGCTCCAACTGCAGACCCCAACATCCTCCTCTTCCTCCCCGTCATCATCAAGACACCTCATCTCGACCCTATTGGGCGACTTCCAGTCATGACCCCCCCGTCACCAAAGAGACTGCCAAGCGCATGCTGCATGTGGCCAAGTGGAATGCTGGGATCCGTCCGGGCCCAGTGAGGTTGGCGGTGCCCCAGCTGAGTGTGGAGGCGCTCAAGGCGTCCCAGCGCACACACCGGAGCGCTCCCAGTAAGTAATCCAAGCTCCTCCGCTCCTCTGGGCTGGATATGATGTAACCACACAGCAAGAAATGTATTCCGGATTAATTATTGCTTTAAAATGTCTGATTCTGCAGGAAAGTCACAGAGTGTTTTCAGTTTGTGACCCTATTATAAATGTTTTGTCTCGTTATGAAGTCCTGAGTGGTTTATTCTCAATGTTTTAGTTAAAGAAAGCATTACAAGCTATTATGAACTGAACCTCATTAACAGGGCAAGTTTTTATGAAACAAAAACAAAAAGAACTAACCTTGGTGTGTTATTACCTAAAAATGTGTTTTCATTCTTTGCTTCAAAATTGTACCATTGGGCTGAACTGTTACTGAACTGGTACATCAGAGACTCTGTACATTTTGTGCTGCAGCCTAAAAGATAAATCAGCTTCACTGGAGGTAATAGATATTTTTTTTATGGTACTTTGACAAGTGTTTGCTGTAAAAATGTTCATAAATTATTCAAAATATTAATAGAAGTTGCAGTATAAATTGTGCTAATGATGTCTTTTTATACATATTAGAACAGGATATGAAAACGTTCTCAGCCAGAATATAGGAGTGTTTTAGAAATATTGTGTCTGACTGAAATTAGCCTACATTAAGCTTGATTTAATTCATTAATTAATTGTTATAGCAAATTCGTTTTTGTGCTCTCAAACGTTATGTGTCAGCTGAGGATGATGTCGTACACATAAAGGAGGAATGCTGCAAACTGACAAACTACATAAAACCAAACTTCTTGTCCTTGTCTGGTGATTCATAGCTTACATTTTAAATTCACCTAAAGTTTTTCTGCCAATGAGAGTTGGAGTGTGTGATGTGATCGCTGCCTTTTGTTTGTTTGTCTGTGTGTTTGTTTGTTAGCAGGATAACTCAAAAAGTTTTAAACAGATTTCAATGAAATTTTATGGAATGGTGTGCCCTGGAGAAGGGAACAGCTGATTAGATTCTGACGCTTATCCGGCACGGCTGTGCAGCACATTTCGATGTTTCGCTATGAAACAGGAAGTTGTTATGAGTCCACTGTTATACATGGTCCAATTTGCCCCAAACTTCACATGTTGCATAAGAGTCCTGACCTGAAGACATCGGCATGTCAAAATTCAGCTATAGTCATAGCACCACCTACTGGCAACAGGAAATGACAGATTTCTTTCATTCGACACACTCCTGCTAGTCGGTTGAATATATTGACCTCAAATTGGGTCAGAAAAGCTGTAATACCTTGATGAAGCTTCTATCTGAATATTCTGCCTGTCAAATCTCGATGTTTTGAAGTCGTAGTGCAGGAAATAATATAAGGAGAGTTTTGTTTGTATGTTTGTGAACAGGATAACTCAAACAGTTTTGAATGGATTTCACTGAAATCTTGTGAAAAGGTGGTCCCTGGGGAGGGGAACAGGTTATTTATTTTGAGGCTTATCCAGACGATGGTATTGGAGGATTTGTAAATTCTCTTGGCGGAGGTAGGCACTCACTGAGTGCCCTCTAGTTACCTATAGATGAATGTGGATAATCTAGAATGTTTCAGATTTCATCAAAGTCACCTTTATTGTCAATTGTACCGTAGGTTCATGACATATATGAGCGAAATATATAAGAATATATTTTCTTCGTGTAACAGAACACACACATACAAAAACAAGGATTCAGGCAAATAAATACTAACAGGTAGAATGGGCTGGGCAGCTAAAAAAAAACCTTTGAAATATGCTGTAATAATGCAGAATTGTGCAAGGTCTTGGTACAAATAGTGACAGTATAAAATAGTAGCAGTCTCTGATATACGTCTATAATAAAAAGTGTCTAGTGTGTGTGCCAGCATATGTGTTTGTGCAAAAGAAAAGGTTCTTATGGTTTGGGGGGCTGAAATGTGTGACTTATTATCTGTTCTTTTTTGGGCTAGAGGAGAGCATCCTGACAGCTTGATGTACCAAACTGTTCTGTAGTCTGGTGGAGTGGGCTCAGAGGCTCTGGTATCTCTTCCCAGATGGCAGGAGGCTGAAGAGGTTACCTGAGGGGTGGGCGGAGTCTCTTACAATGGTGGTTGCTTTGTGGTCAAGCTAGGAATGATAAATGCTCAGGAGGGAGGAGTGTGAGGTGCCATGGTCTTCTCCGCTGTCTTCACAATGCACTGCAGGGTCTTAGGGTCTGTGACACTACAGCTGATCACGATGCTTTCAATGACGCCTCGGTAGAATGAGCATAATGGATGCCAATGCTCTTGATCTCTTTAGAGAGTGAAGAAAGTAGAGATGCTGCTGGGCTTTCTTGGCCAGTGACGAGGTGTTGATCGTCCAGGAGACGTCCTCTGTGTCTCCCCCTGAATAACACATTATCACATTATAATGATCTTGTTTGATAATTTGAAGCTGAAGTGGAAACTACTGTAGTGAATATTTCCATCAATCCCAGGTACGCCACTGTTTGAGGTTCACACCTGGACTGTGCCTGTTCCACGCACACGAGACATGGAGTGAAGAACATCACCACATCAGGAAGACGTCAGATCTACAGCTTCAGGACAAGATTCAGGGCTACAGTCCTTCAATATACTGCAGTGTGCGCATGTAATGCATTCTACAACTGACATAAAGTTATTGTGTAGACGAGACATTGACTAGAGATAAGAAGAGACAATAATTATGATTTTAAAATGACATTTACATAGAATTATTTTGTTATCATGTGAAAAACACTGCAGAATAAAATGTCTGTCAACTTTATCAACCCCAGGGTTTTACAAAGAGAATGAAAATACACTCAAATGACAGATTTTGTTTTTTTTAGGGAAACATAATTTTGCATGAGCTATACGTAGTTTGCAGCCTCATAGTTAGGACATAAAGGCATCTTCGATATTTTATATGTTCTGTCCAAAAGTATGTCAAATGAAAATGATGTAAACATTTAAACATTGTTTGATTTTAATAATGTTTTAGAGATTTGATTTCTGAAATGTACCTCATGAGGGCAAACAGTCCAGAGGGGTCTCTGGTTACCTGGCTAGATCATTTTAAGTTATGCAGCACAGCTAACTTACTCCAGGGTAATCTAAAATAAACAGTGAGCGATATCGACTCTCAGCCTTTTTCATACACAGCAAAACATTCATACACTAAAAGAATGATGATGGTGCAGCAGCTAACATGGTTTGTTTTTATCTATTGATCTGCTTTGCTAATGTCCTTTTTACTCTGCGGATTAGAAAATGTATTAGTCTATTGGTATTTATCACAGATGATATTCAATTAATAGAATTGAATTTTTCTTTGATTTGGACTGAATTGATTTCCACCAATGGTAGGACAGTGTCGGCGCTAAATGCAATTCTTGAGTATGTTTAAATATGCTGTATCAGGTTTAAAATGCAAAAGCTCTACAACGTGCAGCCGACATTAGAAATAAACGGAGCATTGAGAGTGCATTTAAAAGGTAAATTCATTACAATTACTGGCCTTATTTGCAGCAGGAGTATTGCTTTTTGCAGTAATAATGTTCAATCAGTCTGTTTTGTGTGAAGAAGAGTCAAATGATGCACCAAATGCTTTTTCATTGGAATGCCCATAGAGCCTGAAGCAGAAGGCCTGGGTTACTGAAGAAAGTTGCACCCCTGTGATACTTGTTATCTCCAACTGTGGTTTTAGGGTTTTGTCAAGCAACACATACAAATAAAGTCTGGCTATGTCCAACATGCTTCATAGTATACTACATGAGCTTTATAAACACTTAGTTTTCAAGAAAACCCAACCCAATAAATACACTATGATCATGAGCTGTATGATGGAACATAGTTTAATGCTAATGCTAGCTGTGGATCAAATCTTGTAAATAAGAAAGCCAAAGGAAATTGCATCTGTGTAAGAAATGTACCACCTTTTATTAACCAATCCACACGTCCCATTCAATATACAATACAAAGCAAAAGGAATTTATATAAACAGCGAGTCTGAGCTCTGAAAATATCAAACATCAGTTTAAGACAAAAAGGACTAAAATGATTTAGTCTGTGTTCAAATCATCTTGGATTCAACACACAATAGCATATCTTGGGTGAAGAGGGAAGCTTTGTGTACATCAACCATGACAGAAGATGAGATTTATTATTAAAAGCCACTTCAGTCAGATATGAAATATCTGTATCATATGTACATCTCACTCCAAGTCATATCCAACTACAATTTTCACTTATTGCATAAAAAACATTGCATTCAAAGAATGGCTCTCACACACACACACACACATATATTACTAAATACAAGAGGATCAAATAATAAACAGGCTTATTGAACGATAGATACCTGACTTGTTAATGTTAATTAAGTGTTAATTGTTCAGTTCATTACATGCAGTACATGGGTTATGGATGAAAAAAGTAATTCTGTGATGATAAATGAAAATATAGTCTTTTAGGCGATGTTGTGCTCTATGATAAGTCACAGACTTTTATACTATGAGATCATGAGGAGGATGATGATGCTGTGATGCAGGCAGTTTTTCTTGTGATATATTAAATGGTAAAATTCAACAACTCTGGGCAGTTATTCCTCAAATGATTTGATTTAAAGCAGCATCACAACAGCCACAGGAGAGATTGTCCTTCTTCATGATCAGGTAAATCCATGTTGTGATGTTAGAAGAGTGAGAGAATATATTAGTAATACACAATAGGTTCCCGCATTGTTGGTGATCATATTAACAAGAGGTGAAGGCAAACAGTTAAGTATGAAAGTCAAACTCTCAGCAGTTCAGATTATAAAAAATATGGAAGGCTTAACTCAAATGTAGCTGAATGAACCTGATCACAGCCAATTGGAAGAGGTTCAGAGAGTTAAACTTTTTTTTTTTTTTTTAAAGATTGGAACCTTTACAATAAACAGATAAAAACTGTCTTTTTAAAATTATTCAGTTGAGAAATACACATTTATTCAGAATAAAAAGATTTTTTGGCCTTTTCAGAGACACATTTTTCGTTTAATATAAAAGCCACAAAAAAGTCATTGATTGCAAAACATGCATCATTCAGAGCATTGCCACAGACCAATTAAAAACAAACAAACATCTGGTGGATTGGATTACGTGTTTTATCATCACAGCCTTTTCAATCAGCAAAACCTCAGAGTTAAAGCACACTTTGACATACTGGATCTAACAGGATGTGCAAAGTATAGTAAAGGTTTGTGTTCACAGTGGATTTATTTTTGTAGTTGTACAAAGTTGGAGTCTAAAAAGAGACAAATACAACAGAAAACATCCTAATGCTTTTATCTGCCCTCAATATTTAGCCCTTCACGGCTGCAAAAATGTCTTAACATTGACTGATTAATCTCAAGTGAAAAGACAGAAACAACTTCACTTGTAACTATAATGTAAATGAGTGTGAGAATCTTTCCAAAAAAAGACTTTTTACTTCAAAAAAAAAGTTGAATTTGACTAAAACCTGTACACTAAATTTCTTCAATTGTTAAATAAAAGATTCATTAAAGGACATTTTTATGCTGCCTTGTTTATTTATGTCCAAGTGCAGCTTACAAAGCTCAAGTGTATAAGGCTGATAGGTATCCATCATTTGTGCTTTGACAGCTGATAACAGTAGAGGCTATTCATGTGATGCTTTCAAATGTTTTGCAAAGCAGAAGAAGGTAGATGTTCTATGGGTGGAGGGAATGACTATGCAAATACACACAAGTATTAACATCAAGTCTTTTTAAATAATGTAAACATATACATCTTATCTGAGGTCAGAGCATTGATCCTCTTCATATCTATTTATATTTAAAAAAGAACAAACGTTACTGGAGCATCGTCCGGATGTTCTTCGGAGTGGACTCGTCATTCAGGTGTTTAGTGGTGAATCTGAGGAGAAACACACATTAAGGTTTTATTAGTGACTTTCAGCACGGCAGTCTAAAAGCTCCACAGCATCCGTCAGCACTGAAGAACCTCGTCTCCTCTTGCCCTGAATGAAACCTACAGAGGTCACTTTGGTGCAAGACAAAATTGATTCTGTATTACCACTCTGAGACTTATACTGTCCGTTGCACTTCATGATTTATTATTAACCACTTTTAGACAGGCATTGTGCAACAGCGCTGAAACTAATTCCCTTTTCTGTGACCCTTTTGGTGCGTTCAAACTGTGTGTTCACAGTGCATCAAAGCTGATATATTTCACTATCTCCCTAGTTTAGCAATCATTTTCTGTGCTTTTTCTTCAAATAACGGACTTCCTGTTGCTAGGGTAGGACAAAGGAAAAACTTCTCCACTTTCAGTAAAAACGTTGTCGTGTAAATGGGGCCTAAGTTTAACTCAAAAAAATTCACACCATAGTGAAAGTCCGCTGGTAGGTAAACAGGAAGTAGGATTTTGTAGTTCGTGTGAAGCTGCAGGTGGCCGAAAATTTGTTTTGACAAAGAGAGAACCCTGGGCTTTCCCATGAAAAGCCCAAGGAAAAGCCCAGAAAATTTCAAAATAATGGGCAGAATGGAGGAATAAAATATGTTTTGCAGACCAGTGGACGAGATTTCTGGTACTGGAGTACTTGGTATCAGATGGCTATTAAGCTAATAGTAGCTAACCAACACAGAAAAACTCCTTCACAATCCAAAGCTGAGTGAATGAGACCTACTTGAGGGCATTCAGGAGGCCCTCTACGTTGTCTGTCGGCTGTTCCTTCAGGACTTTTATGCAGCCTTTCATCTGAGAAAAGAAGTATGAGAGAGCTGCATCACATAACAGGTCCACAGAGAGGCTGTTAGATGATCTGTGCAACTTAAATCGTGTGTGTGTGTGTGTGTGTGTGTGAGCCTTACGTCTATCTTGGAGGACCTGTTGAAAGCACCGTTGGGGTGGACGTGGTCATAAAGAATAATGACTCCGACCATAACCCTCATGCAAAACAAAAGTGTGTCCTCACTGCTGAAACGACTTGTATATTCCCTACACAAACAGAGAGAGAGGAACAGGATAAAAAAAAAATAAAAAAAAGCAATCATGAAATGAGAAGGAGTGAGGTCAGTGAAGAAACTGTTAGATAAGTTTTTTTCTCCCTTTTAAAAAAAAAAAATTCCAGCACTTTCAGTATATTTTTTGCTGATGTGAAACATGAATACATTTGACAGTGTGTGAATGTCCTGTGTACTGTTAACCCACCAAGGTTTCGATGTTGCTATGGCATTAAAGGAACAATAAGTGTATAAGTGATTGGTCTTCTTTTCAAAAACCTTCAAGGACTCATTTTGAATTTAAAATCAACTGAGAACCTTCGAGAACCCTCATGATTGTATGTGTGTGTGTGTAAAGAAAAGCATCTCGACTCACGGTGTCTCCAGCATGACTTTACAGATGCTGGCCATGGTGCTGAGACAGTCTGTTGTGTTCTCCAGTGGACGAGTCTTATTCTACAGAAGACAAATAAAATAATGACAGTTCAATGGTGAATATGATAATTTACTACTACTAATAATAAACACGATGTGCTTTCTATGGAGGCTGACAGGGGTAAAACATGAGGAGATGCACAGATAATGTTGTTTTTTTTTGCAGCTGATACCATTTTCCAATTGTCTAGGAGGCAGTTTGACTGGTTTGTATTGTAATAGGATCACCAAAAGCATGTGTGCATGGTGTGTGGGTCAGCCTGACAGGAGGGTACCACTCACTGCAGGAGTGGTAGTTCAGTTGTAGTGAGGTACTAGAAAAACCTACAGCGTACAGAGTAACTTAATAAAACTCACACAGGACAGATGAGCAGTCCTCCATTGGCTAGTCGCTGATAATGTCTTTATCCAGATCCCCAGATGGGGACTAACTTGGTTAATGTTCACTTTGTGGTCTGACATCATACTAATGCTCTATGTATGCACAGACACTGACTGCTGCACAGAACCACCTGACTTCAAGTAGGAGAAGGTAAATGATTGTTTTTGCCTTGTTGCTTCATTGTTTACAAAGCGCTGCTCGACGCGTATGTAAAACATCACAGTAGACTCTGACACTACAACTAGGCCTCTTTTGCTTGCAGAGCGCTGGTTTGCTTTTTAAAATCACACAATGGAGCAACATTGTGCTGCTATTGCTTTGTTCCGTGTAAAAAAAAACAAGAGTCTTTGTTGCGGTGCTGTAACTTTGTAAAAAGGGCTCATAACTCCATGGGTCAGAAACCATAGCAACAACAAGTGTGTCCTAGTCGTGTTCATCACGTAGAAACACTTTTGTTGTCTTTTTCTAGATTTGCAGTGCGGTTCTGTGTTTGGCCGTCTGTATTTTGCATGTGTTTTCCTGTCTTATGTATATTTGCATTTCTCATACGTCGCAGTAAATAATACATACATATAATAATAAAACGACTAACAATGCAGCGAAGTGGGACTCATTTTGAAAGTTAGATCAGGTGGTTCAGTATTTTTACATTTGTATTTTTGGAATGTAGTTTTCTCATCCAAAATATGCAGAGTGCAGAATACAGCTGCAAGGCCTGTGTTGGAGCCACAGCATGATGACAAAGGATGCAACAAGTATTAGCTTCCCTTAAATGATAAAGTATGACGGCATGTGAGGTTAGTTCGTCTTGGTGACAGTTGTACACACTCTCACCTCGGTCACAAAGTTTGTGGTTGTGTTGCTGAGTGTTTTCAGCATGGGTGTGGCTTCGGCGTAGAACAGAGACATTCTGTTGGCCATTTCATTGTTGACTTCATTTTCGATATCCAACTGTAGGTGCAGAAGCAAACACAAATAAACAAGAGGCGTCAGTATAGGAGGTCCATCTTTTTGAATTGTTTCCACTGCATCTATGTCTCCCCTCTTATCTGTGGTAGAGAGGCAGCATCCATACACTGCTGGACAGTTAGTTAGAACTTGTTCAATATTCTTTTACTACTACAGTGCATCAAATGAGCCCAGTTAAGTCTATTTCTGGAGTCTGTTGTAACATAAAACACTAAACAAAGCCTCTTTTCTTGTGTTGTTCTAAGATCTCTTTCAGACTAAAACACTAAATATAGAAATACCAAAGGCTGCTGTTAGATATAAATATGTGACTTAATAGCTACAGGAATAGAAAGCTGTCAGTGCCAGCTCAGGCAGATCTGCACTAATGTAAGGACTTCAGGATAACTCACGTTCATGTTATTTATCCGGTTTCGACTGATGGTCCTTCTGTAGTAGCTGAAGTCGTTCTGGATGGCAGGAATTCTCATCTGAAAACAAGACAACAGTAAAAGCTGGGACTAAAATGCATTCAACCAACACTTCTGAACAAACAACATGTTTCATTCAAGTGTCGTTTGTGTGGGACTAGAAGCTGTATGTGTGTGTCGAGTGGAACAGCTCAGTGTCTGCAGCAGACCTTCAGCTCATCGAAGCGCAGAGTGAAGTGGAGGATCTCAGCAAACTGTTTGGCCAGCGCCTGCTCCCTCTCCAGGTGCTGGGTGGGCGTGAGGGGCGGACATGTCAGGGTCTCCAATAAACTCCGCAGAGCCTCCTCTGCACACACAAACACACACGGTCATGTCAGAACAGAAGCAACGGCCTGAAGTCTTTGCAAAAAATAAATACATAAAAGTTACAAGAACATAAAAAAGACCACCAGAGTGATGGAAGTCAATATAAAGACAGTTTACTTTAACTTTATTTAACCAAGAAAGTGACTCGGTAAGGTTAAAAAATCTTTGACTGTGCTATGATCTATTCATCTGAGTCATGTGATGATGACATAATCCCCCCAACCCCTGCAACAAAGTCATCAGTATATGACATATCCTCCATTCCTTTAGGGAGTCTAGAGTAGTGAATATCTTTTATATATAGGCTATGGAGAAGATGACCAACCTCCAGAGTCACTTTAAAATCATCTTTCCATGCAAAACTCAAAAAATAAGATTTGTAGAAAAATCTAAGTATTAAAAGGCACAACTATTTAATATGGTTAATTATGGCTTGACGTTTGGTGGCGTCAGTATGCATAGTTAGTGAGATATGCTACGGCTATAAAATTACAGACAGACATACCGAAGATCATATCCTCCCGTCATTTCATGGTGGGGGTAAATAAAGAAATGAAACATTCCTCGCACTGAAAATAAGATAAGACATTTTACCTAGTCTGAGAGAGAAACTATAGAACTTCTTGAGTTTGATGACCAGCGGGCAGACTGAGTTCCAGGCTCGCTCCTGCTGCATGAAGTCGTTGGGGTTTTGAATTGCCTGGAAAGAACATAAGCATAAGAAACCATCCAGGCTTAGAGCCCGAATGATCATCGACACCAAGCACCACTATGTGTGTGAATGCTTCCTACTTCTCTGATCTCCTGGCCTGCTCCTTTGTACGCCTGCAGACCAGACAGGATACTCTCAGAGTCCTGAAGGACCGAGTTCACCTGGTTCCACACCTCACGCTCCCCTTCTGTGGGCTGGGCATCTAAAACACACAAACAACACAAAGCAGACGCACAAGGACTCCAGTTAGCGAAGATACTGCAGCAGGCAGAGGCTATGCACATTTCAGAACTGATCAATCTCGCCTTTTCACATCAAGAATCAAATTATAAGTAATATGTAAGGCCTAACTTAGCTCATCTTTAATGTTCTAGTCTAGATTTTATGCTGTGGCTTGATGTGAAAGGGCTTTGCTTACATAACAACCAGTGTTTTTGTCACTCTAAGTTTCCATCTAAGACTTTTTTCAAACAAAGCATTCAGAAAAAGGAACTGTGTTCGACTCCCAGCTAAAAGCACTATTTCACTTCAGTAAACATTTTTAGCTTTTAGCACATAGTCCATGAACAGTCAGCCACCAAAACCTGCTGGCGTGTGGCATCCAGAGTGATGCTTTTAATTTGAAATGCAAACTCCAAATGCATTTAGGCATTATTGATAAGCAGCATCTATAATTTATCATAACCTTAGCAGCTGAATATACTAGTACTGGATGTATTTACTGCATTCTAACTCGTTCACAAAGACGTCTTCTGCATTTCAAGGCAGCAACATTTGATGACTGACTGTAAAAGAACTAGCATGAAAGTAGCAAGTGGTCTATTTCATTTGTTTTGCAGGGCAGTCTGATCTAAAGCATGCTGGAGCCAGCTCCTGGATAGACTAAACCGTTTTAAACACTGGAGCTCAATATTCAAGGTATTTTACTGCATAACATTTAGCATTTTATTTGAGGGGTGAATGTGGGGGTTAATTGAAATAAACAGAATTCCACTGCCTGCAACCTATAAACAAGAGTTCTGTTTTGTAGGGATGCACAGTATGGATTTATTTTTAGTTGAGAACTGATAATGACCTGCTTCTCATTTTTGTACTTTAAAATTCATAACCTGTAGTTTATACATGTCTGAGGGTCAGAATGGCAAAGATGGATGTTTTAATATTCCATAGCTCTAGTTGTGTTGAATCTTGTAGACTTCTTCCCTCTTATCTGAACCCATGTGAAGCATGGATTGTAAATTACAATCACTTTGTCGTCCTCTGAAATTAAAAAAATGCCCACAGAAGCAATGACACGTTTGGCTCCCTAGTCTACATTAGCTTGATGTGCTGCACTTCTTCTTCTTCTTCTGTGACTCAACTTTTAAAGGTGCAAACCACCACCTGCTGTATCAGAGGGAGTAGCTGCTGTGCTTGTTTAGTAATAAAAAGCAATCTGGCTTCATATCATCAGCTCTATTTATCGGTTATAATGTTATCAGCCAATAGCTGTCAATATAAATTTTCCATGTAATGTGCATCACTACTTTTTTGTTTCATATTTCCTGCATGGTTTCCTATAAGGACATTATTTCTTTGCATTGTTCTGCAGAATCCATTAGCTTGGTTTGCTTCAGTGTTCAGGATATATTCTAATACTGTGACAGCCAATGTAAAATGTCTGGAATACAACAAATTAGGTCAGGGATTGAGCAGGAAACTAGAGATTCTTAGGCTGTCATGACCACAGCCCTAACTTTAGAGCATCAGTGACATTATAACTGTGTCTGGGGTCTGTTTTGTATTTCAAACCCTTCCACTGCCATCATTTCCTCTGTACTGAGCAAATAAAGCCTGAGGTTGGCTACATTGTGAGCGTGGCTGAAATGCCACTGTGAAGACGTACTTTCCTCTGCAGGAGGTTTCAGAAAAAGGCCAAAGCAGATTTATTTCCCATGTTAAAAATGAGTCAATTTGCCTATTTTATGTGAACATTAACAAGCAGAGCAGTAATGATTAAATATTTACAGATGATACCATCTTTACAGCAGTCATGTATTGAACTGTTTCTGATGATGAAATGACAGCCACAGATAGCAGGATCGTGCAGGAAGAGAAACAAAGCACCTGATAGTAATAGTAACTACATATTGTACGTTCATTGTATCTAATGTGTCTTATTATAAGCACAGACACAGGGGGACAAGCATGCAGACAAGTTAGTAAAAGGGAACAACAGAGGTCAAGGGTCAGATTCATTCTTCAGCTTGGCATGGAGTGAATGCTGAAATCAATCATGAATGAATTCTAAGGGGAATCACTGACAATAGTTGAATAAGCTGACCCCTGACCAGTCAGAGCAGCTTAAGAGATGTTAAAGGAAAAATGACAAAGTGATGCAGGGGGGGGGGGAGAAGGGTAAGGCAAGCAGAAGGGCAGAGATGTGCTGTGCTCACTTTCAAAGTCAAGGAAAAAGTTTGGTCCCTGTTCAAGCTCTGTGCAAGTGAGCACTTTTAAAAGATTCCCCATTTGGTTTCTGCAAGAGAGAAAATAGAGAGAGAAAAGGAAGGAAAGTATATGCAGTGGTTAAAAAAAACAAAACATCATTAAGTCATTAGGCAGATCGGAGGTGAAGGAGTAGCAGGTCACGGAAGAGTGAAAGAAAAAGGAGAGGAAATGCGACGGAGAAAAAGAGAGGAGCATAAGCAGACTCCTTCAGGAGCAGAGACCTGCTGACAAAAAGGAAACAGCTGAGCTGGTGACACCTTTACCCCCCCCCCCCCCCCCCGCCCCCTCCCATCATCTCTCCACATCAATCCTTTCTCCCTCTGTTCCACTCCAGGGCCAGACTTACTTTCAAAGTCCAGGAAAAAGTGTGGATAGTTCTCTATTTCCCTTGATAGGACTTTTAGCAGGTTACCCATTCCAGCAAACCTGATGGTCAAAATACAGGCGTGAAAAACACATAAACAAAGACATGAATAGAAACGTTTCAAACAGGATACTTTACATGTGGATTTAACAGAGACACTCATGACAACTCAAATCAAAATGGAGCGTTTGAGGGGATTCATAATGTGCATTTGCTTCGCACAAAAAGTCTAGTAATATGAGCAGATGCAAGTCGAGGTAGCTCTGAAAGCAGGACGCTTCCTTTAGTCTGTTAACATTTTACAAAAACAAAATGATTATGACATTGATATGACATTTGTTTTTGGATCATCAATGAATCTGCAGATTATGTTCCTAAATAATCTAACATTTGTTTGATCTAAAAACAGTCAATATATTAACCATATACCATTACAGGTTCCGTTACATCAACAATTTCCACATTCGTAATGCTGGAAACAGAGAATTTTAGGTATTGAAAAAAGACATCATTGATTTAAAAAAAAAATCTATTGACTACTTGTTTACTTGACTATTTGATTAAGCTGAAAAATGTTCTACAATGGCATTATCTTTTAAACTGATCTTAACTTCTCTCACTAGAAGAAAACCGACAGGGAATCAAAGCATTTTTAATTCTGAATACTTTGAGTCTATTTATAGATATGCATGCTCACACTTTAAGAACCCAAAAATACATTTTTGTGATTTAAAAAAACATACTATATAAATAGAATTCACACTGTGCATACATCTATGTACAGTATGTGTTGTGTGTGTTTTCTGGTTAGCAGAGAGGCTGAGAAAGCTAAATTTACACAATTCATTGGACAAAACTCCTGAGATTCTGGACCAACTTCTCCGGTCTTTTGGATTCATGCTTTGAAACAGGGTTGTGGTCCTAAATGGGAGTTACACTCCATAAAGGTTTTACTAGAGGCTTAAGGCAGTGGGTACGTTCCAGCTTCCAGGGAAAAGTCAACCTCCTCAATCATGGAGGGTGGTCACAAACTCTGCAATCATAGCTTAAATATACAGTAGCGTAAAAAGGAGGCCATGCTTATGGTGAAACACGGTGTATTATGTGGATGTAAATGGCTGAGATCAAACGATTTAACCAGGCACTGGGTGGGGAAATAAGTTGTTATCTGAAGGTCATTTTAAATTTTAAAAAGAAAAATTCAGATGCGCTCTGAACAACAGCTGCATGTTAAGACTCTAAGTAGATTTTTAAGGACATGAAGTTGTGAAGACAGTCTTTTCTCTTTTCACATCCAAATTCTTTAGACTTTTAGAAGTTATAGCGTGAAGTGACAACAAAAGGGACGTTGTGCTGCAGTGTGCGCATGACAATCACACTGTGCAGCCTCCAGAGAGCTGGCGACCATCATCAATCACGTATTCATTCCTAATCTTTCACTCCTCATAAATTCATAGGCTGTCATAAGTGATACAAATATTGTCTAATTTGGCATTTATCTTCATTCAAGCTGGTGTTTAAGCATAAGGTTTTACCAGAAGGGGGCAGCGTTGCATTTCTGTTTCACTAGAAGGATTGAGTTGTCCTGTGACAGTGTGACAGTGCCATGTTGGTGTGTGTGCTGCTCAAGTCTATGAACCCTGACCTGCAGCTATGACAAGTTTCTTTACAGACTCACTTGGATTTATCTGCAGCCTTGTGTGTCAGTCGACCACTGAAATTGACGGTTTTATCAAAGACACATATCTAGAGACTGCAACATGTACATAGGCCTATGCATAAATAGAGATCATTTCTGTTTCTGGGACACAACAGAAGTGACACACCAGTGAAAGCTAACACAGTCTTTGTCTCTTGTCTGTGGTTTTTAGGACAAAAAACAAGAAAAACAAACATTTTAAAGCTTTAGACAGGTGTCTAAAATAAAAATGTATACAACATACTGTATGACACTGCAAGAAATCATTAACTCAACTCATTAAATCAACTCCAGAATCACTTTAACAACCCCTACAAAACAAATTTATGGCTTTAAGGTGTGTGTGTAAACCTGGCTAGTGACCCAACTACATTGTGAACACTAGGGAGTGTCAGTAATTGCTGTGATGCCACTCAGAATGTAGCTGCAGCGCTCTGGTATGCTAAGGCTTCTGTTCAAAGAGAAATCAATGATTCAGAGCTACACTTGGGCAAAACATGTGACATCCATCTCCAGATCAGGCAACGAGCACACAACTCAAAAATCGAGTTTCCAACTTTTCAATTGACAAATTATAAGATGCGACTTCAGAGAATTAAAGACAACATGGCCTGTGCAAGCCAAAGAGATATGAGTCAACGTGTTATAGTCTAGTACAAGCTGAGAGGTACAATAGTGCAAACCATACCATTTAAAACTGTGCACTTGGAAAGATTTACATTCTTTTTTCTCCTATTTACTGTATATACTTTGCACATGTGACATATATGACTTGTTGCTATTAGAACAATACTGGATAGTTGGAGTAACTGACCTGTATCCCTGACACAGAGAATAGCTTTTTTTTTAGTGCAAACGTTTTTATTTGACATACCGAGACAAGTACTGGTAAAAAAAAACAATTAACTGAACCGGACTAACAGAACAATGGCTCAGTTCCATTTGGGGTGAAAGTTCTCCATGTCAGAGAGTCAGCATGCACACCACCAGCAGCCTGGAGCTGGCTCACGTAGTCCCACATGTCCGCTGTGGTGAAAGGTCTGCAGTGAACAAGCCTTGGTGATGCTTCTGAGACAGGATTTGTAAAGTCTGACAGACGAGGACTGACCAGGTCTTTACCTTCAGAAAGGTTACGCTGTAATGTCTGGTCCATCTTTCACATCCAGTTCAGTGTTATTAACCATTAACACCCCATGAGCGACAGTGATGGATTTAATCAGCTTTTAGTGCTGATTTCCTACTTCAGTTTTTTGGGGTATGTTGTTTATGAAAGAATGGAATCAAATTAAAAGCATGAACAAGGAGATGGGTGTTTGATTAAATGCTATGAACAACTCCCAAATACTGACGAGGCAAAACAAGTGAGAGAACAAAACCCCACATACTAGTGAAGGGATGACAAAGCATGAGAGCATGCATGCAGAGACGTGGTACTGTCATTCTGTAGAAGTCAGTGGTTGTAACTGCCATAAATGTCCATGCATTTTCTGTTTGGATCCAAACTTTCACATCTACTGAACCTCGTGCTCTCTGTTACAGGTGATTTCCCATCTTCAGTTTGGATATCATACAAAGTAACTACAAGGGGAATTTCCTTGTCTGCTCAGTTCCTCTTTCACAACCATCTTTGGCTTTCTTCTTTCACATAGTATTTACCGTCAGTTAGTATGGTTGAAATGAAATGAAGCATTTCATATAAAGGAATAGTTTCGTGAAGAAGTTATTTTTAGAACTCTCTTCGTCACAGAGAAAAATACAACTCACTGACATAAGAATTGCAGAACTCTGAAACGTCTTCCCACTGAATCTCATCAATCTACACGTTTGTTGTCAGTCACGCAAACTGAAACTTCCCCTATAAGCACCACCGTCCTCCTTTAACCCCGGTTCAAACATTCCTCGGGCTTTAAGAAACGTGCTTGTGAACCCGTGCAGCAGACTCAAGGCTTTATAATTAAAGCAATTCTATGAATTTGAAGCATCCAGAATGGGTGCCACATTTAAATTGTCTTCCTTGCTGTCTGAGTCTCAGACAAAACCTCTGCTGAGAGTAACATTAAGCTCTCAACTCACAAAATCATTTAGAGAGCGGTGAATGAACATTTTGTTTTACTACAAGATTTAATATTCCTCTTATAAAGAGAGAAATTGATCGATTTGTTTTTGACAGCTAGTATTGCTTTAGAGCAGCAGTTTTTAATAAATGAACAATTCACAAAATACCACTGGTAGAAGAGAAATAATTAGCATACATGGATGAAAATGAATCATTATTTAATCATTTAAAAACATTTTCATTCATCCATACAATGTATTTTAGTGAGAAACACCTGAATATCAACAGAACGTCTTCTTTTTTTTCCTTTTTTTTAAACAAGGAAACTCCTCTGGGCAAACAGAACAAAACCTGTAAAGGAATTACACTCTGTATCGCCATGTTACAGCTAAATATAAATAATATCCTGTGTAACTCCTTTACAGGTTTTGTTATGTTTAAATATGAAGTACGCACAGTGTGCTTGTAGCATAGGTGTGTGATGGGACAGACGGCGAGAGTCAGATGAATGGAGACGCAGAGTGAGGGCACGTCCCGCATGTTGGGCTGCGAACTGAGCAGGTGTAACGCAGCAAATATACAGTTTGATCACATCATGCAGGTGTAAAATAAAGTAACAAGTCTGCAAGAACCTTGCCTTGAGTCCATCAAATTACTTGATGGACTTTCATGAAACTTGGTAGAAGAGTTGGGTATATGGCAGGGAGGAACCCATTATATTTTGGACTTGAGAGCCAAACCCTTTGCGTCATGTCTTACTTTGAGCCCAGATTATGCACTGTTGAACTAGTAAAAGGGAGTTGGACACTCCCAAAATTAACTTGTGCCATAGACTTTAGACCATGATCAAGACTTTAGACCATGATCAATCCAGATGGGTTAGATAGGGCCTACTGCCTTGGATAGTATGTCACTGTCGAGGCCTGTGTTGGTTATTACTGCAAAAAGACTAATCAAATCAACAACATCCTCAGTGAATGAAGCTGATGACGATATTTGAGAATGGTCTTCGTGTTTTATTTGCAGAGAGAAGATTATCGACAATTTGGAGTCACTATTTAGGGAGTGGCTTGTTGAAATGTGTGAAAGCATGGTAAGACTTCTTTATTTTATCTATGTTGTGGCTTTCAAAAGTAATTCCAAATATGACAGTGAAAACGTTTTACTGCATAGATAATGCATATTTGCATACTTTTTTATTTTATTTTTAGAATGTACCTGAAATTGTGAGGGACACTGTTGGAGGAAAGGTCGTTGCCTTTGGCTCATTTCATCTGGGCGTCGACTCAAAAGGTCAGCATGGGGCACACAGCACAGACTCTTTCAACAGTGGGCTTCCTCCTCTCATATTATATAGTAAACATTTATATCTATGCTTTGCTCTCACATGAATCTGTGCTGTTTTGAGTCTGACATGGACCTCCTTTGTGTCGGGCCCGGGTTCTTAAAGAGGAAAGATTTCTTTACCTCCTTCTTGGAGAAACTGAAAGCTCAGAAGGAGGTCAAGGACACACGAGTAAGCCATGGTAGTGGTTCATTATATATCACAGTATATTCATCATCCAGTCAAAGGATGTTTCTCCCTGCTGCAAGTTACTGACCATGTTGTTGTCTTTAGGCCATTGAAGGAGCATTTGTCCCGATCATCAAGATGACTTATGATGGGATTGAGGTAATGTGGCTCTACTCTACTGTCTGCAGTAGGTCTCAATTAAAGTCTTGTTCATTCAGTTCAATTCATTTGTCCTAATCATGGTGTGTGTGTTCCTCTTTTTTTCTAGACTGACTTACTGTTTGCCTGCCTGAATCAGAGGAGCATTCCCAAAAAGGCAGATCTGCTCTATGACCAAATGTTGAAGGACGTGAACAAAAAGTGTGTCGTGAGTCTCAATGGTAAGCACCAGATTAAAGAACACAACTGCAGTATAGATTCTGGCAGATGAAAGTTTTTGTGATGTTTGTGTTTTTGAAGTTGGACCATTTTTACGTCTATATGATTATTTTTCCTGTTGTGTGTGTGTGTTTTTTTTAGGCTACAGTCACAGAGGAGATCCTCTGATGGGTCCCAAATGTGGACAACTTCAGGCAGGCTTTGTGAGCCATCAAGTTGTGGGTCAAACGTGAGTTGAACAATTTGTTGGTGCACGAATATTTTGATATTTCATCAAATTTTATGTGTGTTTCCCAACTTTCAGTGTAAAATGTTCTAACTATACTGTATATAGTACAATGATGCATTCACATGCTCCTCAGAGGGTCCAATGTCCAACTCGTAAAATGGGACCAGGAGCATGTGAATGCACCATTCAAGCAGGACATCGTTAATATGAGGTAACATTGTGTGTTGGATGTCTTCATTGTTTTTCTCCTCTTATTTCCCTTCAGGACGAAACATTTATTCCAACAAGTTGGGCTTCTTGGGCGGCGTGTCATGGGCCAATCTGGTGGCCAGAATTTGTCAGCTGCATCCGAACGCTACAGCGTCCACTCTGGTCAACAAATTCTTCGCGGTCTGGTCTGAATGGTGAATTGTCCCATTTCTGTTGTCCTTACTAAAAGTCACTGATACTGAGATCCGATAAAAACACAATTGTTTTAGCACATCGTTTGTTTCAAATTTACTAAGAGTCTATTTTGATGGGCACAGTTGATATAAGTAATAAAATGTTTCTATGTTCTACTCTGGAAATGAAGCTGAATGTGAATGCTTGGAAAAAGATTTCAAAGAGGATGTGAAAACATTGTGTTTTGTTTCAGGGGTGCTTGGGCAGAACCTGTTCTTCTGAGGACTGTGGAGAACTGGTCCTTCGAAGGCTTTCAGTTTTGGGATTCAAAGGTAAGACCTCAGCTGGATTGTTATCAGGAATTCAGGCTAAACACATAGATTCATGTCAGCAAATTAATCATCAAATGTGCTCGAAAGCAAAAGTAAGCTGAAAATACTGTGTTCTTCTAAATTTGAGACCAATCGAAGTGACCGCCGTCACCTGCTGCCCATCATCACCCGGGCCCACCATGTGACTCGGTCCACCTTCAACATCATTAAGGAGGAGTGTAAACGAGGTACGTAGTCAGTCAGCTGAGATCTGTGGAGCTAATATCCTGACAAATCCCAATAACTAAACATGTCTTACAAATATACTGTGGTTCTATAACAAACACAGACTGCTTTCCAAATACAAAACACAACAAGCCGATGTTTGTATCTGTTTCACAGATAACATATCACTACAGTATATTACTAATGCATCATGCCTCAGAGAGAAAAATACAGAATGTTGTGCAAATATTTCTTTAAAATGGTTCCGACAAAGACAAAAATATCATGATTGTTTGATAAGTGTTGGCAGGAAATTATTCAATAAATCATTTATATATCCTTACCAAAGTTGTTACCAAATCTTACTTGACATTTTGGTGCTTGTTTTACTTTGTCCTCTCATTGGCCTGTATTTCCGTCTGTTTCAGTGGTGGAATGAGCACAACATGGCTGGTTGGTCTTGGTTTTAATATACCAGGACGTAAACCAATTGAGATTGATCTGAACGTTTTGGAGGAGAAGATACTGCTGTCATGTCTGTACGGTGGATATGAAGCGACAGCCAGCAGCTGGTTAACTTAGCTTATTATCCTATCATTTATTTCGTCTGTACGGAGGTCAAAGTGTAAAAATGACAAGTTGCAATTTTACAGAGGTTTATGTAACGTATTATTTCTTGGTCAGATTGACTGAACAGATGTTATTTTTACCTTCATTTTTCATTCTTTAAATAAAACATGAATCAAAACCAGCTTTTGCATTTTTGTACAGATGATATATTTTGGTACAGATTACATTTGGACTCAGGCTGGCTGTTCCCCTTGTTTTCAGTCTTTGTGCTAAGCAAAGCTAGCTGGTTGCTTGTGGTAGCTTCCTATTTATAATGCACCCATGAGAGTACAGTGGTAATAATCCTGTCATCTCACGCTATCAAAGACACTACATTTGTGCATCTCCCATTCCTTACTACTAAAATGTAAATCAAAATTGCCCAATGAAGCTCTTAAATTTGTTTTAGTAAAATAACTTTTTCCTTGTCTGTACAGGAATCAGTGAACAACCAGTCCTCTGGTCAGGCGTCCCCATCCATTACACCCTGCATGGCTCCCCAGGCCCCAAAGTGTTTGCCCTGTCCTCACTGAGGAACCAGGTCCAGGGACTAAAGACCCCAGCAGTGAAAAGTCCTCCACAGAGGCTCTCCAAACCACCAGTCAGCCTCTCACTGGAAGCTCACCGAGCACCAGTTGACCTGTGAACGACGGCATGCCCAACAAAAACTCTGAAGATGACCAGGTATGCTAAGCTACAATATGTTTGAAGATGCTCCATTAAGTTGCCATTTATTTTTGACCCGATGTAAAGACATTGATGTCTGTGACTTCCTCCTCTCTCAGAGTCTGACTGTCGACCTGTGTGACGAGCCTCCTGGCCCGGCCAAGCCTTTCCCAGTGGTGAAGCGTGCCATCAAATTCCAACTTCTCAGGTAAAATTAAGCATAGAAACATCTTAGCTCCCTCTATCTGCACACAGCCCTTCCCTTTCCTGCTATTTTGTGTCCCCATATGATCCTCACATAAAGTGTACATGTTATGTACATTATGTTATGTCCTTTGCAGAGAAGATAGTATCAGTGATGTGCTGAGTGATCATTTTGTGGGGCATTTGTGAGGCTGAGCTATCATCTTGTGCTTTAAAAATGTATTTTAGGTCCCTGTTTGGCCAGTAGATCTATGTGATCTCTTTACAGACTATTAAGATGATTAATTAAAATTAATGACAGGCACAAACACTCATTATGGAACAGTTATTTTTTTAGGCTTTTTTGGTGAAGAGGATTAGAGGAAGTGTACTTTAGATTTGAGTGCCACAAGAAACACACTAAATCTGACACCATTAAAAGTCAGTTTTAACAATGCAGACTTTATGTATCATTGTTATAATAAAATATTAGCCGTGTTTCAGTCAGTACCAACCATGAGACTTGGTGTTTGGCTCATTTACATGCATCAGCCTGCAAATACCAATTCAATTCAATGTTTTCCTCAGTTATTCCTTTATACTGTATAGGCAGTGTGGTAGTAGAACATTGTCTACATGCTATTCTTATGGCACCCATGGGTGACATGTACTGTACATGATACTCTACGAACTTTGATTCTTACAACCCTTTTCCTTCTTGTATCTCTCATTGCAGGCCTGCCTAATTGATGAGCCCGAAGATTTGTCTGTGGCCTTCATTATCCTTTTTCCAAATACTTTTTTTAAAATACAAACGATAAATTATTTTAAATATAGTTGTACAATTATAAAATGATAAATTATTGTAAATATAGTTTTAAAATTATAAATTATTGTAAGTAGTAGTGGATTGTTGGGTCTCTCTAGAATGAAGAGTCGGTCTAGACCTGCTCTTTTTGTAAAGTGCCTTCATATAACTTTTGTTGTGATTTGGCGCTATACAAATAAATTTAATTGAAAATGATAAATTACTGTAAATATAGTCATAAAATGATAAATTATTGTAAATATAGTTATAAAAGTATAGATTGTAAATATAGACATAAAATGATAAATTATTGGAAATATAGTTATAAAATGATAAATTATTGGAAATATAGTTATAAAATGATAAATTATTGGAAATATAGTTATAAAATGATAAATTATTGGAAATATAGTTATAAAATGATAAATTATTATAAATGAAGAGTCCAGTCCAGTTGCTTCAGATTCAACCTTCAAACGTTAAAGACAAGCCTGAGCCAAAAATGAACTGTCCTTCCCAACAGAAAGTACCTGCAGCGGCTCTCAAACGTGCTTTAACAGTGTGTAAAAGACTATTTTAATTCCATGGGACTTAAATTTCCAAACTATTCTCTGGGGTAGTTCGAAACTTGCAATTATATTTTTTTTCATCCACCTCATCTTTGCTATTTTATGCTTTGCTATGATCTTGATTTTTCATAAGTTCACGGAAATTCACAAAATCATGTTTAATCTTCTAAAAATGTGGTTTATTATTTAATACTCATTACTCATATCAGCAACTGGACATATGGACACTTAAAGATGGTGAAAACCATTCTGATTTTTGCTGGCATGCATTAATGCAAACTTGCATCAAGCTTTAACAGTGTGATGTGGATGAATCTTTGGAGAAATTAAGATGAAGTATTTGGTTCCCTTCCTCCTGCTGGTATATCTGAGAAAGTTTTGGCCTTAATAAAACAAGTGCAGGCTAATCCCACTGTAATCATGTAAACCACAGTGTTGTTGCTGATTGATATGCTTCAGTGGTGGCTTAGAGTGTACAATTACTCAAACATGACTGCACAAGCCCAAAACACTGTGTGTGTGTGTGTGTGTGTGTGTGGGTGCCATGTACCTTCTCTGGTGGAGGACCTTGGGTTGCTCTCTATATCATCCACTTTCTTTGGTCTGTAATAAGAGGAAAGAAGAAATTCATGAACTGATCAAAACTAAATGATGTGGAAAGTGGAAATACAATCACAAAGCATGTTTTAAATGTGTGTGTGTGTGTGTGTGCATAAGTCACTTCATACATCTGCACATCGGACAGGTACGGTATCAACTTTCAACATTAACAGACTTCCCTTTTCCTCCTGACACATACAAGCATTCAGCAAATAAACACGACTCTCCCCATCACAAAACACAGACTGAATTATTCAGAAGAAATCTACACCCTATATCCAAAATATCCCCTGTGTGCTGCATGTTCACTGGTGTATTGGATGTCCTGTGACCAGCTGCGGCTGCTAATGGTCACAGAGATGGACTGGGCTGCATCTCTCTACAGAAAATAAATAAAAAGATGGCACGTTTCTGTGAGAAACATCCAATGTGACAGTGCTGCTCATGCAGTTGTACTCGAAAATCCATTAAGTGTAGCACACCAGCAGATTATACACACACACTGACACATGAGTACAACTACTGACCTTTGTGGGGAAACAGGAAGCAGTATTCATCCATCCTGCTGTGTGTACATTCTCCACAAACAGTGTGCAAAAACATGCACTTAGAAAATGCTATGAAGGCTCTTTTCTTGTGTGGGTAACATCAGCAGCATAAACTATAATGTGAGAGCCTGAGGAGTGAGACATTCACATGTGTCATAGTAAATATTGCTCATCCGTATGTGTTGACCCCCATACCTCCTCTGCAGAGCCTGCACAGCAGCAGAGAGAGGGAAAGACATGTGGGATGTTGTACACACACACACACACACACACACACACACACACACACACACACACACACACACACACACACACACACACACACACACACACACACACACACACACACACACACACACACACACACAGCATATATGGATGGATGGGTGGGTGGAGGCCCCACAGTGACAATACACATTCTCCTAATAGGGGCATGGCCTCTGTGGACATACAAGAATTCACTTCAATATTACACTAGGTCTAAAACACACAGACAGCACAGACCGACCATTCTTATTGGACAGCCAAAGTCTCTTTCTCTGCAGCTCAACTTCTTCATCCACTCTCTTCCTCTCATTCCCTATTTATCACTTCCTGCTCTCTCCTTTTCACTTCTTTCTTCTTCTTCTTTGTTCACCGACAGAGAGCTTGAATTTCTCCACTTAACCAGGCACTCATCTCATTTTCACAATGACACCGAATTTGATTAATTAGGCAGAAAGTCTGATAGACCTTCCACCCAGGCCTTCATGTAGTCAGTTATGTGAAGAGGCCAGGCTTTGTCGGTGAACTAGCCCCAGATTGAACCAGGCAGTGAGCACATGAGTCAGTGCTCTTCCAGTCACTTCGTCTGTCAATCATCCCAGCAGGTGGTGGAGCAGGACAGACAGCGGGGAGATGCGTGCACACTCCAAATAAATAAACATGTTTTTCAGGAAACATAGATCGAGAGCCAGAACAGAATTTTCCAGGAACACAGTAATAACAGACATAATGGTAATAATAATAATAATAATAATAATACAGGCCATTTTTCCCTTTTATAAGTTATTTAAAATATGATTATAGTGAAGTTGATTTTATCCAAACGATTACTATTGTGAAGAGGAGCAATGCATTTGAAAATTGGAATTAATGTTATGTCTATTATAAAAATGTCTGCACCAGTTTTAAAGCAAGTTATCAATTGCCTTAAAAATAATGCAAAAAAGGGATGTATCTCAGTCAGTTTTCTCTCTCATGTTGAAATCCAACTCATCATTTCTTCTGACCAAAGGGGGAGATGTTCAACACAGACCGCGTCTCTTCTCATCTACTCTTAGCCTGAATCTTTGCCCTCAAGGAAAAATCTGAAATAATCAGTGTTTTCATTACAGTGTGACTGCTTTAGTTGCTGTAATAGAAAACGACCCTTCACACTGGGCAGCATGTCTTGCAGATTTGACCTGTCTAGTCTCCAATTCTAGGTTATGACTACGGTCAGCATGCTCATTTTCTTTCTGCATTGAAAAAGCAACTTATTCCTGCAGTTTTGTGGATCACAGATGAAAAAGATTTAGGGTCTTTATTAAGGGATACTGTCAGAAGAATATTGTAGCTCCTTTAAGGAATGTGGTAGTGCATAATGTGTGTACATTAAGTGCCTTCACCCGGGACATTGTTCTTTATAAGGACTATTACACACACACACACACTATCACACAGATATAAAACAGTCATGCACGAAAACATTAACAGTCTCTTTGATGCAAAACCACATATCCTGCCTGCAAGGCTGTGTTAAAAAGCAATGTGTTTCCATGGTGACAGCAGAGACGTCTGTTAAAACAAGGGAAGCACACAAGTATGACAGAGTGGAAGCCCTGGAGGAGACGCACATATGAAACACTTTGTTCTGCAATAGTTAATAAAAAGCTTTTTTAAAAACCTGGTTGAATGTCTGGGGATGAGGATGCCAAACCTGCTGGCTAGAGACAGGGAGAGTACTAGATACAGGCGTGTATGGTGACAAGGAAATAGAACAAACAATGCTACAAAGCAAGCTAAAAAATGTACATGAGAAAAGGTGGCGCTGAAATGTGTGACATGGAAAGACACACGCTGAATGCACTATTCCAATGCTTTGCAGCCAAAGTTTACACAAGACCAGGGTTCACTGGATTAAATGGACCATAATACTAACCTTTCACGAGTCCCTTATCTGACTCTCATATCATCTGTGCTTTCATTGTGTTTACATGCTCAACACTGGCCTACAACCACTGATTGCTCAGTAAATCAGTAAACACACCTTTTAATCTAAAGCAAATTTGCTCAACACAGTTTGAAGTGTGGCTGTGTCTTAACGATAAGGCAAAACTACTTTATGTAAACATGACATATCTCATGCTTTCTTTATGTTTTCAGTGTTCTTCTAATGCATCCTGTAAACTGCTGGTGTTACCTGGAAAATGTATTCATAAATATAATGACTGCCACATGTCTGTCAAAGCTGACATTAAATCTTTATTGCCATTTAAAATGACTCCCCTATGCAGCTGCCTTTGAATCATAAGTGGCTACAACTAGACTATGATCAACACGGAGCGAAAACACTTAACAGGATACATGCCAAACAAAACTATGAACGTGAAAATGACCAACCCCTCTGACAACATTTACGCTTCATTAAACCAGATTTAACTGCAGGACTGCTGAACACGGTTTCACACATTTTCACTGCTCTCAGTCAGTCCAGTTACCTCCTGTGTGATTTCGCTTGCAGTGATGAGAAAAAGATGAGCACAGAGATACAAAGAGTCAAAGTCGAGAGCAAAGGTGTCCACACATCTCTACTCAGAAAACTGGACCGGAAATACAGTTGTTGTTGAAAAAGGCAACCAAATGAAACAACAACGGCTCTTGACTTTTGCTGTGCATTTAAAAATGCATTCTGCTCTAATGTCAATCAATCAATCAAAACCTTTTCTTGTTTTGAGGGGATGAAGAAGTGAAAAACCTTAGATTAAGAATGCTACATTTAAAGCAACACAAGCAACATTAAAAAAAAAGTATCCTGGGCTACAATTATTGATAAGCACTCTTTGTTGTTGATGGTCAAACAACACAATCTTTTGGTGTTGTGTACTTTAGAGGCGACATCATGATGGTGGTACATTACAGTCGACAGCTGTAGAGTAAAATTATGAGATCATTACAGTCATGATTGCTTTTGTTTTTCCTTGAATCTCGACCGATCACTCACTCACTAATCTCACTGAGCAATCAGGTCACTTTACTGACTGCAAACAAAGTTTTCTCAGACTCCACTCAGAGCTGCACTTATGTAACACTGCTACTTCAAATTAAAGCTTTTTAACTGACCAACCATTTACAACTCTTAAATGTATATTAAAATATAAGTTCAATAATTTCATGAGCATTATCTGACATTTTTTCTCCATGTGGGTAATTTAGAAATTTGGCAAATCAGCCATACTGATTATATGATGACATATGGTTATTACATATGGTAAAAAATGCATGCAGGTCATTATTTTATCAGAAAGCATTAGTAATTTGTGACCATAGCTTATGATTTCCAATAGATGACTGATCCAATTTTGTTTTAGTGGGTCTAATTATAATAAAAAGCTTTATGTACTTGTACTCCTCAGACAGATTATAGAGGACATTCAAATCACTCGAGTTATTAGTAACATAGCTGAAAAATAAACAATGGATGTGGAGCTTCAACATGAGTTTTAAACTGTTTGTTTTGATGTTTATTTGTGTGGTTTGTGTAAAATAAACACATTTTATGGCCGCTCCAAGTTAAATCAGCTGTTACCACTCCATTATGTTCTCCATAAAACTGACGACAGGAGACCCTGGGATAAACCCTGGATGGCATGACAGCTGTTGATGTTCACAGACGTCCAGAACTGAACCTGTAAATGAATTATTTACATGAATGAGCATCATCTCCACCACTGGAAAACACACGCTTTTCCGAGAGCGCTCCAGGTCACGCGAGGGGAGTCGGTGTCCTGGTTTCTGAGTGAGCAAAGATCGAGTTTCCAAAGTGACTGCTCGTGTCTCTGATGGAGCAGTCACCACATCGGAACACATAAGATGGAATGAAAAGGATGGAGTGACTGCAGAAAGGGGGAGAGAGAAGGGAGAGACGCATCTGGCTCAGGCCAATCTCCCTGCTGCAGACACCCTTCTAAGGGTTCAGACAAGGGTTAACCCTCAATGGATGTTCAATGGGTTGGAAGACCACAACCCTCCCATGAGTAAATGAGCGTGTGTGCATTTGTGACAACTGTGGAGCATCTTTCTTCCACTCTGCCCGGCAACAGCTGATGAATTTATAATGGATTCATAACAGACCAGTGAGCTGTGCGTTTCAGGGGTTTAGAAGCGGTGAAACAGACTCCTCATCACTGTTCTTTAAGATTCATTCATTCTTACAACATTTAAGTTCTCAGCACTCTAGCCTTCAATACTATCCTGACAATCATGCTTACAAACCCTCAAAAGAACAACAGGAAACTGTAAGATTTCAAAGTGCTGCAAGTAACCTTTCATTCATGAGCTGACACTGTATTTAACAGGAAATGTGTCACAGTACACACTCTTAGTACACACACGCGTACAAACACACACAAAAACAACAACAACAAAACATGTTTAAAGATGCTAAAAGAATAACTCAAAAGTTTTGAGTGGATTTCAATTAAATTTTGTGTGAAGGTAGGCCCTGGGGAGGGGAACAGTATGGATCTATTAGGACTTAATTCTTACTATTTCTGTGAACAGTACAGTTTTCCACCACTGAATACTTTATAATGTCTGCTGTAGTAGAAATAGATTCTGTAAAAAAAATGTTGAAAGATCGTCAGTCCCTTCAGAATCAAAATAATCCTAAATTAATACTTCCAAAAACAATATCAGTACATTTCTCATTTAGTCATAACAAAGGGTAAGAAGCACTAATGAAGTATCTGTCATGATACCGAAACACAAAAACAATTATGAAACAGGAAATACTGTTGCTTTTTCTCGCTACTCAAACTCCATGCCGGTTGAACCTGATCTGCAGTTTCAGGAGTCTGGTTCCAGATTGTTTCGTCTCACTCAAGTGATTTTTTTTAATAAATCTTCAGCTGCAACATTTCCAAACACAAACCTTCTTAAAAGTCAAATGTAATAAAGAGAAACAATTTCCTCTACTGTATTTTTTTCTTCTTCCAGTTTTGTTCATGTTGAGGAACAAAGAAATGTCGACCAATTAAAAAAACCAAACAAACACACATTTTAAAAAGGCTTGTAGTGTTGGTTAAATCCAGTAAATCCCAGATGGAGGAAAATGACCACCAGCCAGTTGCCTCTATTTTTTTTGGCTGTGTTTGAGAGATTATCTACCAGCCAAGAATCAGATATGGAGCTCTTGTAATGACAATGAAGCTCATCAACACGTGAAAGAATTAAGTAATCATGTCATGAAACGGATACAGGATCCAGCTTACAAATTTATGCTCGCACTTTCAAAGCCTGGATTTCCATAAACTGACACAATTTTGGAGCAAAAATCCAAAAGATACCAAAATCTAATAACCAGCAAACCACCAGAATTTACTGCGACACATCTGTCAACCAAGCAAACATACCTAAGAACTCGCTGTGTATTAAATCAGCACCTTTTCCCTCCCTTTATTAGAGGTTTAATAGTACACAAAGTGGTCATGGACTATTTCATACACAGTGGTCTGTGCAGTACACCTTGCTAAATAATTACTAATTAACACGATCCAATTAATACGATCTAATTAGAGGCACAGTTCTAATCGACATGGCTGAATAGGAACAGTTTGGCATCAGTAAAGCCAGGATTTTAGTTCATTTATCTAGGGGCACCACAAACTAAGGATGTGCTGTATTATAAAACTATTGAGCACTATGGTCACCATATGGTCAAGCTCTGCTATAGTTAAGCCCATTAACTGCAGGTCCTCACAAATAAAAATGCCACTTAAAACCCCCAACAAGACTGGGCGTAGCTCTCTGCACCCATGTTAAAATCCTTCTGCTGTTTTGACTGTGCAGGAAAAGTGCCCTTCAAATTGGGTTAGGGGAGCTGTGTCTCCCTAAGGCTCACTTTGCTGGAGCAAATGTGACAGCAGGGAGTGTTGGGGGCTTGAGCTCAGCTCAAGGGGAGGTTGGCTGAGTTTTGCCCAAATATGGACACGGGCTGGGGGGGTTTGCAGGGTGCTGCTGGAGGGCAGGGGGAGAGGGTGGGCTAGGGTGGAGAAGGGGAAACCTGCCCAGCTCCACCACAATGGCAGCCTTGCTTCCCTCTGCTCTGTCAGTGACTCTCTTTATCCCTCTCTCTTACATGCCAGCACAGGATTCAACTGTTTTGATCTATTAGCCGTGCTCTAAGCGCTCTTTGCCCACTGAAGACCACTTTAGCCGTTAGGGTTCGTACATCAAGCGGAGTTCATTTTAAAGCACTCATGTGGCTCTCGCTAAGAAAGCACAAATTGAATAATGCAGTCACACACTCACACACAGTTGAGTCAATGACACTGGAGCACAGTACTCTGCAGCAGTGCTAAGCTGTTGTTCAGCAGCTGGCTCTGTGTGCCCTGTGGTTCAGTCAGCTGGGCCTGCTGCCTAAGTTAACACTCACAAACTCATCACTATCCAACCCACACATCTGGTCTCTGCAGAGAGGGACAGGGACACTCTTAATGGCTACACAGACTACAACTCATAGTGGTTATTATTTTTCTTTTAACAGAGCCGTGCATGTTTGTGTGTGTGTTTGTGTGTGTGTTTATGTGTGTGTGCGTGTGGGTACATAGTAAACAACTTAGTGGAATAGAGAGAAACAGTCTGGCAAGGTCCCATAAGAGTGCATGGAAAGAACAATGGAAGGAAGAAAAGAAATAATGCAAAAAGCAAGTAGGAAAGTTAAGGAGGATGTCTGGTATTTGGAGAGGAGGAGACACAGAGCCAGTCTGGCTACTAGCAGTCATTGCTGCATAGAGTGGGACTCCAGGCGTAGAAATTCCTCCTACGTCTCTGCTCAATGCCACTTCTGTTCTGCCAAGCCCTGCATATCAACAGCACTGCAGATACAATGGGGACCATGTCTGTGTGTGACTGATTCTTGTGTGGAATCAATGCAACTGAGTGTGTATGCAAGAGCATCAAGTGATCTCCGCCCCTACATGGTCCTTGTCTGCCGGGTGGAGGCACCCAAGATAGACTGACAGAAGATACTTTGACCCTGGTAGTGAGATAATCTCAACTAATTTACTCAAACATATGTGCCACTTGTAAAGATTACCTCATGAAGTCAAGGGATCGCGGAGCAAGATCAGATTTTGCTAATATTGTCCAGCCTGGGTGAACCACTTACTGTTAATAGAAACACAATGAGTTAGATGTTACCAAATGCTGCGACTATAGTTCCCAGCTAAGAGAAATGGTCTCTGGGTAATCTCTGCAAAAACAAGTTATGCCAACACAAGGACACACAGGGGTGTTCCTTATGAAAACAAACCTATTTATGGCTTTCCTTGAACACTGGCTCTACAGTGACGGATCAGTGCTAAATCACTTCAGAATGGTCTCACAGACGATACTTGACCTTTACAGACCCTGACTTTGGCCTTGGGGCCGACAAGTCTGTTAGTTTGATCAAGGCTTGGATCAAGTGCACTCACTTGGTTAGTCATGCAACATATCTAGGGCGAATGTTTTTCCCTCCTTACACTGCTTTCACTTTGCTGCCTTCGCCCTCCTGTCTGCATGTAGATCTTGACTCCCTGCCTGCTAAGTGAATGTCTAACTAATTACACACTCGGCTACAGATAAGCAAAGCACAAGCAGAACAGAGAGAAAAGGAACTACTGAAAGTGATAACAATGCTTTATGTTAACCTTTGCCAAACTGAGACGTGACTAGTTTTAGGAACTACAGATCATTTATGTATTACACACACTGGCTGCACAATTATGCAGTTGTATATTGTTGTATAGCTGTATATTGTTGTATATTGCAGTCGAAGTACGACTGGAACATGCAACTACATTATCAAGACTAATAATCTGCATTAATCACAATCTCCCACACACCATAATCAGGATCAGAGTTTAAGCCATTACTGTGCAGCCCCCCTCACACATGCACCCACACACATAAAGGCACACACAGAGTCCTTTTCAGCCTCCACTGTCCTATTCAACATCCTAATATTACTGCTCTCATAGACTGTTAGCTTGTCATGAACAATAAACAGCTGTAAATTCCTGCACCGCTGAGATCGGTGAGAGTGCTACTGCGGTGCAAAAAGGCAATCTGATGAAGGCCAAGATCCTTCAGCCAGCTGTGGACATGCAGAAAAAACAGGTGGTGTGTTAGCACAGTGTGCATGCTAATCTCTGTCAAGGTTAAATACTATGTTTTATACATTAAGCTAATTGTGCACTCTGTAATGCATAGTGTATCACAAACCTTTTGACATTACAATTGACTATATTTTCAAATCATTACATCAAAAGATCATTTTTACATCATTCAGATCATTACAGCAAAAAGGGAAAGGCTTGCACATCATTTCTCTTGATATAAAAGAAGGTGTGATTTACACAGCAGACGTGTGACAATGCCTGTCATTTGTGATGAACATGGACATTTTCCAGCTGATAGTGATAACTGATTATTACCTGCTTCTCATGGCTGATCCAATGAAAAACATTCACATTTTTGTATTTTGAAAATGAATTCACAGTTTTGCACATCTGCGGGTACCAAAGGCAAAGATGCACTGAGCAAATCTGGGTGATTAAATACTCCATAGCTCTAATAAAATGAGACTTTATCCTCCACTCTGAACCACTGTGGAACATGTATTGCAAACTGCAATCATGTTTTCCTCTGAAATGATAAAACATGACAACAGCTACAACATATTTGGTTCTCTTGTCTACACTGTGTGGCTCTACTCAGGAGCAGGAATTTGATGTGCTGAGCAATAACAGAGTGCAGGACTTGTACTTTTGCTGTTTCTTCTTCTCCTCTGTGTTTTTTTAAGTTGCATACAAGCGCTTGCTGTATCGGAGTGTGTAGATGCTGTGTTGGTTAAATCAATAAAATCAATTTGACTTTGTGTTATAGGTTCTATTTATAGGCGATGATTTCATTATTGGCTGATAGTCGTTAATATAAAATAACATTTTCGGGCTGATAATGTATAATCCCTAATTTGTGAAATGGCAATCAAATCTAAAAATAACTGACTTGGTGCCTGTACCATTTAACAAAGAATGCAATGATAATAATTAGTCAATCAGTGTAACTCTTAAATTTGTAGTTTCAGAAGTTTCAGACTAGCTTTGTACTGTAACATATTTTCCAAAGCTTTCCAATTTTCCAGTGGCCTAGAAAGTATGATGCTTTGGGCATTTGTGCACGAATAAACTGCCAAAGCAAAGAGGCCTTCAGTTATAAGTAGTTTGCACAAAATTCACATCACAGATGGCGTGCATTTTTAATGGGCCCGTTGAAAAACCACTCAGGTTGATGACATGCTGACATTGTGCAGCAAAATTAAGTAAGGCCAAAATAAAGTGAGTTACATAAAAGAGAAGGAAAGCATAGATACAACCATTTCTCATTACAATGCTATTCAAACCAGGTAAGACTTAAATGATTCAAACTGCTATACATTAGCATTAGTGGTTTTTTCTGAAAGTTCGAGACTTTGAGAACATATTAGTTAACAAAAGAAAATGCGTTTCCTGTCATAACAGCTTAATGGTTCCTGATATCAATAATGAGTAAATAACATTATGACAAACCAGGAAAGTCAAAGCAGTAAATATTAGACTACTTGAGGATTAATGAACATGGTGGAGCTGACAGGATCACAGCCTCTGGACAATACCAGGCAGTGAGAGCACACTGAAACTGCACAGCAAAACAGACTCACAGAGAGCTGCTGTCCCGCTGACAGGAAGTGAGAATAAAAAGTGAAACTTGAGTGGGAAGTGTGCAGGGTCATAGAGCAGCACAGTTTGACACACTTATTTTCACACAGACAGACAGACAGACAGACAGGCAGGTATAATGGGTAGTTATGGGTAAAACAGGAACTTTGAGCCGATACTTTGATTCGCAAGGTATTTTTACTGTGGCAGCCATGGTCATAAGTAATTTCCTGAAACCTGAGAGTAATAAAAACAGGAGGGGATCAAGGACGGCCGACAATGAATAAAAATATCGGATCATTTTGACTGGACGACATTCAACGCTGCTGGCTTAAATGTTTTAACACTTTAAGCTTTTGAGACAGAAGCTGTTCTAATGTCTGAGATCTGTTCGTCTTTCTTTGCCAAGTAATAGACTGAAAGACTCCTTGTGTCAGTGGGTCCACCTTTCCAGCTAAAATGAGAATGTATCAATACTAACTCGGTTTTTGAGTGAAATTAAATGTACTGATATTGTTGTTACGATACTATTTAATTTAACTAAAATATAACCAAATAATTAAAGTATAAATGTTTTACTCTTTCAAAATCTTAAACTTTACCTCCCCGTATATTACACTTAATTTCTCCTATTCACTTTCTTGCTGTCATGCAACACCACATGCACACGCAATCTGTTAGCTGACCATCTGAGGCTCTAGAGCAGGAGAGAAGTCTGTTGTACTCTCTGTTCCAGCCCAGATGGCAACATTGGCTGAGTCAGCGGTGGCTGATGGTCCTCTGTAAACTGCATGATTAGTCGTTGACAACTGAGCCAAGTATTAAGAGCTGGGAGCTGAGGGACTACTTAGCCAGTTTATTCTGTTTAAAATGAAATAATAACTTCAAGAGTAATGTGAGATTTTAGAATCTCCTGACAGGATGTGCACAGTTTTGCTGCCATGAGCTAGTGAATAAAGATGGTTAAGGCCTCAAATATCATTCTAGTTTTGAAGAGAATGACTCAGTCAGTATCTTACCTGTAAAGTATACAAGTTCTACTTACTATTTGTTTTCTCTTAATCTAACAATGGCATTCTCATTACTCAGCTAACTGCAGGTTTTACAGACATAAATGTGTGATCGAATGTGACAGAGAGTGGAGCTGCAGGCTAAACTTTAGTTGGCATCAAAATTTAAATAATGATATAAGAAGGCTTCACACTGCTTGTTCAGCTGAAACTTCAAATCAGATATAAGACTTGGCACTGGTGCAGTGCTGGAAGGAAATCCTTTACTGTGACACAACAACTTGTGATTCATAGCTGAACTCTGACAAACAAAACAAAAAAAAAAGGTTTGAGCTTATCTGAAAATATTGCGTTGCCTTTATTGTAATACGACTGTAATGACTGCAGACAATATAAAGATATCCATATCAGAGGGTAGCATCAATGACAGCTTGCTAACAGTGTTTCAGGTGGACCCAGTGGTGATGTATGGCTTGTGTTGCTGTGTAGTTTTGGTTTCACAAAAGCATAGCTTGTTCCTGTTTTAATCACTGTAGGAGTTGCAGTGGAAACATAAAAACATAACTGCTACTACATTATCATGACATAAATAATAATGCTAAACATCTTCTGCATGCTTGTCTATGGCTGTATTTATGCATTCTTTTCTTGTTGCATTCTCAGCATGCGTTGTGACAGCCTAACACTGCTGAATATGTGCATTGTGGTGCAACAGAAAATCTCGCCCTTGCACTTGCCTCAGCCAACCTGCAGTTTAAAAACCAGAATGTGAAAAAAATGCCACAGTTGGAAAGGGTGTGAGATACCATATCCTGTTTTCTGTCACAAGTGCAAACAGAGCAAGGTGAGAGAACAAAACGCCTAGATTTTAAACTGCAGTAAAACTGCTCTGCCAGAGAGATGTCCAGTAGATTTTCAGACACACACATACACACTACATTTAGAATATGCCAAAGATATATTTATAAAAGTCTGACATATCTTCTGCTCTTTCAGGTGTTATCCCATTTGCTGCACCACATCACATCAGCACAGCATCTGAAACCTTTGTATGCCTTCCAAGTACCACACAAAACCCAACAAGAAGTGATTAACCAGGCTGCATGGACATACAGCCCATCACAGGGATGTTCCAAAGTAATGCATGGACTGGTCACAAAAGAGAGTCTTTAGTCTTGAATGTTTATAATGTTAAGAATCATAAACATTCTGGTGGTGCAAATAGGGGTCTTTTCACTTTATCATATGGCAACATATGGTCTTTCATTAATTTACAAACAGTGTGGTGTGTCTTATGCAGGCCAGACATTTGAAAGCAGAAGTCTGACAGCTCTGTAGAGTCAAACAGAACAAGACATGGCTTACAAGTGCTTGTAAACCAAGTACAACATCATATGGGAATCTTTTAATAGCTTGCTGCATGTAGTAATGACTTGGCAGCTTCCTTTTAGGGCTGTATAAAGCCTTGCTGGCACATACATGTCCATACTGTCTAAAAGTGAATACTGAGGCACAGAACCAGACCAAGCTACAGAAAGAGCATGCAAAGCATTTCAACTTCTTCCAAGAGAGATCAGGTTCATCCACAACAGTCATTGTCCTGTGTTTTAGTCACAGAATTCAACCAGCATTCCATTAATGCTGCAGTTATAGCCTGGCATGCCGACTGAAACAAAACACATGAGCGAGCAGACACACACACACACACACACACACTGCTGTTGAGAAGTGCAGCTGTTGCTGTATGTCCTCTCCAATAAAAGAGCGCCATTTCAGAGCACTGAGAGCCACGATAAAGCTCAAAACGTCTGGCATCTGAAGTTGGTTTTAAATGTAATGCTGTCCACAAATACCTGTGTGTAACTGTAGTTTTAAGCCAAACCTTTACATTTTCCCATGTAAACTGGTTCATTTAATCAGTGTTGATGGGTTTCAGACTTCAACCCAATGGAAACTCGGTTCCTGGAAAATCCGTAGTCATGACTAAATTGTCGAGCAATCAATACCAGCCCCCAGTACCCCTCACATGACTCATAATATTGGCCTGAATGAATGTATTGCTTTTGTTGGACGTAATGAGAATGGATTAAAAACATCCCATGGAGCAAAATAGTCACTCACTGGGCAAGAATGTCAAGAGAGAAGAAACAGCTGCTGTTGTCTGACTTTTATAACATGTAACTAATGATACTGGGACTCCTCTTCCGGTTGTTTCATACATAAGAGCACCAGTAGAGTGCTTTGTATTTGTTTCTACCTCCTGCCAGTGTAAATGTGCTACAGTACGTTGAACACAGTCCCAGGTGGACACCTCACAGCTGTGAGGACGCAGTGATTCCGCATTGAAAGAGTTGTAAATCTGTTGTAACTTGTGGCAAAGCAATACTACAAAGAATTTCAAACACTGATTCAACCCATAAATGAGCAAAACAAAGCAATAAACAGAACTTTCGGAAAGCTGGCCATATTAAAAGTAACCAAACGTGATTCGTATTCGGCTGCTACATATGAGCTAAGTTTTTTTTGGCTAGCAAGTCCGATGGTACTGCTGTCAAGTAAACCCAAGAAAGGGTACTTCCTCAATAAAGGAGTGTGGGAGACTAAATAAGGCACAGACGATTATGTATAAAAGTCTTGTTACACTTCCATCACTGTTAGCGGCACCACATAACTAATTGATGCGCTCAAAAGCGGCTAATGTTAGCTAGCCATTTAGCTTCCTCCCCGGCATGTTTTCCCATGTGAAATCATTTGACAGTCACTGAATTGACTGGTATACAATATTTGGCACAACACCGGGTTAAGTATGTGCAGCTCAGCGCTCTCTCAACGTGAATAAAAGTTGGTTAGACCCCAAAACTCACCTTTAAGTCTCTTACGGAGGTACTTTTGTAGGATTTTGTGAAGTCTTGGTCTCGGTAGTACTTTCACCGACCCTGGCTGCTCTGCCTGACCCCAGCAGATACAGACAACAACGCTCTCAGCACGCAGTCCTTCCTCTGCCACTAGAAAAGCGAGGAAAAAAAATTCACACTCAAGCCCCGCCCATTTCACGTTTGTAATTGGTCAATATTAGGGACAGTGCGAAATGAGCCAATTAAATCCCCTGTTGTTTTTCTTTGTGCAATAGTAACGCTGCACATTACTTCCCATCCGCAGTGCAAAGACACAAAGCTCCTTAATTTGAATAGTTGCATTGTTCCAGAGCTTTAATTTAAGATAGTTTATTCCTTCTTAAGAATTAAAACACTCATGCTTTAAGGATGTATAATAGTATATTTTTGACCACTTTTCAAGCTATTTGTAATATACAAATTATAATACCTCTCTTATAGACTGCTGCTAGTAAACATTTCCTATAGGCTCTTACCTTTACTAGTGTTTCATGAGTAAAACATGTATGTTATTGTATAAATCTAATGCATTAGTGTAGGAGTGAAATAATTCATTTATTGCTTTAATAGTCAGTTGATAGAACATTAATCAGACAAGGAAGCTATTAATCTTTTCAGTAATTTCTAGTGGTACCAGCTTCTCATATATGAAGGTTTGTATAGCGTTCTTTTGTGACATATTTCAAATTGACATACCTGACTTTTTTTTTTTAACATTTCAGGAAAAAAAAATTTATTAAAAGAAAATAAACAACAGGTAAATGGACAATGAATGTAATTGTTATTTGCAGCCAAAAATAAGTCTATGCAATTTTAAAATGATAATTTTCAGAAATGATCATAACTTGTACAGGTGTTGTATTTATGTTATACAGCCAAAATGCTTTTCTTTTTGTGTGATTTAGAACTCACATCATAGTAAACTTCCTGCTTCTAATGGCTGACCTCAGCCAGCTTTAAGATTGATGGAGTCAAGGCATGTTTGAACATTAGTAGGTCTGGAGCATGGGGTGCTTGCATATTTAGGCCTGAGGGCTGCAATGCAAAGCAAGGGGAACACACACACACACACACAAACACACACACTGTCTCACAGAGAGAGAGAGAGAGAGAGAGTCTGTGAAAATGTCAGGACTCTACAATCAAAACAGTGCAGGGCCACATGTAGCTCGCTGATGCTATTCCTGTGTTGCCATACCAGGTTGCCACGACGCATGCTGGAGCCTTGTGACTGTCTGAAAGGTTTGCAGCTCATTGTTGTCACTAGAGTGGTTGAAGGTATGTGCAAGGTAAACACACCTCCACAGGACCATGAGGGTCGGTTAGGTTGGATGATGGGGGTCAGAGCACACCCAAGTCTTCCACTACCACAACCACTGGTTGTCTTAGAGCTAGGTTTCCTTTACAGTAAGTGCACACATATGCACACACATCAACAAACAGTCAGCATGTGTGTTTATTAGTCTGTCTAGCTATTTATAGACATATCATGTGAGTTATGCTGGAAACATACATCCATAGAAAATAAAAACCTTAAAGGCAGCAATAGAAAGATTGAATGACACTACCAGTCTAGTTAACAAGTCAAAAGTGAATAGAACATAAGAAAACTGAATGCAGGTGTTTATTCTATAATGACACTGTGAGTGTTTGAAAAACTCTCAGCTGAAGAGTTGACCTCCGATCTACCTGCTTCCAGGCTGGAAATGTCACTGGTAAAGGTTTACATTAGGGAATATGACTATGTAATACAATATGTCTTCATAGCCAGGAGGTAGTCCAATTGTGAAAATTGTCCAAAGGTGACATCTGGTGGTGATTGCTTGGTGAATTTCTACAACTGCAGCAGTAGTTAAATATTCATAACAGTGTCACAACCACTTGAGATCATTGTTACAGTGTAAAATTTATACTCAAGCCAACAAGAGATTGTACTAAATGGTCCATCTGCAATAGAGGATTTATAATGTAGCACTAAGACTGTTGAGGTGAAATCCTCCACGGGACAATTCGGCATATCAGAACAAGTGCACCACAAGAACAAACATCCTCACTGTACTTTACATGAACCTCATTTAATGTTGGAACAAAGGAGAATGTTTGGCCATATCAGTTTTTGAACACAAAACTGTCTCGCCTTGACTTGTGAAACAAAATGTAATAAAGTGCAAATAACAAAATTACTACCCAAATTACTCTTAAACCTCTGCCTCTAGTTTTCAAAGCTGTAAAGCTGTAGGTAAATGATTTGGCAAAATGACTATACAGAATATTCTGTGTCTGCATTTTAAAAGCTTTATTGAAGTATTATGATGTGTTTATTTAGTAAAATATCTAAATCCAATATTGTGAATGTCTGCACTATTCCTCCCTGAAAATACTCTAAATGTGGGGCAAATGTTATGTTAATTTTCATAAATTCTTTTTTTGCATATTCATACGTTAAACACTGCAGTGATTCATGCAGTCTGCAAAATCTGGGGTATTTTAAAATGGCTTCAAACAAAGAAGTCACATTTAAAGTCAATAATACATGGAAATGTCATAGTGATCACCTGGTTTTAAGGTGAATAGCAGTAGTTCTCTCCATGCAGAACTTTCTTTGCATCACCCCGATGCACTCATCACCATCCTCTGGATGGCAGTATAGCTCAGCACAGCGCTGCCTCAGCTGGCTCTGGCTATACCTGCACAGAGAGTCAACTGAATTTAACATAATGTGCATCATCTCTACTTCAATGGATAATGCACAACTGTGAATCAAACTGCATAGACATACAAGCTACAGTCTGTGCATTCTTTAAAAGCTTTACTGATATATTTTCAGCTGCTTCATTGAATATTATACTGTGGTTGAAGTTTGCCAGCAGTCACCTCTTGTGTTATAGGATTCCTTTATGCTGTATCCTCTTTGCTGTAGGCTAATGCAAAAAAACACTAAACTCCATCCCTCACCATAAGCCGTTAAAGTATGACACTTCAATCACACGTTAAATGTTATCCTGCACAGTATGATGTCTCTTTTATTGGGGCATGACTGAGATGACACGGAATCCCATAATCCCCTGAAGATCATGTTAATCACAGTGATTACATAGATTTTTACATTTCTTAAGGCAGTTTGAGACAGCAAAATGCCAAACACTTTGCAGTGATTTTAAATACTGTGACTGTAATATGATGCAATATCGGTAGGTAGACTAAAGGCCAGTAGTGACCCTGCAAGGACGCCCAAACCTTGTTTACTGTCTGCACTGATCTATTCCCCTGATGGCGACAGAAAATGCGCTTAATATGGTGACATAAGGCAATTGGTTGTTGTTTTCTGAGAGGGGACTTCATACGCATACTGAGTGTAAAATAATACTTACAGTGATATTAACATTCAGACCCTGGAGGTGGAAACAAATACAAAAACAAATGCCATGTTTGTGCTCCTTTCTGTGTTTGCCCTTGGTGATGAGCAGAGCGGAACAGAGGTTTCTGTTCTTTCATCTCCCAATGTCCACACTTGGCAGGATGCCACGGCACTGTTGCTAACGGCTGCATGCACTTGTTTGGATTACTCTGGCTGTCCAACAACACTCTTAGAGTATAAGAAAATGACATGAGGAAATATATTTGATATACACAATAAACATTATGCAGCATAAAGTGCTGCATTCAAGCTTGTTAATTAGGTCGATTCTGATTCATTCCACCCTTTGCGTGTTTTCGGATCCTTTCAAATGCTTTGGTTTTAAACAGAGGCAGGGAAAACGTTAAGTGATATGCCAACATTTCCATTTTTTGTGGGTCAGAATGTAAAACTTGCCAGAACAGATGCGAGTATGCACAGAGTCTAAATGCCACCACTACTGTTTGATGACTAGGCTTTTTGTTGCCATGCTCTGGACCAGGTGCATTGAAGTGTATTTGCTACATCCTCTCAACATCCCTGTACTGCAAGGCATCCAAATGTCAGGCCCAAGTTTCCCCCGGTTGTGGAGACACCAAATTATGGATGGTGTTGGGCAAGTTAAGTGGAAAGGATAAGATTAAACGCAGCTCTTTTTTTTTTTTTAACAATTTCTCTCTTGTCTGGTGACACTTGACTAAACTGCTCTCCCTTGTTTTCACTTTACAGTGTAAAAACCACCACAAGGAGGGATGTGTCAACTTAAAAAATCACAAGTGAAACCTCACTGAACCTTGGCCCCGGGGGAGGCTGCTGGTTACTTTGACACCATCCATTCTGACCCCGTGTGCTGCCTGTCGGCCTGAATGTATGGGAACAGCAACACATGGCTCCTCCATGTATGTTAAAGCTCAAAACTATTTAACAGGCCTTGAAGTGTAATGCATTTTCACCTGCCCTAAAAGCAGGCAGATCTTAAGAGCTCTGCAACACTCATTTTTCTCACAGTGCTGTCACGCTAATTAGCTTCTGTTTTATGAGCAGCGTTGTGCAGTCACACACTCCAATACACATGCATCTTGACAACAAACAGTAAACACACTCTCTCAGATCTGTTGAATCTTTCCGACCATTTTTCATCTAATTAACTTGGTCCTAACGATCTTCTGCTGTCTCCTCCTTTATGTATGTTTCTCAGCAACTCAGTGAATCATTACCAAATCTGCTGCCTCCAGACTGTACTTGCACTGATAGTGGTTTGATATCGCTCTTTCTTAGCTGTGTTTGTGCATCTTTCTTTTTTCCCCTCTCTACTGCCTCTCAGTAATACTGGCTTTCACTCTGCAGACGATTCCAGGGTTATTGATGGCAACAACGCCTCCTTTTGTGTTCTGATCGATGGTCAGAGGTCCACAGTGGAATTATTGGCGTAGTCAGAAAAAAGAACAGCAGCAGCTGCCCCAGATATAAAGACTGATTAGATTATGCAAGTGCATCTTTAAGAAAGCAAAATTATTGAAATCATTCATAAGAGAATGTCTAAACAGACAGCAGTCTCAAGTCATTGTGCACCTACAACCCAGGCTGTGTCATTGGCTTAGTGTCAGACATTAATGGAGGCGGTGCAGGTAGACGAGCATTTGTTGCTTGCTCTGAAAACGAATAAGAATCTAACCCTTCACCCTGCTACTCGATCCTGTGCTTGAATATTCAAGTCTTGTCTGAGTGCACCTGCAATGAAGCCCAGTTTATGTTATGGCTAGAAAAGAAAATCAAATAATTCTCTGAAAACAAATCGTTATAATGATTTTGATCTTAAGCTACAAAAAACGAATGCATAGGAAAAAAGAGAGAAATTTGCCTTCAGCTCAAATCCTTCAGGCTCGGTACGAATCCCATGTGGCTTGGGTCTGAACTTTAAATCTAAAATGCTGATGGTTGTTTTTACCAGAGGGGCATTGTAGCCTATTTCTTCCTCATCACTTCCCATCTCTCACTTCAGACTGAGCATATCAAGTCAGCATCAATGAACCTATAACCAATGAGATAAGAAAGATACAAAGAAATACAGATGAGCCGCTATTGTAGGGAAATTATCAGACTGACCTTTCATAGTAATAATTATACTGCATCACACAGCCCTAAGTAAAATGTAAATACAAGATGTAAATTTCCAACTGATTTTGTCATCTTGATGATGTTCAAAACTCTAAATCTGCATGTTTATTTTTTGGGTGCAGCAGAAATGATCTGCAAACACAACACGGACATATTATCATCGTTTCAGCTGATGGAGCAAACCTGCTAGCAAACAGCTGCCTATTATAACACATCCAGCAGACACAGGACAACATTAGCATTCATTTTGTCTGTCCACCTGATGAATAGAATATTCATTCTGTTAAGCTAATGCACGTATCTGGCTCTTTAGCTGTTCAGTTCTCCACATCTTTCAGGTGTTGAGCCATAATCACCTGCCTGCTGTGGTCCAAAAGAAGGCCCAAAACATGATTTAACGATGTGTTTAATGGAAAGTGATTATTGCACACAAAATACAACTCATCGTGTAATGAAACGTCCTTTATTTGTAAACCAGTGCAAACCATTTCAGAATCTGTATCTGAAGTTGAATCAACACTGGAAGTCGTCCCATAACCCCCGTCCACAAACACACAGTTTGTTTGTTTATTTACCAATGGTGTTTCCCTCCCCTCTCTACAGGCGAAGTCTGAGTGGCCGTTTGACACCATTGCCTTATGCAATCCGCCAAAGCATCAGAGCGTGACTATCGAAGAGGCGCAAGAGACTACTGTGTGCCAAGAAGAATGACTGAGTGCTGCTCCTGAATGTTAGGAGGGAGCAAGAGAAAAAGAGGCTGTGAGGGAGAGGTTGATAGATATAGAAAAACAAGTCAGAAAGACTCCTGTCAATGTCGTAAGAGACAAGAGACAGCGATGGAGTGACTACTGGACGACTGGAAAGGAGATGAAGGAAAAAAGATGGAAGAGAAGAGAAGAGGAGAGAAGTATATGAAGAATTTACAGGAGGCAAAGAGGAAGACATGATGGAGAAGGAAAAGGAAACAGGAGATCACAAACTGCAGGATGAATGGAAAGACTTGAAGTCTGGCAGGACAAGAGAGTCTCTGAGAGTAGGGACTAACACAGTGCACTCACTTCTGCCTCCATTAGTCTTGTTCTGTCCAAAAACACAGTGCATTTTGATTTATGACTTAATTAGAGGCCAATAATGATGGTAAAATCCAGACATACATGTTATAATGGATGTAAACCCTGCACATATAGCAACAGAAAGTAGAGAGGCAAATGGGATGAGACTAATTCAGAATTGTTTTGTGTTGCAATAAAATTCACATCAATGAACTGACCATCTGTTTTTTTCCCTACTCCCATTGTTCCATTATGTATACCATAGGAACTATTGTAGATAATGACAGGGTCTTAATCTGATTTATCTATTTGCTAGTAAGCCTGGCCATTAATATGTGAGTGCAGGAAGAAATTGTGCTTATGAGGATATATATCAATACACCCTATAGAGTTAGATTACATCTTCATTTTTGCATGTTGTGGGTGTACATCCTGCAGGGATGCAGAAAATGCATGTGTACCCTTTGTAAAACAGCCCTATGAAATGTTCTGCAGATACATACAGTATACATGTAATCGCATCATCTGTATAGTAGGTTTGATAGAAAGAGAGATGTGAAAAATAAATGCAGAGACATCAGGTCATGGTGCTTTCAGCGTTCATGGTAAAAAGCATCCATCAACTAGGCAGCACGAAGAGAGCGCAAACCTCTGTCGAGACAGCTCAGTTTCCTCTTTACTGTATGTCATTGTACCTAAAAGCAATAGTCCCATGATACTTTAACCCTCATAATATGAATACTTGGCCTTGAAAACCTACCACTAGAATCTGGAATCACATTAGTATCATTATTGGTTTGATAGTTATTCAAGAAAAACAACTCCAGCATTATTGCAACAATAACTGCAGCATTATTTGTTAAATCACAATAGCAAATTTTCTGTGAGCCTTATATATTTAAAACTTCTGGATCACCAGATCCTATACTTTTACAGATTTTATGTCACACTATCCGGGACAAACGAAACAACTGTTTAAAAGGTTCTGAAAGCAGCATTCACTGCCACTAGATGTTAGTGCACTAGTGCAACTATCTCTCAATGTTGAAGAAAGTGAAAGTGTGATTCAGAATCCATATGGTGTCAGAAAGTCTTTGGTGCTTAGACTCTTCAGGGAGATTTTGATCGAAGGGCGTCTGTTGCAGCAGCAAGATATATATCCCCCCTTGGAGTCTAGGGGTGGTGGTGGTGGTGGTTGATGACCCTGGTGAAGCTGATGAATGCTGAAGTTGGTGAATCTTTGAAGACTGGGTGGCGATGGGGAGGTGGAGGGTGAGCAAAACGGCAGCTGAAAGAACTAGAGGAAGGGAGCCTCCCCCGGGGCCAAGGTTCGGTGAGGTTTCACTTGTGATTTTTTAAGTTGACGCATCCCTCCTTGTGGTGGTTTCTACACTGTAAAGTGAAAACAAGGGAGAGCAGTTTAGTCAAGTGTCACCAGACAAGAGAGAAATGGGTAAAAAAAAAAAAAGGAGTCGTATTTAAAAAGACGGCAGCAACATGATTGACTGACAATGAAGGTGTGTCGCTGTGCTATTGGATAGATGTGACCAGCTGATGAGAACAGATAACTCAATTGACAGCCAGACCATGATAACAGGAAATGAAGATTGTGCATGCGCGAGAGGTGTGAATAACAGAACAGCATGAGCAATAAAATATAGCCTGATTGTGTAAATGTTTAGTTTTCCTGACTGAACTTTTGCCAGAGTTTCATTTAGTCAATTCTTCCTTGGTCTGAGATCCACCCACACATAACAGTTCAGCAAAATCCATTTATATGTTTTCAAGTAATCCTGCTAGCAGAAAAAATAACTTTGGCAAAAATATAACCTCCTTGTCAGGAGTAATTATTTCTTTTGGTAATCCAAAATTTGTGGTCATTCTGTGGCCAATAGAGAACTCTGTATTCAAAGGGGTTTAGTATTACAGACATTTAGAATTACACCTCCATGAACAGGCACATAAAAAAGGACTGGTCAAAATCGATGCAGCAGAGACAAAAATATCCTGCCTCTAGTATAGATTACAGCACCAGAAACACTGGATCCTACATTTTTTATAATGCAGCTCGATAGCATCCTTCTTTTGACTCATTCTCTTCAACTGGTATTACAGCTGCTTACACACTTACTACTGTAGCTAACTTTAATCTCTCTCCATCTGCATTTAGAATAAGCTGGCAAACAGCGCTCTGTGCAGAAGTGGAGGCTTCTGCAGAACCTGTTTCTGATAGTAGTCACTCATCAATTTAAATTTTCTAAATGTTTGTTTGTCACCAGTGTTTTTTGACCTCGTCCATGAGGTGTGGCAATAGTTTAAACAGAGATCCAACATTGTGGTCTATTTCAAGCTCTGCTAATTGGAAATGCGTCATTGATAACTTTTTATATTTTTTTGTATTTTCTTATTTTAATACATGCATTTCAAATTACACTTGAACCTCTTTCAACTTCTGTCCAACTCCAAATTTTTACAGCGAGCACAGATCACTTCAAGATTAATGAAGGCCATGATGAATCATCAACGCAAAAACTGACTTTGTTCGCTGTCTCTGGCTCTGAAAATAGTTCCAAAAGATTCATCAGTCTGATAAGATATCCAGTCAGACATTTATTTGTGTCATTGACCCTGAAGCGACCAAGATATTTTAGCGAGTAAAATGAGGGGGTCATTTATTTATTTATTTGAGCAGGGACGATACATGTAAACATTGTTACATTTAAAATAAAATGAATCCGATGCACTGTATGTAGGACTTTATAACCATAGCTAATTTGCAGTCCTTGTCCCTTTGATATGACCCTTAAACAGGAATACTTTTATTAATGCTCCATTTGTGTTTATCATACCCACTATACTGCTTCCTTTATCTATGACAGACATTCTAAAATGCTCTAATGTCAGACACATGATCTTCATTGTCCGATGCCAACTCATCTCAGTCAATTCGGCTGTTTGTATCGTCACTTTGAGGATTAAGTATCAGCCTCAAGGAAATCAGCAGGGAATCTGTTAGCCATCGTTCACCACAAATAACAATGTATTGATTATTAGTGGAAAATTAAAATCAAATGTAAACCTATAATGTTTAAAAAAAAATACATACAGTACCAGTCAAAAATTTGAATGGAAACTGTGTCCAAATTTTTGACTGGTATTGTACATATATTTCCGGGGTCATAAATGACCCCACACAACTTTCCATTATCCCTACCACACCAATGGGACAATGCCTGGAAAAAAATAAACTATGAGACCCTGTAATAGAAGTAGGTACATCATAGGAAACATTTTTCCAATTAAAAATGTCACAATGGCTCATATAAATATATAAATGGGGTCATAAATGGCCCCACTCGGACACTTGAAGGTTAAACATGAATTTAACACCTAGTTTTAAAGGTCTTTTCTTTGTGAGCCTCATTACTCACTCAGCTGAGGCCCCACATGGAGGATTACAATGAAGTTGTCAGATTAAAAAAGCCCCCTTAATATGCATATAGGGATTTAATGCTAATCTTAGCCGGCCCTAACCTAAGTGCTAACCTTTTAACAACCTGCAAAGAGCACAAAACTTCAAAACAAAGGAAGAACTGCTCTGTCAATGCTGGAGCCCTGAATTACTGTAGCTTGGCCAAAGCTGATTCTATATACATATGGGGCTAACAACCCTGTTCTTAAAGCAATCCATCACAGACAGCTCCACTGTGTGCTGCTATAGGGCTGTCCTCTCGTTTTATCATCCTCATGGTTGCCGTCTACTCGAGGCTGCAGCTGGTAATGATGCTGTGAATGTGTATGTAGACTCCTATATGCTTTGAAAGTACAGAGCGGGGTGGAGAGGCAGAGAGATGAGGGAAAGGAGAGAGGTAAATGAAGTAAGAAACTTAGAGAGGCAGACGGAGTGAAAAGAGACTGAGAGGCTCAGAGTGTGTGAAAGAAGAGAAACCTCGAGAGCTCAACTCGTCCTCTACGAGCACAAAAAGCAGAAACCACGTACTAAAATTTAAAACTTAAAAAAACAACATCTAAAATAGAAATGTGTGACGTAAGCGCAAACTCAACAACATCTATAGTACATTATCTCAACCTTCAGTCAAGCAATTGAAGCAATTTTTATACTGTGATCAGGCAGATTTTCAGAGCTTTACAAAAACATATTTAGTTGAGGGAAAGGCTTGGTGTTGGGAACAAATATGAAGCACAGGGAACGTCATTCCAAAAATGAATGTCTGACTTGCTGAGTCACCTTTACATTCAAAGGACAACATTAACAGGTAGAAAGATTTTCATCCTGGAACAGACGTCTTGAATATAACAAGTATTTGTAATTTGTAATAATTTGTTACAGTTCACAGATGCTTTTCTTCACCGTAACTTCTGACTTTGTGTGGTCAGATATTTCCTCCATCACAGTCATTCCTCACATCTCTTGTGCCTTTCGCTCTTTCATGGCTCTGACTTTTATTCAGTCCCATTAAAGTGCAGTTCACTCGGGAGCCCGGCCCCTCCCTCAGTGTATTTGAACCCAAGCGTGAAACTACAAAAATAAGAAGCAGCTGAAAAAAAACCCAGATGTCTCTAGTGCGCGTTATGTGCATGCTGCTGCTGTGCGGCGGCGACCTCACCATTCCAAGAGTTCTTTCATCAGAGTGTTTGCAGTGTTGATTAGCTGTTTGCAGAACGGGAAGGTATGATCAAGAGCTGTGGCAACTGCTGTTATGTGTCATCACATGGCTGCAACACGCTTTCAAGACAAATAATGTTCTGGGAGAATCATTCCTGTAATGCCGTGGGGAAGATGCTGCTCACTTTTTCTAAGATGCTTTCCTCATTAACTCCCCCCCCAAAAAAAAAAAAAAGCAGCATGACAGAAGAAGAAAGGAACTTCTTTTAGTAAATAATAGATATTCTCTGAAATATACATGAAAGTCTCCATCCTGCACTCGAATTATGTAATCCAGGGCTCTGAGAATCAAACGTCTCCCAATCCCAGTCAGAGCTGGAGTTGTGTAACACTGAGGTAGTCATAGACCTTGGGGCATCATTATTATTTCTTCTTAAACAAACGGCTTTCCCTGCTCTAAACAGTGGCAGCTGTTACCATATTATATAAAAACATATAATTGCAAATCTCTGTTCTCTCTCTGTTGTTCTTTTATTCCCACACATGCACACAGGCTGCTCTGCAAAATGAGACAGATGCCACCGATTGCTTTGAGTTTTGCTTAACGGAGAGAGACGTGCAATCAGTTGGCTGGAAACGTTGGACTTTGACTCCTCTGCTGGGACATGGAGGAGTCTTGGCACATTTGCATCAAGTTAGATACATAATTAAACACAAATCTCGATTTGTCTGTTTTCGAGTCATTTTTAATGTCTTCAGCTTTGTAAAAAATACAGAATAGCAGATAATTTGTGCTTTCCTTTCTATCAAGTTGCTGCGCTTCAAGGTTGTTCTTGTTTTGTTTTTTTTGGATCTAATTTGAAATAAAAGAACATATAAAAATTCACCTCACACAGTGGTTTGCAGAATTGCTGGGGATAATTGATGAGGGAGCTCTAAAAGCCCACTATGAGGTAATGATTTGAATTACTGTTCTTGGGGAGTTAATCAATAGCACAAATGAACCTTTTTATCCAGAGTAACTCAAAGGCTGTGACATCACCAGCAGACGCAGTAACCACACACATTTCATCTGCTCAGACGGTGGGTTCCCAGAACCGTGGCTGTGACAGTGATTCATCCTTCTGATTGTAAGAGAGAATAACCATTTTTACAGCTAAAACGACAGAATGATCTCAGCGCAGAGGCAGTTTAAATCCCCCCCCCCATTTGGGCCGCGCTCCGTTGAATTTTCCGAATGAAGTGGCTGAGGGGCAAATGAATTGGAACGTAGCGTTTTATATCTTGCCTTTTTATCCTTTGCGGTCTAACATGACAGTGTTATCTGCTATCAGAGATGATCCCCACAGATTTATCACTGTATTCCAAGGGCAGGCGTGTGATTGGCAAAGGATGATACACCACGCATGGTCGGTTGCAATGTGCCACACCCAGTTTCCGTCTCCAAAAGGGAAGGGTGACAAGGAGGCAGATAATGCTTTAGTTCTTCATTCCCTTTTTTTTTCTATTTGCAGCACATACAACATAAACCACAGCAGATGTGAAGCCACTCTAGCATTTTACAAACACATCTACCTGGGAACAGAGAGACTGCAGCAGCCCTGCAGAAAACACGTCTGTAGTGACATGTCTGTCAGTGATGGCTATGTGTTCAGATGGACTGTCCCATTATTAGAACCTCAGGGACAGATTCAATATGGACCCAGAAACAAACCCCCAGCTTTATCATGTAAAGAAAGAGGTCTTGGTTCATCAGTTTGAACCAGATTAAATTTCTTAACACCTATTGGAATAATTTCCATGGAGTTTAGTACAGATGTTTGCCAGAGGATGAATCACACTGACTTTGGTGATATCTTCCAGCAGCACCATCAGGTTGACACGAGGGGTTTTGGGTGAAATGGCTCTAAAACTACGGGGTGTATTTCCATGACCTTTGGTACAGATATTCATGTTCCCTCCAGGATGAATTGTCAACATTTTTATTTGTTCAGTACTTTGGTTTAAATACCTGCAAAGGTAATTACATTCCCATCTGCCTCTGCTGTACTTTATCATGGAGCACATTAGCAAATGTTAGCATGCAAATAGATGAATGTGGTGAACATCATACCTGCTAAACGTCACTACGTTAGCATTGTCATTCATTGATTTCCTGTATATCCCAAAATGCCTTTCAACAACCTAAAGAAAATGAATGAGATGAAATCAGCTGTAGGGCAAAATTTAAGACAGCAGTTTTTATCCTGTTGAGAGAAAGTCTAGACTTTAATTCTTTAACTTACTTTTCATTCTCAATATTGCTTTGCTATTGCTTTTTACATTGTACATCTAATCAGAAAACATCATAGATTGGTAATCAATGACTGCATCCTCCAGTAATGGTGTGAGAATATGTTTTCTTCTTTGTTTGCCTTGCTCAGATGAACATTGTTGTCTTGTGGACTGTCCAGTTGGCACCCACCAGTCATTTCAAGTCTCCGAAGACGAGTCATTATTCTGCTGAACCACCGACTGGATGTGTGATTGCCCATATTTTAGAAAAGGCTCTCAGTCTCACCAGATGATGAAAATATATCTAGAAAAGAAGGAATTCTTCTGTTCTTTTGAAGGAATAGCAAATCTTCACATGTGGATGCACCTCTTATTTATTGTATTATTAGTAGTACATCTGTTTAATACCAGGGTGAATAAATAAATATGAAAAAACATGAGAGTTATCTTCTGTTTTTTAATTATTCTTTTCAATGAGCCATGACATAAAGTTCAAGATGCCCTCAAGAAAAGCCCCCTCCCTTTCATTAAACGAAACTAAAGAGCGCCTTCAGCTAATGCCTCTTGACACCTAACCTCAGCAGAAGCAGTCTATTCCTTCTCTCCTTTGAAACGTGTCAGAGCATTTGGACACACAGTGCTCTCCAGTTCATGAGATACATCATTGCTTTTCCACCGGGGGAAAACGTCTCCACATGGAAATATCTCTGCGCTTGTTCTCAAGGTTAGATCTCAAAGACTGGCTGCACTGAGCCGCACAGCACCAAAGCATGAATAGTGATGAGCCTCGAGTGTGAATCAGGATATAAAAGCCATTTATTCCAGTAAGAATGAAAATCAGAGGTTTTGATGAGGATCAAAAGGCCTCTATGTACAGTATGTGAAGCAGTAGCTTGGAGCTGCCCCCAGGTATGTATCCAATACCTTTGTCTCTCTGATTCCTTTATTTATAACTGCACTACTATTAATATGCTGAACCTGACAGCAAAAAGGTTCAGCATAACAAACATAAGCATAACAATGAGCAATCTGTGTTCTTCTGGTTACAGTCTTGTCCTGTTGAGTTTCCACATGAGCTGCTTCTTTGGTGAGAAGTGAGGTGAGGATGTCAGGATAGAGTAATGTTGTTTTCCTACAGTACAAGCCATGCTATAGGCTACAATCAATTACTTTGTTTTCTTGTGATTGTAAGCAACCGCTAACCTTCTTATTATATACATCAATACATCATTCCAACAGTAGAACTTATGAATACTTAGACAAGTGGCGAAACCTCTTACAACAGAGGTAGTGCTCCCAACATTTTTGGCTTGTTGTCAGCCGTCGTCACCAGTTGCATATTTTTTCCTTGTTTTATTTAAATTACTCTTAGAACTATTGTATAATTATCCAGTAATTTTCTACAACAAAAAGCAAGGATTAGAGGAAAGTCTGAAATGTTAGAGCAGCAGAATTTATTTTTCTTATACCCTGCTTAAGAACAGTTCGAAAATGTGCAATTAGTGATGAAATGTGTACCATTTCCCTATTAAAATGTCTAAACACAACGAGACATTGGTTATATATACCTACATGTTCTTAATTCAACTTGTCACATATTGATGCTTTGCCACGCCTTTTGTACTATGTGCAGTGCACAAAGCCCTCCTGTTGCAATGCCTTTCTAACACATACTGATCAGGAAATGAATCAACTAATCAACTTTAGCTATCAATGTTGCTTGGCGACAGGAGCAACGCTTTGTGATGCATGGTTAAGGGCGGGAAGAGCGGGTGACATGAACAGGAAATTCTCCAGAGCACAGACCTGATCGATGCGGCCTTAGCAGCCTACAAAGGCGAGGCCTTCACAGGATGTGACCCCTGATTTTAGTGACAGCTCATGAGTTGTCCATGCTGGGGTATTTTTTGTAATTGGTCCTTTATAATTTTTTCTGATATTGGTGAAATGTTATAAAAAAAATCCTGCAATGTTCACGAAAGTAAAAAAAAGTGATCCAGATTCCACATTCATCCCTGATGTTTGTACATTTCCTCCTCCAATGCTCAGCAGTGGGGATACTTCTTTTTTTTTGAAGACTGGAAAGAAATGACATACTGTTCATTTAGACTGCATGTAACCATAGCAACTATACTTAGGCTTCAATGTTAGTTATACTAACAGTATATAAATTTAGTAACCCCGCATCCCAAGAGGTTTAAAGATTGTGATGGCTGTGATGTTCTTGTAACCACTTTGTGTGGTTTTTGTACCAAACAGATGAAGAAATATTTAGACTGTTGTTTAACCTTGACTCATTATTGTTCAAGGCTTTCCAAGCCAACCACTGGCTATCAAATATCAGCATCCATCTCTGTTTCTCTATGAAACCTTGTGCCGAGTTAACTTAAGTTTCCCCTCCTAATGCACTGCATATTATAAGGTGTTTAATGCCATCCACATTTAAATGGCACTGTCCTCACATAGGCAAATTAATGTTAATTGAAGCAGATTAAAATTCCATCTGTGCTCTGAATACGTTTTGTGTCGTGAGTGCCTGTCCCCAGCCTTTCACACCAGACACTCCCTGAGCTTCAATCAATGTGTCTTCCATTTTTAGAAGCAGTCAATACTGGTATCAAGACAACGCCAAGAGCCTCTGCTGCACCTACTGACTGTCTGCAGCTACCTGCCTCCACCCGCCTCACTCCTCCTCCACCCCTTCTCCCTCCTCCTCCACCCCTCCTCCCTCAGCAGGGAAAGCCTGGGAAGGAGAATCCCTTTGTATAGACTGCAGAGCTGTAAGCCACTCAGCAAGCTGACTGCAGAGGTGAAAACGTAGAGGAGAGAAAGCGAGAGGTGCCTCTCTGCATTCAACTCTTTGCATCTCAGCGTCACAGCATCTCGCCCTCTCTTCCTCACTCCCTGTCTCCCTCTCTGCCTTGCTAGCTGACTGTCTCTCTCCCTCTCTGATTAGTATGCAGAGTCAGGCCTGCTCTGTTCTGCAGTGTGGGTTTGTGAACGCTGCTGCATGTCAGCGAGAGGAGGGAATCGCACTGCAGTGGCGGGTGGGGTGATCACACACAAATATACACAAATATACACACAAAATTATATCTGTTTTCACAGTGAAAGCTCACACAGGATTAAGGGGCTGTGTTTGGTGCACATTCACTGAAATACGTTTGATTTTGCAAAATTATAAAAATGATGAGGCAAAAACAGTTCGCAAGCACCAATACAGACACAGCTCTCAGTTTGTATCTGATTGTAATTTTTATGCTGGAATATTTGACATCAATAATTAAATGAGAGCAGAGTGACAAATGCTTTGGTTCCAAATGAGAGTAACAGCCTCAGTGGACAGAGATCGTGCTTTGTGCCATATTACCTGTCATATTGTACATTTTGTAGGTGTTTGTCACGTCGTTGTAAAACATCTCTCAACTTCATTGATCGTGTTACGAATATAAAGACAAAATAGTCCTTCCTGTGTTGCCGTTTCATGCCTGTAGAGAAGTATAAGTGACATAAAAAGTCCACATGATGGATTTTCTGCCATTCTGATTGTTTTTTACAACAGTCATATCTTTAGAACCTTTTGAATTTTGACTGTATCGACATTAAAATCAGTATAATTCGGATTATACTGTTGATGTAAACCTATTGTTTTGCACATATTGTTTGGAAATATATTCACACTCTCATGACACCTCTACTGTGTTAAACACATACATGTAGTTTCTGCCGCTAAAAGAAAAGACGTCAGAAGCATGGGATCATGGGACTTATTGTCTTCAATGTTCAACAACCACAATGACAAAGAAAATCTGTGACATGACTCAAGCAGAAATGTTGATGGATAAGGTTACATTTTAGTTATATTCACGGTAACGTTTCATCATGTTAGCTGATTTCTCCTCACTCGCCGACTCTCTCCCTGAAGTTAAAGCGACAGGCGATCAGAGGAAACCGATACCTTGAATAAAATGACATATTTCTATGAACATTGTTGGAAACATCTGGGATAATGTAAGTACACAAGTCAAGGAAATATAAATAAAACAAAGTAGTCCTTTTTAGACATGTGGAAATATTACATTATATCTGTGTAAAGAACTGTTTACTCTCATTTATTACACTTAATGGATGCAGTACATCTTTCATTATAGAGTGAAGACATATCGGTTTTGTTTCTGATGTGATCATTGTGCATAGTGTGGCACTTTGACTTTGACTATGGGAACTCCACCTGATATTATACTGTAGGCTACTGTAAGTGTTTGCAACATGTCTGATGAACACACAGTCATGTCCAAGGTTTAGTCTGTTTGCACGATTAACACCTGAAAATCAGTCAATACTGCACCAGTTTTCCTCTTGTGTGGCCTTTATTTTCTTATTTCCCACCAGAGTCATAGTTTACTGTCAGGACAGTACAAAAAGGTTTATTTTTACGGCATTCCTGTGATTGCTGCAAAGACAGTCTCTGATAATGAAATGAACACTATATAGCTTTATTTAAATATTTAAACTTTATTTAAATATGTTTAAATACTCATGCCCTGATGGCCTTATGTTATATGTTATGTGATTTTCTTCTGTACTGTTTTGGTTGTTGTATTAGGGATTTACTATTATTAGTACTAGTAGGAGTATAGAGGCAGTAAATGAGCAGCGGTAAAAGTGGTATTAGCATAAATTAGCCTAATTCTTTGAGCCATAGAAGCTATATTTATATGTCTAACAGTCTCTGCATGCATGCAGACTGAATGATACACATGTGTACAGTGCAAGGTTAAGTAGCCATTAGAGAATAATTGAATAAAGAATAATGCAGTCATCTTGCATCTTTATAAAATAATATATTTATTTTAAAAAAATCCTGGTAGCTGATTTCTCCTCACTCACCGACTCTCTCCCTGAAGTTAAAGCGACAGGCGATCAGAGGAAACCGATACCTTGAATAAAATGACATATTTCAGTAACTTTATTTCCAACATATAACCAGTTCTGTGGGATCTGCTGGACAGATTTCATGATGAAACCCCTTAAAAAATGAGGTGCTTGCACAGTGAGGATCTTTTCTACTTCTACCTAAAAACTGGATTTGTCTATAGAGGGAAGCTGAGTAAGATTATTGAGGCTTATACTATATTCAACAGTGAAGCATGACATTACAGCAGATAATACCAGAATGCACTCAAGTGGAATCACCATCGGAGACAAAGCAGCTCAGAGTCAAATAAGGAGGATAGTGAACTGAGCCGCTAAGTATCTAAAATTATGGTGCTTCTTATTAGCGCCCCCTGCTATTGCGCTATTCATGTGTATCCAGCTTAGGGGTGATGGTCTGGCTCTGCAGCAGCAGGGATGTGGGAGTCAGACCAACAACTTGCCCTCCATGGCACTGGAGAGGAGGCTTCAACGGATTTTCTCTCCTGGCGCTGGTTGAACCCAATTACACTTGAAGCAATAAATCCTTAGCAATGCAATTTCCCCTCTAGACAAGATCTGCTGGGCTTCCCCCCTCGCTCTCTCTGCTTCTCTTTCTTTCCTCTCCAACACAATGCCTCTCCTTCTCCATCTACTTATTTCTTCCTCTCTCTCCAGTCATTTCCTCTTTGTTCTTTCTTCTGTGTCTTAGTTTATGTATCTTTCACTTCTTTTCACTCTCCTGCTTTTTCCCTCCAGATTCTCTTGCTCTTCATCCACCCCTCTAACGCTTCCTCGCTCTCTTATTACACAACTCTCCCCACGACCTTCATCTCTCCCTCCTCCCCCACCCTGCATGTCTTTTCCGCCTATCGCCATGTCACCTTTCTCCCACCATCATCTCATCATAGTCCCTTCCACAGCACTCCTTCTCTTCTATTACACACCTTCATTTGTCTTGCTGTTAATAGCTACACACATCTCCCTTCATGCACCGTTCCCACATGTCTCATGTTTTCTCCCTCCCACTTCTTCATGCTGGTGTTTTCCAAGTTTGTCAGGTTATTGCGGAGAACATGTAGGATATCTCTGACTCCTGTGCTGATGCTGTTCGTACCATAACACATGGAAAGTATGGTGCATTCCTGTGATTGCTGCAAGGACAGTCTCTGATAATGAAATGAACACTATATAGCTTTATTTAAATATTTAAACTTTATTTAAATATTTTTAAATACTCATGCCCTGATGGCCTTATGTTATATGTTATGTGGTTTTCTTCTGTACTGTTTTGGTTGTTGTATCAGGGATTTACTATTATTAGCACTAGTAGGAGTATAGAGGCAGTAAATGAGCAGCGGTAAAAGTGGTATTAGCATAAATTAGCCTAATTCTTTGAGCCATAGAAGCTACATTTATACGTCTAACAATCTCTGCCTGCATGCAGACTGAACGATACACATGTGTACAGTGCAAGGTTAAGTAGCCATTAGAGAATAATTCTCCATAATGCAGTCACCTTGCATCTTTCCTGCATTATGGTTAGAAACAATTGTCGAGGCAATTATACTGATTTGTAAAATGTGTTGATTTTAATTTGAACATATTTTCATTGAGCAACTTGCATTGTGTGAAAATAATGGTAATTTATTTGTTTTTCAAGCCAAAGTAATGCTATAAAAGTATCATTTGAGCAGCAAGTAAAAAAAAGAAAAAAAAGAAATTGTTATTGTTAAAAAAAGAATTGCTAAATAAACTGTAATGAAGATGTAACAAATGCTTTTGAGAACAACCCTGTTTCTAAAAAAGGTGGGATGCTGTGTAAAATGTAAACAGAAACAGAATGTGATGATTTGCAAAACATTGAAACCCCATATGAAATGAAAATAGATGTTGAAAATGAGAAATTTCATTGTTTTTTTGAAAATGATATCATCATTTAGAATTTGATGACATTATTTGTTATTATTATTATTATTATTATTATTATTATTATTATTATTACCTCCGCCAAGGGAGGAGGTTATGTTTTTGCTGGCGTTGGTTTGTTGGTTTGATGGAGATGATTTTCTGGGGCAAAGTTGCAGAAATTCTCTGATTCTCTTATTTCTCAAGTTTCTGATTTCTCCATTGATGTGATTTTATCTGATTTTCAGGTCTCAAATGATTCTTCAGTCCTCACTACAGAGGTATTGATGGTATATGTTTTGAGGTACTGTACTTAAATGGTAGTTTCACTCAAACACAGTGTTATCAAGGCATGCAAATAGATGTAACTTTAGCTGCCCAATATTTGAGATATTCAGTGGCAGTCTATCCTGAAGAAGACATTATGTCAATGCAACTAACAGCAATAGTTCCAATATAGTTTGACCCTCATAATATGACTCCATGAACATCAAAATCTAACCCTAGAATTTGAAGTCACATTGGCAATTCAGAAATGGTGGTATGTCAAATCTGACACCTAACTGAATCACCACAGTTTCGGCTACAATTTGATCTTGGTTCAAGTCTGTAGCATTTTTATTTGTTATCTCACAGACACAAATTTTACATTATCTTATAAACTGAAACAGTTTGGATCACCAGATGCAGAATATTACTAGGATCCAGATCAGACTTCGATGTGTGGTAGATGTTATGGCCATGTCATTGTGTATTTGTGTCCAGCATTGTAGGCATTATCCATGAAGTTAGAAGCAAAATATTGTAATTGCACCTAACCCTATTCCCTATGGTAAAGAATGCTTTAAAAATAAAATTCTGGATCCATATGGTGATCCATATCACAACCAAAGTCTTATGGATTATTCATTGGTTCACACATTCATGATATGGCTATACTTAAGTGCAGTTGTTGAGTAAATATATTTAGTTACGTCCCACAGGTAATTTTTTAAAGCTTTGCAGGCTGTCTGCTGCTCTTCTCCAGCGCCTCCAAATCACAGGGAGTCACATGACCGAAGACTCTACTTCCTGTTTATGTTGGGAGTGTGCATTCGAGTTGTACTGAGAAGTCGGAATTTTCAACCGGAACGGCCCCCAAGGTCGGACTTCCGACTCGGAAAGTCGGAGGAACCCCATCATCACCCACGACCTCATAATCCAAGATGGCTACACCGCGTATCAACAGTAGTGGAAGCTCCAGTAATATACTTTTTATGAGCGCTACTGACCTGTTTGTGTCTCATTATCAGTCGTATACATAGTATTGTCCAACTTATACCTTGTGGATATGTTGCTACGGTGTTTATATGGGCTAATAATTGTTTATATTCCGAAAGGGCAAACACAACCAGTGTTTTCTTGGAGGCGTCCGTCTTGTTTTCCGACTTGTCAACTCGGTTGTGACGTTATTCCAGCTCCGAGTTCCGATTTCCAAGGTAAGGGGAACGCACTGTTTGACCCACTTTTTTGTTGAGGTCCAGTTGTTCTGGGAAGTCAGAATTTTGGTGTTCCCAGTCGGAAATTTCAACTGGAATGGCCCCCGAGGTCGGACCCAATCCCATCACCCACGACGGCTACACCGCGTATCAACAGTAGTGGAAGCTCCAGTAATATACTTTTTATGAGCACTTCTGACTTGTTTGTGTCTCGATATCAGTCGTACACATAGTATTGTCCAACTTATACCTTGTGGATATGTTGCTACGGTGTTTATATGGGCTACTAATTGTTTATATTCTGAGAGGCCAAACACAACCAGTGTTTTCTTGGAGGCGTCCGTCTTGTTTTCCGACTTGTCAACTCGGTTGTGACATTATTCCCACCTCCGAGTTCCGACTTCCGAGGTAAATGGAACGCACCGTTTGACCCACTTTTTTGTTGCTTGGGTTGTATCATTTTGTACTTTGCTCAATAAAATTGTTAACTGAACTTTTTTCTTCAGTCTGGCTAAAAGCACAAGCTCGTATTTGTAGGTTTCTAACTGTTCAGCAGGGGAGGAGGATTGACTCACTGGACCTCTGGTAATTTCAGCTGAACACCCCTGTTTTAACATTGCAACCATGGCAAACAAATATTGTCATTAAACAGATCTCCTACATTCCATATGTTGACATTGTTCCTATACTAAACAACATACAGTATAATAGGGTTTTAATTCTAAGTAGAGTTATTAATAGAATTAGAGCATATGCAACCATTTTTCAAACACAAAATTCAACTTGCTGCACAGCACGAGTGATAATATCTCACTGAGACGAAGCAGAAACACTGCAGCAGGTCAGCAATTATGCACGGCACAAAAACTTTGCAGTGACTCTTTGTTAGACAATGAATAGAAAGATAATGAATTTAAACCGTTCAGAGACATATTCTTACAGAACTACCCTGGTGGTGTAAGGCATTGTGTACACATATGTACATAGAGAAGTGAAGAGGTTTGTTTCCTGCAGTGCTGTTCTGTCTAACTGAGTTATATGACATGTCAGTGAAGCCCTGGGTGTTGTTAGTTCAAACAGGGTATTTACTTTGTGCTGTGGCTGTAGATGCCCTGAGGCTTTATCTCACTGATCATTCTCTTCAAATGCAAACAGATACCTACATTTGTTAACCAGTTATTCCAGTGAAATGATCAGCAGTGCTGAGAGAGAAACATCTTCATGAAAGAGAAGCATTATGAGTTTGGTCATTGAAGTGAAACTGAAGGTTAATGTTTTAGAAATGAAAGGTCCACATTTCTGTGAGTACTCTGCACCCTCCATTAATTTTTTTCTACCAAATGTTTTCAACAGTAGCTGTGACCGTCCTGGTGAAAGGTTTCATTGAGATGTTTATTTGATATGCTTCTGTCATACATCCATACGGTAATTAAAAGGTGATTAAAAAGATAAAAAAAGTTGTCTAAAAAAATACCAGGTTAAAGCATAACCCTATTCTGCATGTGGTCCAAGTGGTACACTTAGTCATTTCATTTGTTTATATACTGAGCAACAGTAAAAACACATATTTTGTAGGATTTCATGCAGTCCTGTTCATATTAAATGTCAAATGGAAATTATGGTTCACACAGCTTTATTCACACTTTAATGGTACAGAAAAATCAGTTTTGTACAAATTAGTGGTTGTTGCCTTCATGTTTACAAGTCAAAAAGTGTGGATGTTGATACAGAGAACAACAACAGTCAGTACCACATGTGACCACCTCCAGCATTTATCACTACTTTACACCTCCTGAATGGATAAGACGTTAAACTGGACTTGTGGGATAGCATGCCATTCTTCCTGCAGTGCTGTGAGAAGTTGTTCATGTGTTGGTGGAGCAGGATCTCTCCGTCTCACCCGGCGATCCAGAACATCCCACAGATGCTCTATTCGGTTGAGATCTGATGAATACGCTGGTCAAGGAAGGACAGCGACATTGTTCTGGTCCAGGTAGGCTACTCCTGACAGACATGAGCCACATGTGGGCTGGCATTGTCATGCATGAAGGTGATGCTGTATCCTGGGAATGACATGTGGACCTAGGACCGTATCTCAGTAATGGATAGCTGTCAATGTACCGCGGATGTGGACAAGGGCTGACTGCCATCCATTACCAGTGGCTCCCCACATCATGACACCACCAACAAAATGGTCCACTTCCTGGATGTATGCAGCAAGATAGCATTCCCCACAATGACGATACACACGCTTACGACCATCAGCTCTGTGCAAGTTAAATCTGGACTTGGCATCATCACTTGTTTCAGTAGGACATTAATTAGACCTGGATTTTATTGCCTTGGCCAGGTCTTTTCAATCATGCACAAAAAAATCTCACCAAACCATCGTTTACTCTGAAATGCACCAATGACTGTTATGGCTATGTTATAACTAATTGATGGTTATTCATGATTTAACATGTTTTGGTTTTGAGTACTTAAAAAAGTCATTTCTACGTATCACCTGTTTGTTTGTTTCAATAGATAAGGGCGGGTGAAGGAACATATTGGGTTCTTAAAATTATGCATTTTTAAAGTTGTTCAGTGTTTAATTACTGTTGATGTGATTTTGCAGAATCAATGCAATACTTTTCAGTCATTTGGTTAGACTTCAGCATGTTTCTGTTGTGCTGTTGTGCTTGGACCTGCATCAATGGACGTTAGCTTGAGAGACCTTTGAAATGGAGGACAGAATGTATTATAATTGTATTTTGCTTTCTGTGTTTCTTATTTTCTTGCAGTCTTCACGGTGACTGCTGATGAAAGAGAGAGAGGGGAACTTAAAAATAATCGTCAAAAAACATCTGTCGCTATTATTTCTTTGGACCGCTGCAGTCACAGTAGTTATGTGTACTGTATAAGTACTGCTATCACAATACTATATATAACAAAACGTCATGACAATAACATAACACTCAGCTAAATGAGCATAATTGTGTCTTCTGTGTTTAAACTAAGCTGCTGGTTGCACAACTGATTTTGCTTGTACAGCAGATGTTTCCTAGTATCAGGTTTATAGACAGCTACTGGCTCATCGCTTCAGTGCATGTTTTCTTTAGGATCAGAGCTGTCAGCTGTAGGTCTGGTTACAGTCTGACATTTCTGAAGGGAGCAAGAAGGAGCGTACATTAATATAATTGATCTGACATGCTGAGATATTACTCATTTTGGTCATGCTCACGCCATGCAAAGCAGGTGAAGTCGTGACAAATTTGAGTGTATTAGCTGATTGGTTGACTGTCAGTAAATCTAATTGGCTGAGCTTCTCTGACATTTCGGCGCAAGTTGAAGAAGATTCTGAAAATGTCATTAAATGCAGAATGCCTCAGACATACACAATCCTCTCGTATGGTGGGAGTGAATCATGGTTTAGCAGCTATGTTACTGTATGTGTAAATTTTACTGTGAGCTGTCTTAAGCTGTAGCTACATAATCAGGTCACAAACTCAGCCCTCCAGCTGCATGTAACCCTCACTTTAGCATGTGCTACATATTGACTTTGAGCACAGGATAACATTATTTCCTCTTGGCTTTCAAGCCAAGCGTAATGTAGTTTACTGTTATATACAATAGCTGTGTGCATGCAATGATAATATGATTTAGTATGTTTCAATAAAGGCAATCTGAAAGAACAATCATTTCTTTGAATTCCAATCTAATCACTGAGAAAATCTTGTTTTATCAGGGCCTAATAGCAAAAGGCAGGCAATATGGAAAAAAGTGAGTTTTAACAATATAAAACTTACCATCCATCCATTGCTGGTGAGGGGCTGGAGCCTCTCCCAGATGACATCACATGTTCACCATAGGGCAGACACATAGGGAGACAGACAACAATTCAGACTCACATTCACACCTGTGGGCAATTCAGAGCCACAGATTCACCTATATTGCATGTTTTTGGACTGTGGGAGGAAGGGGAGGTGGTACCAGGGGAGAACCCACACACACACGGGGAAAAGATGTAAACGCCACAGAGAAATGTGAATGTGTAAATTACTCCATTATTACCACTCAGCTCAATTTTTAAGGCATTAGGAAATGTGGCTATAATTACATTTGTGTATTTATCCTGTGCAATAATTCACCTACAGTGCAATATATTTAAATACAGTACCATATGTTTATTTACAGTGCAATATACAGTATTTAATTCTCAGTTGTATATATACTACTTGAACTGTTATGTAAATTGTTGTTGCTCACCACCAGGCCTGTATATTTCCTTAAGGAGTTGCTCTTTTAATTTCATTGTACACTGTATAATGACAATACAGGCTTTCTATTCTATTCTATTCTACATTAAACTGATGTGTAGAACAGATGTATTTTTTATGCCATGTTTTTTCTTTTATTACAAAATCTTAGCCTTAGTCTTTCAGCTGCAAGCAGGTGGTGTCCAATTAGATCAGATCAGATCAGATCAGATTCAACTTTATTGTCATCGATCGTAGTACAAGGTTAGTACAGTGACAACAAAACACAGTTGGCATCAATCCAGAAGTGCAATAGAAGTGCAGAGAAAGTGCATAATGTACAGTGTTGATATGTACAAATAAATACAGGGCTGATATGGGTATAATATGATATTGAGATATGGGTATGACTAAACTATTCGAGATAAATAAGTGGATATGGATACAATATACTGTAGATAGGATGTATGTACAGTACATTGTGTTTACACCATACATATTTACACCATACTATATACAGGATACAATATGTAAAATGTAATTGAGTATATTCTGGCCCAACACAGATCCTCCCTCCAAGTTTCATGGAAATCTGTTCTGCAGTCTTTGCATAATTTGTTGACAAATCAACAAACAAATGGACAAAAACATAATCTCCCCCTGGTGGAGGCAAAAATGCAATTCAAAGCAGTACGTTAATATTTTAAATAAAAAAGTACAGTGATTTAATTAGTCTCTATTGTAGGATGATAGGAATTGATACAAAAAGACAGAAAATGTAAAGCAAAACATGACATGTGGGGAGAGACCCTACAAAATAAAACTGGAAGCAACTCAACTAAAACCCTAAACCAGGACAACATTTGCTGGAGAGGGAAAGCCAAACTTATGTTTCCAGGTCACGGACATCATATGATCATTGTTTACCAACACAGTCCTGATGGAGCAGATTAACTGTTGAAGCCACAACACAATAATAACCTTTTGACTTGATAAGATATTTAAACACTATAGTGAGGGAAATATGTAGCTCAGTAGTTGGTAACCAGCTAGGTGCTAATTTAATTAATATAGATTTACATCCTATTGATTACTTTATGAGTTACAACAAATATACTATGTGTTACTTCAGAGCATAAGTAAATACTTGTAAACTCACATATTAAGCAAATACGTGTTATAGTATATTAGTATAGTATATGTGTTACAGTATACTTTCATTATGGAAAGAATACTTTTCTTAATGGGACAGACAAATATAAATTTTTAGTGGCTTTTGAAAAAATACAAATATTTATGAAGATGAACAACATGCTGATGCAATCAGTGAGCATGACATCAAAACAAAACAGCATGAAAACCAACCGCTTTTCTTTATTTGCACACATTCTGTATTTCATGCAGCCGTCCAAATAATACGTTTTTAAACTGGTTGCGTCCGTGTAACAGCTTCTCATTTGGGGACAAAACATTGAGAAATATGACGTGTCATGTAAATCCCATTCCTCCTCGGGGAGTTTCTCCTCCGAGCCTTGCAGCCCTGTGATCAGCGATGCACAGAGAGCGCTCTCCGCTATCAGTCATGGATTACTTAAGATAGGGCTCTGAATATTTAATAGGGAATCTTCTGAATGCCTATTTTTATCAGTTTGGCTCAATAATTCAAAAGCACACTTCCTCATCTGCAGCACAGTTTGTATGTGCGTGTGTTTTAATGTGGCTGAGTCTTTACTCGACATGCATGTTTGTCTCCATGCATGCATGTATGTTCGTTATGTGAGAGTGTGCATCAGAATCAGCACAGAGAAGCTCACAGCTGAAAGGAAAACTTGCTTCTGGTCTGTGTCAGTCACTGGGTAATGCATCTGCCCCCACAGTGAGTTATCAAACACGCCTAACTCAGGAAATAATTTCAGGTTTTATGTGGTCCTGATCAGCTTGTCATCCTGTCAAAGCCCGTGGGGAGAAAAATTGCTTTCTTCTGTGGGATTTGTAAGACTCAGAATATTTCCAACAATAGCTGAGATGAGAGGGAAAGCGTAAACTGACAAATCTTACCGCAGCTTGGAACTCTGGCTCCAATTTCACATGTCAGCCTCCCCTTGAGTCTTAAATCTCTACATTGAAGGTCTGTTTTTTAATCATAGAACCCTAATCAAGCGCAGACACAGCCCAACATTCAGCACTTGACTCACAATCAAACAGCCAAGTGAGCAATCAAAGTCCTCGCTCCTTCTTTTTCCAATCAGGACAAACGGCAGGTTTGGATAGTCAATTTCTCCTTCCAAATGTTGCCACAGAGCAGATGTAAATTGATTTAATTAGCTGTATTTATGACAGCCCCGGGTCCGCTGAAGAGAAATGATGCGAGGACGTAAGACGTCCTAACTAGGCCTGTGGGCTTTGTCATTTAGTAGGGTAATAAATTAATTTATAGAACATGTGACGTATAGCTGCTTCTCTCGTTCCTATGATTAGAAAAGCAACAGTTCACCCAAAAACCAACATTCAGTCATTTTCTACTCATCCATGTGATGGAAAGTCATGTGAAGTTAGTCCACAAAATACTTCTGGAGCTTCACAGTAAAACAGATTTGTAACATTCTCCCAAACAACTGAAGAGGATGGACGTGTTTAAAAAAAAGGTCATGTGTAACTTACAGTCTGTGCACATATGGAGCATTCCAGCATAAGCTGAAGCAGAGCACTGAATCTGCATTTTAATAAAGATGAATACATTTGGATTTAGCTGCTCATCAGCAACACTAATCATTCACACAGATAAGGCTGAGGATATTCTACATTTTTCTTGCTGTCAAGAAATCCGATGAAAAGATCAAATCAATCAATGGATGAGTCCATCTATCAAAACGTTCTGCCTGTCCCACCCTGTCTGTGTAGCGAAGAGATAAACCCTCTAAAAAAAAAAAGGGCAGAATAAACCCCTGTCACATAAAAATGTACAATGACAGAAACATAATTTGGTCTGGATCGCTTTTTATTGATAAAATTATAAAACATCAAATGCTTCTTTCTGAAACGTCCACTCTTGCAAAGCAATATCTGCCCATACTAAAGCATGATGCATTTTTATATCACTCTATTTTGGTATTCACTAGACTTTAAGGTTAGAGAAACAGTTTGGTTTGGTCAAATGTTGAAAAAGAATGAGGCTCAATGAATTTATCCTATTAACAATCAAAGCTAATATTTTCCATAACATGAACCAAAGAGCTCTTGCTGGCTCAACATAACCAAAAGTACCTATAAGTGGGACTAAGGGATGTGAACTCTGGTGTCAGAGTCCCACAGTTTGTGGGGTTCAATGTAATATATAAATGTAGCATCACTCTAAGATATGGTGAGCAATCTGAAACAGCGGGGCACTGCAGAGTATTTACAATGTTAGAGTGGTGAATGTGAGATCAACTCAGATCAACAGAGAATAAGATATATCAGGCTTTGGATTCAGGCCTGTGTGACAGCTGACTGGTACTATAATAATGTCATATTCATACAGGAGAGTTTGCAGCTTTCTTTTCACTCTTCTGATACATTCCTGCCAACACAGTTCAGCTCAGTCCACCTCCCCAACCTCGACCTTATGGGATGGATTTTTGGTGTTGAACTGTGATTTAATGCCTGTGTATGTGTTTAAGGGACCAACTTTATAACCTTTTGATATAAATGGTCAGTTTCTTCTTATGTCTGTGACTGAAGTTCATGTTTAAACATGAGAGGTGTGTGTAGTCCTTAAGATCAACATACCAAGGTAACGTTATGCATTTTTGCATGCTTTTCTTTTTTCATCGGGTATGTCTGCATTAGATGTAATTGTAAACACACACGATATCGAGACGTGCTCCCTGCACTAATTTGCATATATATGGCCTCCTGTAATTGCAGTAAACTGTATATGCATGCAAGCAAGTGTGCAGCCACGTGAAAGCATGCGTGTCCTTGTGTGCTCGCAGGCGTACAGTCAAACAGACGTTGCAGGGACAGATGGCTCAGGTGCCCTCCACTCCCATGCTGGCGTGTTGCGTCGCTCGCCGAGTGTGTTCTGCCAGGGGTGTGTTCCTCCCTACATGCGTGTGCCGTGGCAGTTCGTTGCTCTCTGCAGTGACCGGAATCAGTGCTGCGGCCCCTGATGGAGTCAGAGAGAGGAGCAGCAGCAGCAGACAGAGAGCTGTGGAGTCGCACAGGAACCTCCCAGAAAACACACCAGAGGAGGGGAGAGGAGAGGAGGAATTTTGTGTTTTATGCCGTTTATAATAGAAGTTTGCTGCTGAACTGAAAGTGATGATATTCAGACTCACTGCTGCTTTTATTCTAATAATCATTTGTCTTTATTTCTGAGGAGTAGCTAAAGCTGCATCAATAGGACGTTGTCATTATATTATCTTATAGTACCTGTAGTATCACTTCCTTGTCTAAAATATATCAGGTTTTTAATGTGTTACCCAATAAATTTTAAAAGTATAATGTTTATACTTTGCAAGCGTTGATGACATTGTGGTACACAGGTTGGCACCGTTGCCACACAGCATGAAGAGTCTGGACTGGAGCCTGCCTGGCCGTGGCCTTTCTGTGTGTCCAAAGACATGCATGTTAGGTTAATTAGTGGCTCTAAATTCCCCGTAGGTGTGAATGGTTGTTTGTCTTTATGTGTCAGGCCTGTGATGAACTGGCAACCTGTCCAGGATGTATACCCTGCTGCTCACCCAATGTCAGCTGGAATAGGCTCCAGCCCTCTCTGCAATGGCTAAGCGGTCATAGATAATGAATTTGGAGCTTGCAAGCCTTAACTTATTTTTAGGTTGTTGACATCATGATTTTTTCAATAAATCTTGTGCATTCTATGATGTGCATTTGCTATATCTCCAGTTTCTCCAGTCTGTATTTCTGAATCCAATGTGATGCCGTCGCTGGTGGAAGAGACCATTTAATCTGTCAATCTGGGGGGTTCAAATTGTCCTTCATTGATTTTACTGACTCACAGCAATCGCAGCAGTAATCTACACATACAGCTGCAGAGGAGTCATTTTCTAACAGACAGTTATTGTTTTTTCAAACACAGATCCAGGCCTCCTGGGATGGCAAACAGCCTATTATAAAGCAATCTCGTTGTGTCTAGCAGAGTTCTAGAGAATTTAAACTGAATTGGTTTGTAAGTGCTTGTTACCTATTAATTTCCTGTCCTTGCCGAGTGTCACTCTTCTCTGTCATATTGCTCTGGTGAGGGATGTTGGTTCGAGGACGCAACGAACACATGGTGAAAGTATGCCCGTAAAAAGTTTGTGTTTAATGGATCCTGTTTAAATAATTATTACTACTTCTGTTTTCCAGGGCGCGCGTGCACACACACACACACACACACACACACACACACACACACACACACACGTCATGGAAAGCCGGTTACATAACAGCTTGGGGGCTTGCAGAGCATTGCAGACAGACCATCTTATGAGGGATGAGAGACTTCCACATTTGGTATCACTGTGCGCCTCACTGCACAGACGAGCTGAGCACAGTTTAATCATGTCTTCTTATTTACATCGTCATGTGGTTGCTAGTGATTGAGACCATAACCCAATTAGGAAACTGCTTACTGAGATAGTAAATCAAGGGACTTTTTGCAGCCAGTGCATTCACCCCCTGCTGGGCATTAGAAAGAATGGAGCTATAGCTTCACCTCTCAGACCCAGAAGCTCCATCCACTGTTCATACTATCCATCTTTCAACTCCACAGTTGTGGTTCACAGCATTGTTTCTACCAACAGCAGGCAGCCCAGTTAGCAATCAGCTGAAGATACTGGAGCATTTGGCAGCTAATTAGCCTGATATTTAAAGCAAAATAGAGCTAAGAGGAGAGTGAATATTGGTGTAACGTGTTGGATGGAAACATGACTTCTTTAAATAAATGCTACTGTATGTTGCTCTGTGTTAATATTTACTTAGATGAAGAAATATGTAAAAGTATGTTATGTTTGCTAGATCAACATGATATGTCAATGTTTTTCTTACAGTTTGTTTCTGCTGTCTCCAAGTCAACTTAATGCAGGTTTAAGGCTCACATCATTTTGTATCAGACACTTTCACATCCTTTAACGAGAATGGCACTCAGTACATGCCATACCAAGGCTGACCATTCCTATACATGGCCTACTGCTCCACATGGAAATACGTTCAGTTTTTTTTTTTGTGTGTGTGTGTGTGTGTAATTAGGGCAAAGTGAACGATAAAGAAAGAGGAAAAAATCTTGGATCCATCCCTTTATCCAGATCTGCATCTAATTTAATGTATTCTTCCCTCGCCCCCATCCTTTCATGGACATCTGTCCTGTAGTTTTTGTGTAATCCTCATGACAAACAAACAAACCAGACATCTAAGGTTAAGGTGAAATTTACTTTATTTATACCCTCAGGGAGAATTGGTTTGCAGTATAAAAGAGGCATGAAACCCTTTTTGGCACGCTGCACAGACGATACACAGACATAACATAGAATGTTCTGTTATATTTCTTTGTCTGTGCCTTTACATGAATACATTAGCACATCAGTTTTGTGCATTTATTTGTTTTGCATGTGTTGTTTTATTCGTCCCTGTGTTGCATGTCTTAATTAGTACTTGACATTGTACAACTGTAGTATTGTGTTCTGAAAGATGTTTATTTTAACTTGACTATTTTTTCTTCCTTTTGCTCTACATGCTTACAAATGATGAATAACTTTGAAATTCTAATCTTACATTCTATTTATAGGTTGACTTTTTAACATCTGTCCATGGACTACAGATGAAATGTAGCCTCTTGGCTAACTCTGGTGCATTTACAGCAATGTTCATTAATGTAGTATAGTGTATGAAAGTTGTACATATATGTATATGTATGCATTGTATTATGTCTGTTTAATTGTCGTAGCAGTTTCTGCATGGCTCTCTTGGCCAGGTCACTCTTGGAAAAGAGATTTTTAATCTCAATGAGGATTTTTTTACCTGGTAAAATAAAGGATATCATAAATGTGCATTGTCCCTGTTAAATAAACCAATAAATAAAATTAAAATAAATAAATTATGTTGAAGACAAAAGTGTTCCATGCTTAAATAATAGACCTGAGATAAAAGTGACATTTAAAAACATTAAAATCGGATAAAACATTGCTAAAATAAGGCTCCAAACATCATAAAGGACATAAGAGTAACTGTACAGGTAAAAATTAATAAATAACTGACCTAACCAACCATCCAACAGACACATGTGAAAACGTAACCTTCTTGGCAGAGGCATTCAGAGCTTAATATACATGCTTTTTTCAAATTATTGCATGCAGCATTTGAATTTGGCTGCATTTCCTTGCAGGTATAATGCTGTGAGACACATCTGCAAGAGCTGGACACAGACTGCTCCCGAGCCGATGATGGCTCCTCGTACAGCCTGACATACGAAACATTTATACGGACATGAACACACAAGGAGAAGAACATGCCGCAATAATCACATAAATCTAAATGCTAATGCAGGAGGAGGCTGGGGAGGTGTGAGGTGGAGGGAGTTAGACTACAAAATGGACAGCATATGAAACATTTGACTATAAATTGAATTCTGCATCTGCCTCCACTTTCCAGGCTCCATATAAGCACAACCACACGCAGTATAGTAGACATACAATCACATACTGCTGCAGTACAGGCCCACATTTGTATGTCTTAATGATACAACTGTACACATAGACATCATTTGTACCTGTGTTTACATGTGTGGGCATTTCTGTGAGTAATGACCATACAGTACAAAAGTGCACACTCTTGTGTTCCTCTTGTCAGTCAGGATGGATGGAGACGAACCGGTTCATTTAACGATCCATCCTCCATCTCCATCCTTCCTCCTCTGCCATTCACCCATTCATCATTCATCACCCCCTCTGCAAAAGCTGCATTTATGTAAGAGATACTGTGCAGCCAGAACACTAAAAGCCAAATGGATTTAAGTGGGTCTACATTATGGTCTGTGCTATGAGAGGACTTCAAACACTGCTCACTTGTCTTTAATTGTGTTAGTTTCATAGACAAGCAGGAGGACTTATGTTTGGAGATGGACTCAGCCTCTTAAATCTGTCATCAGAACAAACTTACTGGCTCTCAGAGACTGTGAGACTCCATGAGAGCAAAATGCACAGTATATGTAATCACTTCTAGAGATAGTAACGGGTCACAGTTCTCTGAATTTACAGTCTGACATCAGACATCTGGATGGTCAGTGATACACAGGTTTTAGGCGTATGGTGACATATTCTCCTGTTGAGCCAGAGGACAAAAATCTGACAGTGTTACTGTCACTCTGAATTTCACACGTTCTGTATCTGGTGTGTTTAAATCTTGTGGCTCACTGAGATTCAGTAAAGCAGGAATGAGCCATCAGCATGACTCCAGCGCAGCTCTGTGGTAGAGCAGGCCAAAAATGAACCAACCCTTTTATGGACAATCATGGTTCCCAGAGGATGAATCCAAATGATTTGATCCCTGATGTTTCCTCCAACACTATCAGCAACTTAACATTTTTGTCTTTTCGTGAAATTCATACATTTTGTTCAATAGTCTGGAGATCTCTTGACATTTCATCTAGCTCCGCCATGAGGTTGACATTTGTGTTTTTGAGTGAAATGCCTTAATAATAGTCAGATGATATTTGGTGCAGACATTCATGTTTCCCTCAGGATGGATTGTCATAACTTTGGTGATCCTCTGTCTTATACACCTTCATCACATACAATTACATTTTTTTTTTAAATTTTCCAGTACTTTGCTTTATATGCAAATACCTGTAAAACAAATATCCTTCCAATCAGCCTCTGCTGTACGTTGTGTTTATCCCTATTCAGCAGTTGTTAGCATGCTAACACACAGAGCTGAGATGGGTAACATGCAGGTTACATAAAGGTGCTTTAAAAATAAAAGTTACATTTTGTATCTAATTATTCCCCAAAACAGCATGTGGAAAAAAATCAACATACCTTTTGGTCAGAAATAAAAAAAATAAAAAAAATAAAATAAAGATTCCACCTTCAGATAAAATGCGATCAATGTCTTTAAATAGATCATCCATAGACGACACATGCAAATTCAATGTCTGAATCTACAGGAGCACGTGTAGAATCATGTATACCCCGGTCAGCACATACAGTAGAGTACATATACACCTATACACAGACTCAGGACATCTAAATGTAATCAGTAGATCATAAATTAAATCAATCCAGCTGTGATAAACATGTGCAGTAATGAATTGGAAGTGGTAAGAGAAGTAGCAGCAGGTTGAAGCAGTAATTAAGTAATGAAGGAAAGCACTGCGGTGTTTCTCAAAGGGTTTAGCTCATTAAAATATGATTTGACCTTATCAGCAGTAGCTATTAGGGAGCACATCACTTTGCCTTTTCTTTGGGACCATTCGTAAAGAATGCCTCGTCATCCCGGGAGCCAGTGATTTATAGAAGGCAAGTTAGGGGGCTTCCATCCCATAATCATCCTTCTTTTTGCTCAGTATTACCTGATTACAGGATTCACTCCTGAGCCTCAGTGAGCTTAGGCACTGAATCATCAGTCATAACACATTTGGTGAAGGTCTGCAGGATCGATCTAATGTACATTCCTACACATTTATTATTACATAAAGTGTGCTAATAGGAGAACGCAAGATGGACAGCCTCTCTGAGTAAACATAGAGGAGGACAGTATCTAACTCCTTAAACCTCATTGACCCCTGATGGAACAGTAAGTAGAAACCCATGCTGTGTGATGTGAAAAGTGAATAAAAGGATGCACAAAAGATTAGAATTATTTTTTGAAGTATTGGTGCAGCCATAATAATCAACTTGGGTATTATTGTGTTTGGATATTTCACTTGGTGTAAGCATCATACAGCCTGAGTGGAGAGCTGCACATGTGACATTGTCAGATAATATGGCATAAGATAGTTCCCCCCAGCCCTTAAAGAAGATACTTTAAGTAAAAATACATGTTTTCAGGGGGGTAAATGACTTGTTTTCTGTTCCATCTCCTAAGAAAGTTTGCATTTGAAAAGCGCTGACTCTACCAGGCATTGAACTGCACACGATGAGAGGCGACTCTCGTGTTCAGGATCATTTCTACAAACTGACCAAAGCTTTCTGAGGCAGAAGATCACCTGTTTGAGACGTAGAGAGTTAAGAATCAGTTTAAATCAAACATCAAATTATACATATTATGGAAAGGTAAAGGAATAGCTGATACTCAACAATCATACATACTCTTAACTAGCTCTAACAGGCCATCTCCATCAGGGTTTTGACTGAAGAGGTCATCATAATCCTGCCTTTTCCTCAGATTTTCTTGAATTTAGCTTATCATTTAGTAACTTTTTAATGTAGAAAGACGACTAATCACATCAGATTCTTTCTGATTAATTTTTTGCAAAACAAATTGTTTTTGCTCTTGGATGCCAAAGCGCCAAAGCATGAGACATTTTCCCCTTTGGACGACCACGTGAGGATAACTTGCGATTATCTATTTTGTTTTATACGCCCTTAAGAGATAAATCAAAAATTCATCAGGCAAATTAAGTGCAAAGGGTTATTGTTGTCATCTTTCATAGCAGGGAGCATGCAGGATGGACCACGGCTATAACTTAAATACTGCTTGGAGGCTATTTTTCTCAAAGTTTGGGGCCAATCTTTTCATCAAGGAAAGGTAAAATTCAGCTGTTTTGAAGGACGCCGCTAAGAAGCAGGTCTTTTAATCACATGACTGTGTAGCCTTAACAGAGGACGGTGCATATTTTCCTCTCTGATTGATTAAACCCTTTCAGATAATTTGCCTGCACAGGGAAAGGGGCTCAATCATCATGAGTTAGGCAGCCACAGTCAATTTTGATTGTCTAGATCTGCATTTATAGCAATAACTCAACCTTGACATGACTGGAGATCACTGCCATTAACCCGTGAGATGGATGCATATACTTTGCACAGGTATTGTCATGATGTATGTGTGTAGGGGAAACTATAGCCTCCATGCAAAAACACACAAGCAGTAGCAGCAGTAGGTATGCAGTAACACACAAAAGACACACAAACAGTCATACACACAGTTTAATCCTTCAGGACGACCTGTTCCAGTGAATTTGCAGCTCTATTTATTTCAGTGCAGCTGGCCGAGGGCCCGGCTTCTAGGGCCACCGGGGCCTGCACAGCACGGCCATGTGAAATCCAGGGACATGAGACGCTGGCTTGGGACACAGAAAGAGACAAGACTGGGTTTGTATGTATATGCCAGCTCCTGGCTTAGAAGCACAGACATGAACAAACACAGACATACATGAGAAATCCACCTCCATGGAAACACAACAGAAATGAAATTAGACTGTTACTGAGAGGCAATGAGATGTAATCTAATGTAAGATACACACTTCAAACTTGAACGTGATAGTAAAATTTCCTCCATTTTACTAGTAACCCAGCTGGCATTAGTAATGTATATGTTTTGTTCTTATTTTGTTGTTTCCTGTGAAATTGAAGTTTATTTTGAAAGGGCTCTGTACACGTAAACATGTACAGAAACATAATATGGCATGGGGAGAGAAACAAGAACTGTGAAGAGCTTTTAAACTTAGTCTCTGCTGCTCTCAGTTTCTTCTTTCACCAGTCCATCAGTGCTAAACTATCCTGACTGACAGGTAAGGCTTCCTGCACATATTTTACATTTCAAGGATGGGGGAGAGAGTGTGCCTTTAGAGCTGCAGCGGAAGCTCATTTTAACACATATTTGAGAATATATTGTAGTGAGATTAGAAAGAGACAGAGAGAGAGAGAGAGAGAGAAAACGGGTGAGATGTGAAACTAGTGGGTTAGGAAAGTTAATGAGTTAGTAAGAGAATTAATTAACAAGTGACTGAACAAGTGTGTGAGGGAGTCAGAAGAGGTAACAAGAAGAATAGGAAGGGAAGTGAGTGGGTGAGCGAATAGACTGTGGAGTGAACCAGTGAGCAAAGCAGGGAGTGAGTCACGGACCACCAGCAAGAGGTTGAAGTTATATTCTAATGCCAACCTGTTCAACCTGCTGCAAGTCAAGGCCTACTGATTTCACAATAGTCCCATCCAGCTGTGTCATTCATCTGTCTTTCATTGAAATGAAAAAACCGTCACTTTCCTGCAGGGAAACAGAAAGAATGAGACACACACAAAAAAAAACCCACGGTGTCACTGATAGCATTAAATATTTACCATGTTCTCCCTCAGGTATAAAATATAATAGAAGTGTGCACAAACTGTTTCATCCAGCGGAATACACCCATCCTATTCTGCAAGGCAATCTACCCCCGTCCATGTGTCCAGTGATGATTAAAAAAACAACAAAAAGAAGCGAATGAATGAAAGAGAGGAAAGTAAACTGCAAAAAAAACGTGAGACTGACAGAAATAACGATAGATAGGTTATAGAGAATAAGACTGAGGGGGTCAGAGAGAGAGACAGAAAGTCCAATAAAATGTCTGAAAGAGATACAGATGGTGAAAAAATGGAACGAGGCTATTTTTGATGTTCGACAGGCAGAAAGATGTTTGATGTTGTCACAGCAGAGAATAATTCAGCACTAAAGTAGCTGCAGCATCAGTGCAGAGTTACATAAGACTTTATCACAGATCCTTCTACTCTTCCATTCACGGCAAAGCTTCAGAAAAAAGCACATTCATTTTCCTTCATTCAGATTCCTTCATTTATGCTGGTATCAAATCATTAAAAAATGTCTCAGTGCAGAACAGTGGAAACATGATGTAGGAAAAATAATTGGAGTACATGACTTTGACATGTTTGGCTGTCAGTCGAAGTAAAAATATTAATGAACATGGAAATTTATTTACTGTTGGTTCTCCTATATTGTCAGGTTTGTGGACATTTCTTGACAGCAAGATCTACTGTAGTTTTCAGAATGTTGCATTCAGGGCTCTGTGTCTCTGGAATATCAAATAAATACGTCCATGCTGAAACACCTAAGAGCTAAACTAACATATTTTTTTGTTTTTGGCCACCTGGGACAGAAAAAGCTGCCCCACTAGTCCAGTAGACAGTTGACTTTCCTTTCAGCTCTGATTTTGTTTCCACAAAGAATAATCATTCTTAGATGTTCTCTTTCTTCACTTCACAAATGAGGCCGATGAGCAAAGTTTATGGATGGTAAAGCCAAAAACAAAACAAAAACAAAACCATTAAATGAGTTTTAAAGGCTCTGACTGAGGGAGTTAATAGTCAGGCGATAACTTCCTCCACCAAAGAAGTTCTGTTTTCACCCATGTGTCCATGGGACATGTCTACTAGATGGTTTTCCATGTAATTTGGTGGAAGGATGGGAAATCAGCAAGTAAAGAACCCATTAAATTTTGGTGTGGAACCCAGAAAAACAGATGGATCCGGAGATTTATTTCTCTTTTATTTATAATATTACTAGATGTGACATTTTTCAACATTTTCAATGTACAATTACGCAAAAACTCCTGAACTAATTTCCACAAAATCGAAGGGGTGTGGCCTTGGCCAGGTAAACAGACATGTAGGATTGTCTGGCCTTGGCAGACCTCTACACTCTACAGAGTGCCTTTCTAGTTACCTGTGTATTTGTTACACATTACTTAAATCCATTTAGTTTGATGTTAGTGATCATGTGTTTCTGTCCCCTGTTATTCTGGTCTGCACTACCTTATGAGCTGTTTATATGCTCCTCTATGTTCACTAGCTAGTTGCTAAGTTTGCATGGCAATTCTTGCTGGACAGTTAACATGCATGAGTTTCATCCAAGCTTACCTGAGTTTGTGAACCTAAAGAAAACCCCAAAGCAACTGGCTTAAAGAGGCTAAAAATAAAGCTAAAATGCTGTGTTAAATATACAAGTATTAATGGAAGTGTCACCTCTCATCTTAGGGGTCGTTTACATGACAACCATTTAAAATGGAGCCTATCCTACCTGACTTTGGACAGGAGGTGGGGTTCACCCTAACCATTCACATTCACATCCATGCCTATGGTCAATTTTAGAGTCAGAGCCAATTCACCTCTATTACATGCTTTTGATGGTGGGAGGAAGCCGGAGAACCCAGAGGGAACCCACACAGACAAGGGGAGAACATGCAAACTCCACACAGAAAAGACCCAGGTCCTCAGGTGGATTTGAACCCAGGACCTTCTTCCTGTGAGGCAACAGTGCTCCCCACTGAGCCACCGTGCAGCCTCACTATAATATATTGAAAATAATACAGGTTGTACAGGGGATTTTGCCTTGTCTTCCCCTGAGTGCCTCCACCTGTGACACCCAGTGTTTCAGAAACCCTGTGCCCTGCCAAGATATCTACTAAGCCAACCGCACCAAAATGTAGTAAAATATTCTGCATATTTACTTTTTCTCGCCAGAAGACACCACCAGGGAATTGACCTGACTTTGAAAGAGCTACCTGCACTCAACATGGTCAGTGAAGCTGGAACTCTCCGTGCCAGAGCACAGGAGGTCTGCTGTGCAGCTGGCCCTCCCACACGCATAGATAAATGCTGTAGCATGAGCATTGTGAAAAAACAAAACTGGCATATATAGCTGCTGCACAGTAGGTATGACACAGAGAGTGTCCAATTCTATTTCTGCAGAGAAGAAAGAGCAGTATGTGTTGATGTGAGTAGTATGTTAAACAGGCTTTGTATTGCGTTTAAAATACCAGGTGGAATGTTGCTGTATGAGGTTACTAAGAGTATCTACATTCTTTTAGTTTTTTAGTATTCTAGCAATTCATTGGGTAGTTAGATAAGAAATACTTTTGCTTTATTAAAGAGCATCTAATATTTATATTGTTTTATCAGGCCAGTCTCTCCTCCATGCGTCTCCCCCTTTCCTCTCTCCTCCTCGATTTTGGAATCATCTGTGCCAAATCTACGGTTATATAGATGAATCAAAGAATCCTCATCATCGATTTTCGATAATTGAGTTACTCAAGGAATCGCTTCAGCCTCACTGTAACTTTGTCTACAGGAGAGGCAACAGCATGAGCCCCAAGATAGCAGCAGCTTCAGTGCTCCATCTGCATCGACACAGGGTGTGTTCAAACACCGTACTGAGTGTAGGTTACCGGCGTTGTAAAAGCACTACATCACCCTACAGTCTTTTCTAGAACTTGAACTCCAAGCCTGAGAGAATATATATATTCTTTTTTTTAAGGAACATGACAAATGCCCAAACATACCTTCTTTCCCAGAGTTAAGATGACAGGATCAATACCATGGAGTCAAGAGGTGATTAGCTTACCTTAGCATATAGATATAGGTGAAGGACCTGAGACTCCAGGCTGGTGGTTGGCTGTCATTGTTGAGCGTCCCAGCTTCTACCAATGGGGTCCTGTGGCACAGACACTAGCTGGGCCTCGTTGGCTGCGTTTCAGCCGATTGAGCATGTTCAATCTGAGGCGGAGAAGAGAAAAGGAGGTGAGGAAAGTGAGACTACAGTCAATTATTCCAGTACACAAACCATTTTCACAAATACATGGCCATCTGGAATATAGCAACTGAGGATCAGCTGAGACCATCTACATGGTGACAGGAGTGGTGTTAAAATGGTAGAGAAATGCTGCTTTAACGTAACAACGCTTTATATCTGCAGCTCTTCATCTTCTGGTATCGCCACCTCCTCGTAGTGGTTATTTCCTCTCATGCAGGAGTAGAATTTACGTGCTAGCTGACTGATGGGTGTAGTCTTTGCAGCGGCAGATAACAACCGTGTTGTTGTCACAGTGCAGCTGCCAGGCTTTGATACCATTGTGCCAGAACAAGGACATCATCCATTTGAAATAATTACACCACATCTCCCCAGAAACTCCAAATTGTCTTTTTTTTGGTTTGTTTTTTTACAAATGTCTTTTCATATGGATAACACACATTGAAATACATATGACTGCAATTGCAGGCAAAATTTGTTGCAGTCTACAAGCAATGGGCTTGACTCTTTTTCCCACTGAGGAAAACGAATGTTCTGCTGTTACTATGCTGCTGCCACAGCTAGTGCTCCCTCCACCTCCACCAGCTGACAGCTGAGGAGCAAAGTGATGGAATTGATAAAACATACAAACAAACAGCAGAGCAGTATCTGGATGTGACGACTTTTAATTGAAGAGATTGATGCAAAGTGAACACAGAAGCATGTAGTTCGTAATTTGTAAACTAAACAAAGCTGTTATTTCTAATGCTCAAATGTTCAAAATCAGCCGGAGGAGGTGCAGTTCCTCTCTTTCATTGACTGTCCCCTCACCTCCCTCTTATTCCACTATACTGTCAATGGATTTCTATGAAAAACGAGCAGTTTAATCAAACTAACTGATGTCTGTGTGTCAATCTCGTCTGCTTCGTTTCAGTAACATGGACAGCGTTGTTACAAATATTACACTACAAATACAACACAACCCCTAATTCAGCCATACTCATGTCACCATCTCACAGCACAAACCCTTCTTCTTCTTCACTTTGGGCCTTATGATTTTTATTTTCAGATGTGACAGTGACAGAGGAGTTGCTGGATCAAATAAAATAGGTGGCCGTCCCAATCTAGCAGGTCACGCATTCTGTTCCGGCAGGACCCGACACAAATTAAAGCCCTGGACACGTGAATGTGGAAATGTGCCATCAGGGCCTGTTACGTCACAACAGCAGCAAGTTGTTTCATTAGATGTGTGATGGCCTTTGTTTGGTTTGTTTGTGTGAGAGTAGTACTTTGTTCTCTTTATGGATTTGTTTGGAGACATACCTTTCAGTGCATCCAACACCTGCACTTCATCACTGATGACTGATCTGCACGTTATAGTAATTTCTGTTGAGTTATCTTTAATACATTTACTGATAACTTGAATGGTTACTCTGTGTCTGATGCAACAGGCTCATCAAGGTTCGTCCACAGAAACACATACTGTAGTTTATTTTATCCCTCGTGTTTCTGTGCAGGCAGCCGTCGTGTTCCTCCACCTTGCTGAGTCTGAGTGCAAGGTGGAGGAACTGAGGCTGAGTGACGAAGCTTTTCCTCTCTGCTGTTTCACTTTGACATTGAGCTGCTGTGTGGAAGAACACAGTTTTATTTTTTGCCTCTTCTTTGAGTGTGTCTGGCCTTCTGCACCTGTGCTGAAAATACACCATCACATGTCGAGGCACGCTCATGGTTCTAATATGAGCAGCAAAGAGAAAGAAGGATGCAAACATTCACTGGTGTGTTGTTTGAATACAGAGCTCTCTCTGTACATTCACTATACGCTCCCCTCTTACATACCGAAGAACACAGTGTGTGTTTATTGTTGTGTGATGTAATGGAGGGCGGTCATGGATGGGAGCGCCGCTGAAGTGATGGGGGTCAGGTAATCAAACTGTGAACACTGGTGGGTAAACTCTCTGCTGTTCTGCACCGCGGTCGCTTTGATTCTTCATCGCTTAATGCACACCCACATCCATGGGGTTATAGATGCATACACTCATCCATAAACACAGAGGCAATGAGAATAAACGCAGCGCTGGCCTGCAGCCTGAGGGGCAGAAGCGTTACTGGAGGGACTGAATAAGAAGGTAGGCAAGGTCTGATAGGGCGCATTTCTGCATTCTAATGTTCATCTATTAGATTTATTAAAGAATACAGCATAGGATTTGTCTTTCTCTCTGTAGCTCCTAATACCGGCCCTGAGGAAGACTTAAAAGACGGCCAGTATTTATCTGCAATGCACACACGCTGTTATTCATTGGGCTTGTGGTAGCCCAATTTGCATCTGTGTAACAACTTTCCTGAAAAAAGATGCAAAATGCTGTCAAATTGACAGGAACTGCATCAGCGAACAGCTCTGAGGGAGGATTTGGACTTGTGAGTCCTCAGCTGCTGCTCCCCCAAATCAACATCATGTTAATACAGAAATAAAATAATGTTGAATAATGTCTCTATGTCTTAAGTGAAAGGAGGAAAACTTTTCTGCACATAGGAAAGACAATCTTTGAAGACACTGGAAGTTTGGATTTTCATCTAAACATTTTATTTTCCTGAAAATAGCTGATTTGGTAGCAATCATATGGGAAATGTCATTTAAAGAAAGTTCCCTCTAACATCAATTAAATATTTATTGTTCTTTTAACACTGGAAACTTTTTCCTTCTATGTGGAACAAAAGTCACATTTCTTCCTGTTCAGATGACCTTCTGCTCTTTCAACACTATGAAGTCATGGCAGCAATTATTTTAATTAATTATGAGTGTATTGATTGAATGCCGTCTCTATTCTCCCTGCAATTAGTATGAAATGACATGGTTCATTCAGGAAAATGAATTCCAAATAATATGGACCAGTAGAACAAAGTGTCACCACTTTCCCATCACTACTTTGAACTGGAGTAACATCTCTAAAATGAATATTAGCTGATGACAGTCCCAGGGCACATTAGACATTAACAACTGTAAGTCAGAGATTTATTTACACAAAGTTCGCACTCAATTTACATCGAATTGATAGGCAGAGACGTGTTTAATGTTTTCGACCAATCTGTGAAGAGAAAAACATAAAATTAAGCCAGATAATTTGGGGTTTAACATGACGTCATGACGTCTGCATTTCACCAGCCACTTCTTCGTCCCGCTCTCGTTTTGCTGTGTCTAGCTGTAATTGCAGCTGTTTCCCTGGTGGATCGACTCTCATGAGAGCCCTCAATCACATTTCCTCGTCAAATTAGCCAGACATACATGTGATTAGATCTGACATTGTGGTGGTGAGACGCTGCACGTCTGCTGACCGGATCAGAATGATGCCTGGGCTCAGTGCGTTTCCTGCTTTTGTTTGCATGAAAGTACATTTTGCCTGGTGAAATCTTGTCTGATCCTTTTTTTTTCTTCACTGCCTCAGTGCAGTGATGAGCTAATCTTAGCATAAGGTAGATTTAAGAGGTCAGTAAACAGCTTTATCCATGATTTTCCCATCAATTACAGGGAATTTAAAGTTCTTCTATGCAACTCATCAGCTAGTCTGGCGTCATTATTATTTATTCATTTTATTGGCTTGCTAGTTTTTTTTTCACTTACATGCTAGCAAACTAGTATAATTCACTCTTTGGACAAGTTAAAGTATGCAGATCATTATAGAATGAACATTTACCATTAGCTTTATTTGACTTGTGTGTGAAAACAAGCAGTAGCTATAATGTACTTTATAATGAGAAGGCCTTGATCATTAATTTCTGACATTTTGTTAACTAAATAATAAATAAAAACATAGTAACAAACAGATTTAGAATGTAAATGTGTATTAGATGTCAAACGAAACGAAGCGAGTGTAGAAATTGCGGCGTTGGAATCAAAGTTCCATTTGAGCGAAACACAACTTGTTCACCAAACACTAAAATATGCTAATGGACACACACTTTTCTGCACAGCTGCATTATGACTTGCACACAGCTGTAAAATGTGAAGTGGATAGAATTATTATTATTAGCAGTTGGAGCTGAAGCTGTGGAGGCAGGGAACCTGGTTGGAGATGAATCCTCCAGAGTCTTTTGCAGGTTACAGCACAGGTTCACTGCACTTAATAAGCTCTACATGCATTTGTTTCCCAAACAGCCCCCGGCTTGGACTGTCATTTATAGAACCTATTAGGAACTGTTATTCTGATTTTATTTACTGTGAAATTTCTGTATGATTTTCAGACAAATTTGAAGATGTCCGCAAATGAACATTGCAGCATGTTAATATGAATAGTATGATAGTATTCTAAGCTGAAACATTTAATCAATTTAAGATTTATTTTTGTGTGTGTCTGGTTTGCAAAGATTTAATTACATGCATAGGGTCAGGTATCAAAATACGTCTTTATTCCAAGTAGATATTAGTGAAACGTTTCACACAAACTGCACCAATGAAAACTCTGCACTCTATCCCTGCTCTGACATATTGGAATGAGTGATGATGAATGAATGAATGATGTTAAAGCACCATAAAATATTCTGAAAGGGAGGTTAATCTTTGTTCTTGATGGGCCGCTCTAATAAAACAAGTGAAGGTCAACAGCAGGCCGCTTGATGCACATGCAGTAAAATGTATAAGGACTGACGACAGTGTCTCTGCAAGCTTCAAACTTCAACAGCTCTACTGTACTTTTGGGGATGGGTTAATAAAGCTGAAAATTAAATCACATGCAAACTGACTGAATAGAAAAGTCCACATGTGAGGATGAAAATAATGAATCTTCAAGCTCAACTTTGGATAAGAAAGATCATTTAAAATGACCCAAATTCTACATTTTGAAGTAATGGAGAGTGATTTTATCTGTGTGTGTTTGACTCACTTAGTTTGGAGATCAACACATTTGAAATATTTCAGATTGAATTATAAAGGTTATGTTAGGAGAGGCATTTCCTGGCAATATAATAATAATTAATAATGAATAATAATAATTCACTGTCTTGAGAGACCAGTCGTATAATTATATGATGTTGTTTTTGCACATATCTCTGGTGGCCTCACTGGCAGACATTTTTTTTGTCTGCACATGAAACATTAGATAATGAGCCATAAGAATCAAGGCTTGTGTGAGTCTTTAAACAGTCCACTGACTTTACCTAACCTCAGTCTGAGGGCCACACTCTGGGGTCTCTTCTCAGACAAAACACATTAAAAATAGCTCTCATCAACTTGACTCTATTAATGACGGCACACCGTATTCTGAAAAGTCCACAATATCAAACACCAGGCAAGGCTGGCATCGCCGATAAAAGACAGCACCGGTGGATGGCACCTTTATAGCTGATTTAAACAGATGAGTCAGGGGTGAGCTCGCTCTTATTGGTGGTTTGGGGTTTGTTTTCAGACCCATAGCTGCAGCGCCGGAGCAGAAATACTGGAAGTGACATTTAAGAGAAAAATCTATATGATGACTCACTTCGGCTGTGCTTGGAGGAGTAGTCTGGGTGTGTGAAATGTGTATTCATCTGCTATGCTGTGGTAAAGTTGAAAGGTTTTAGGGCAAAGCAGACTTTGCTGTAATTAGTTTAATAAAATAAAAAAACGTGATGCTCCAGAAAGTTCTGCTGACGTAACTCATTGGTTTATTACACGTGTAATATTTTATTCTGACTGTTGTGTTTATTGACTATATTTATTTTGTCTTCCCTCTAATCTTCCTTCCTGATATAGCATTATTTTAACTGTAATACAGCTATCAACAAGATATGATATAATATAATATAATACCTGTGAGGGCGTTTGTTATTGTGATTAAAGATGCATCTGTTCACAGTAAATAGCACCATCTCACTGTGTGTCCTCATACTTGACTCTACTACCAGGAAACAGTTAGAACATCCTCCCTGTGTGCCTTCATTACTTCATTTGCCAGAATGCTTTTTCAAAATGTCACCGTCTCATTTCCAGAGTGTGTGATGATGCAGGAAAAGACAAGAAACAGACACAGCTCATTATGCTGGAAGATGCTAAATCCACATGCATAAACAAAGCTGCATTGGTGTCTCAGTCTATTTAAGTATTTACAACGTAACGGAATCACCCTGGATAGCATATAGCATATAGCATATATACTGTATATTAGAGCAACTGTTTGCAAGCATAATTTTTGATATTTCAACCTTTTGTTAACAATAAAATATGCATTAAAACAGGTGAAGGGAAATGCATTTGAGTTCTTTACTTAATCAGATGAAAAATTCATGCTTTCACATCCGACCTTACAATTGGATGAGATTGTCTTTGCAGTGAAATGTGTGAGAGGAGGGTTTTGGGGGGGCTCTTCTGGGGCTTCAGCCTGTTCTCACCAAATGGTGCATGAATAACTAATCATCAATAACTATCGTAACTCCAGTGTTGCTTAAACTCGTTAAAGCTTATTGTAACTTGATGGTAGTTCAGCTGCATATTTCTATAGTGATTCAATGAGTTAAAATACTTTTCTTTTGCACTTTTTGACAGCTGAAATTGCAAATAATATTATTTTCTGCCATAAAAGGAAAATATTTTTTTAGCCCCACTGACCAGCTGACCCCTTTTTTATTTAATGCCAACTGCTGTTAGCATGCCCAGGCAATGCAGTCATCATGGCAGCTCCTACCACACACATGTATTCACAAACCTATACAGGCATACAGGCATGGCGAGTGCCATTTTTTTTCTACATAGCTTTAGTTAAACTAGATTTCTTCCTCTGATGTAGAAGCCTCCAAAGGTATGCTGTCAAAGTAGTTTTCACAGTACTGCTTAAACTTGGAATATCAAATCTATCGCAGACGCCATAGACTCCATCATACTGCCATTTCCTATTGCTTCCCCTTCAGATTTGGCCAAGCAATCTTTGCTGGTTAATGTGAAATGCTACCAGTGTGCCAGTGTGGGAAAGTCACCAGAGGCAACAGATTAAAAGAAATTAGCAACACAGTAAATACAGAGAGATTTATCTGGGGGTGATCGGCTTTGTTCATAACATTAACTCACATCTTTAACTCAAATCACACATGTATCATATATAAACTTATTTTAACTAAACCAATGATCTTTTCCTAAACTTAACCACGTAGGTTTTATGCCCTAAATCTAACCAAACTGAAACCGTGGGTCATGTGACTAAGACAGCAAAGGTCACATGACAAAAGTCACCTAACTTCATCCTTTCCTGCACATCCAAAACTCATTCAATACAGACAGCATTAAATGACTGTTAAGAAGCCTGCACTGTGTGAAATGACTCATAAAATGTCCTTAATAGCGCCGTGCTATTTATATGCCATCGTTTAATCCTCCTCTCTCTCTCTAAATCCTCCTTTCCTCTGTCAATCGTGAACGAACCAAAAAAAAAAAAAGACAAAACAAAAACTTTCATTTTCACGCTCTGTTTCTGATTGATGTTACACAATCAGGATTCATCCTACTGCAGCCTGAGATCATTAAAGCTTTAACATTTCTATTCAAAGCAAAAAGTTTCATAATCCTCCACAGCACCAGCAGCGACGTGTTTTCTGTTTTGGGGCTGCAGCGACTCTAATTTGAGCAGAGAAACACAAAGAAAATCAAAGATTTGCTGTGTGACAATGTGCGCCACCACCAGCACTATGCAAAAAGCATTGAAAATATTGCAATTGAGTTATGTGGTGAAGTCAGTACCTTTTAAATAATACTCCAGCAGGCAGACCTAAGTTTGGTAGAACTTCTTACTAAATATGGATTTTTCAAGTCTGTTTTAATACAGTACTCACATGCAATATGTAACTTTAAAGAGTTAATCAATCCTGTCAGTACTGGCATAGCTTTACGGTAAAAAATAGGGGACATTTCAGCGACCAGGTCATTTTGGTTATGAAAACATCTGGCTCCAGTTTGTTTCATTTCACATTAATTCTTCGAGAAATATCTCCGTTTCTGTATCTTACTGTGCCAACCATCATCAGCCATGCGCATCATGTGTGCTGCTTTGGCCTTGAAAGCTAACAGACAATTAAATAATAAAGAAATTATATAGCTTAGGGTTTTTTGGTCTGGTTTGGGTCACAAATTTTGCAGTACCAGGATACTGGATGACTGGATCTGGGTCTTTGTTGTTGACTCATGCTTAACACGTCTTCATTTTATGGAGGAGTGGGTTCTAAAATTCTCCTGAAACTAATCAACAGGCTGAGTTAGCCATGTTATCTTCAGTCATCTTCATCCAAAGTGAAAGATGTATGTAGCTTTTGTTGTGTCCGATAAATGAAGCTCTAGCTTAAGTTCAGTCAGAAAGACTAAACCTTTGCACGCTTAGGCTATACTTTATTTCTCGTGCTGTTCTGTCTTTCAAACTTCTCATGCATGCTCAATCTTATTTTCCTGCCATCACAGTCCAGGGTGTCAATTGTTATCAGCTGTTCTCATCAGCTGGTAACATCTGCTGTCTCTTTAAATATGACTCTCTCCCTTCCTCTAGTTCATCTCCCCATCACTGACTCTCCCTTCACTGACTTCATCGTTCATCAGCTTCACCAGGGTCATCAGCCGCCACCACCACCAGTGTCTGGACTCCAAGGGGGGATATATATCTTGCTGCTGCTCAGGACAGATGCCCTTCGATCTCAATCTCCCTGAAGAGTCTCAGCACCAACGACTTTCTGACAGACTTATTATCATATATCATTTGATGTAATAAATATTATTCACTTCAACCACCAGTCTCTCTTGAATGAACTAACCTGCATGCAACAGCAAGCGCATATCCCTCTGCCATGGCCCAGCAAAGAAGTGCAGTTGGAGTTGGGGGAGATAAGAGAAATAATTTCACACAACAAAGGCTAAGCGGCAAATACTAACGTGATTTGGATGATGACAAAGTGTTTTTGTCCTTCTAATCTTTCCTCATCAGATGATTATTGAGGTTTAAATTCTTGCTGTCACTTGGCCACTTGACCAATGGTCGCTCTTCTTGTCTCGCAGCTTCCATGGTGTAGACAGATGACTGACAGGGGACACCTTCATCATCGTTCCACCTGACAGCAACATAATTCCTGCTCTTTGAAATGCTTTATGTTGAAGAACACATTAAAACACATTTTTGCACAGAACGTCATGAAGGACTTTTTCTCGTCTATCTCCTACAATGAGTGATTGATAACTTTTTCAGCACACAAATCTCATGTGAGGATTGTATATTGAGATGGATCGGCATATGATAAAAGACAGAACGTTTCAGTTGGAGCAAAAGCTGAAGGATTTGCTGAGGGACCCTTCAGCACTGAAGTAGGATGAAGTAGAAAATCGTAGGCCCTATTTTCCTCACACATTATTATGATGAATTACAGCTGTCCAGAATATGGATTTGGCCCCCTTATAAATACTTCTCTAGATTACTGAAAGCCCAATAATTTCCCCCTGGAGCACCTTCTAATAAACTTTTTGTCAAGGCACAATCATGAAAAAAGCAGTGGTATATTTTCTGAGATCAGAACATTTTAAACCCCAAGACTTATTTATTGGCTGACTAAAAACAATCAACACATTTTCTTGCTTTTTTTCCTCACATGCCTGTATTTTGCACATTTGAAGAGGTGCATTTTCTCTACAAAACTTTGTTTATGCATCAACCCTCTGTTTTCCCCAAGACGTGCTTGTATTTAATTGGTACGCTGCTCTGATTTGTAGTAGGCCTACTTGTAGAGCTGTAACGGGGGTGTGGGTGGGCAGCGGCGGAGTCGTGCCTGAGAAGGCTGCTGATGTTAGCGAGGAGATGTAAATTACCACGCATAACAGCAACATTCACTCCGAGATCTCCGGTATATCATTAATATTCATTGAACGCAGCAAATCACATACGAACTACAACAATGAAGCAGTTAAATAAGATACCAATGATAAATTTACATGAACACAGGCAGTGGGAGTAGAACCATATGGGGCCACAGCTCATGAGCTGCACTGAGGGCCCGGAGCAAGAGATGACAGTGGAGAACATGTTACTCTTCGGTGCTTAGGTTCATATATGAGTGAATCCAGCCAGAGGCCTTTATAGTAATTTCACCTCCACCCGCTCTGCTCGCCTGCCTGAAGGGTGGAAAAAGGCGGGGGAGGATTCAATAAGGTAAAACATTCAATAAGGTAAAACATTCAATAAGGTAAAACGTTAGAAAACCACATCATGGCCTTGATATTATATGGCGTCCTACTATGGTGACGCCATCATCCGCCTTACTCTTCCTCTGATTGGCTCGGTGTGACGATGACATTTCTCACCTACCTGAAGTTCTTTCAGTCAGTGGCATCATTAGAAATCGTCATACCAAGCCAATAATAATAAAAAAAAGGCCTCAAAATTTCATCACCTCTTCCCATCCCCTGGTCCCACCTTTCCATCAAATTGAATCAAAATCTGTTCAAAGCTTTTAGAGTTATCCTGCTTACAAACACAAACAAACAAACAGCATCAATCACATAACTTCCTCCAACTCCTATTGGCCGAGGTAATAATTCCTAATAGAGGGCTTTTATAGGTAAAGGTGAGTTACTACGGATCAAACTGGGAGATCCTGTAAGAAAATTGTGTGAATTACATGGAATTATGTACTAAAAACTATGTAGATGGAATACATGTAGACTGTACACCATAATCTTTATGCTAAGGTTTTGTGTATAATACAAATACATATAGGCCTACACATAAATAGCATGTTTGAACGTATTTTATTAAAAGTAAATCCTACTACAATCCTAACATAAAAGAATCATTAGGTTATGATTATTTCATGAATATCTGTGGATCAATCATAATGACCACTTCCTTCATGAGTGGTTTATGCATCTCAATAACTCAAACCACACACACACAATGTGGTTCACCAAATTGATTTAAAGTGTAAAACAAAACATTTTACAAAGTCTACTAAAAGAACAGAAAACACAAAGGACCCATCCTCAAACAAAAAAGAAATTACCACATTTATTATATAAAACATGTGGTTTTATTTGTTATTTTCCTTTCAGAAAGGTTTTCCTGTTTTGCATGTTTCATGTTTGTGGTTCATTGAAACACTGTTCTGCAGCTCTAGTTAATCTTTAATGTATTTCAGTTTCATGACTAAATCTCTATGCTCTCTATCTGAACCAGTCTATACCTTGCTGCACACATTCTTATGCATCATAATTGGATTTCCCAACTCAGGCAATAGATCCTTTTCACAGCAGCCATTATGTCATGAAATAGTAAGGCAACACGTATTACTGATGAGACTGATCAAGATTTTGTTTCATTCACGTCAAACAGCATCAGGGTGCTGCTGTTTTGCACATTTGCTCACTGAAAAGGCTCTGCTACACTAAATGGACCATTAAATTAATACATGTAATCAATTAAACCTGGTATTTCATGTCAGTTCAGCTGAAAAAAAGTCTACTGTATCCTAAAAAGGCAAATGATGTCCCATTTGACAGAATCTCCTGTTTATGCCAGTGTTTAATTATGATCATGTTATTTGACCTGACCGATCTCTAGCGTCATTTCATGCAGATGTAACTTTTAAATATAGTTTTTAACAGCATCTATCATTTAGAGGAGAGGAGGACACTCCTATTAAATTATTCACCTGATGATTGGTCGTAAATATCGTCTCATTTCTTACGTGATCAAACTTTGTAAATGTAAAAGAATTGAAATCAGAATGATGCCGCCCTCATCCTCCAGGGTCTTTTCCTTTTTTTGTTGTTGTTGCTCCTTCACTGCAGAGTCTCGTCTTCAGTCCAAACTGCAGTAACAGCGTTACAGATTCAGGAGCGGCTGAACTGATATAACCTGAATTATTCTTCACTTCAAAGTCTTTTCTGCTTAGTTCAGCACTCCAGCACCTGGTATACAGCAGAGCCTGGATAACGTATCACAGGAGAGACTATATATATGTGTGTGTGTGCCTATGATCTGGTATCATAAAGAAACCAAACCACTGTGTGATCCAGTCACTGCAGATAATACCAGTCCTGCTATATGACACAGTAGTCTCTAGCGTACATACATGATATGGATGAGGCAAAAGTTCCACTTTTGCTGTTTCATCTTTATATCCTGATTTAACTTGGTGGAATGAAATCCTTCTAAATCCCATTTTGTTATTTCTATTATGAGTGTTTTTTATCGCAGAAAATGCAACTTGTTTGAGATGCATGTTGATGTTTTCATCTATCGTCCGTTTATTACTATTTCTGTTTTACCGCCCTGCTTTGTGTTGGCAGTCGGGTGTCAAATCTAAAATGTATTATTCACTGTGAAATTTGGCTGCAAATGCTGAACTGCTATTGGACTCTAATGTAATTTCCCTTAAGAAGAAATGGCCCCGGCTTACTTTCACGCAGTGCTATTCAGTGAAGTGGCTCAGAATATAAATGACTGGTGAATCCATGTCAAGGTATTATGCTAAGCCAGTTCAGTACCCCCAGAGAAGAGGACATGAGAACAGGCTGAAACAGTGAACTCAAGTCTATTACCATTTGTAGTCATGCAGCTGTGAGAAAGAGAAGACAGAGGCTTCACAGTGCCAGCCAGACGTCGTGGAATTAGTGATGCCTTTAAACTTTTACCACACAACAAACTCCGACTCATTTTCTCACGTTATCTCAGTGATTCTTCTTCTTCGATGTGTATTTTGCAATCCGCACCACTCCATGACCTGTTTAACCTCGCTGAGTTTTGACCCTGTCTGTTGTAAATTGTGCTGATTCAGTAAAACACAAATCTATTTATGCACAATATACACTGGACCTACTTCACACCTGCTTTAATGACTTTTTGGCCGTTTTGGAACAAGCTTTAAATGCAACACTGATATATTAAAGCCTTATGAAGTAGTGATAGCTAATATATTAGCAAACAGTTGTCTATTTACTCATCCAGCAGACAGACAGCAACAATAGCGTTAATCTGAAGTCATGTGTCTGGACACCTGATGAATGTTAGTTCAGTATTCATGCTATTTTTTAGCTCCGTTTTTGGTCTCCACCATATGCTGGAGTGAATAATTGGCTCTTTAGCCACTAAATTCTCCATTATGTTCACCATTATGTTAACCTTTGACTGTCTGTTGTTTGGTGTGTGTTTTTTATTCTTATTTTTTGTAAATAAGGATGAAGAGACTCAATCAACAGAGTAAAGTTGCTTTGCAGCAAAATTGAACCAATGAGCTGAAACATGCTGAAAAACATTTACAGTACGTAAAGTTGGACGAAAAGTGACACCAAAACATATAATAGACTCCCTTGTGGCTGACGGCAGTTTAGGTCATAGTTTGGCTTTGCTTTAGTAACTGGAGACACTTTGTTCATCTAGATACAGTTCATGGTCTGCACTGCTGAGGGGGACTGCAGAGTCTGGTGATGATTCTCTGTGGGTTTGGGTCAATGTAGCCCTTCCTGTAATAAATTGCAACGATTTAGTAATACATAAATGCAAGAGGTGGCACAGAGGTATAGATTTTTATGCCCTGGAACTTTTGTTATAAATGTGATAATGAAATGTATAAATCAGTAAGTGCCCTCGCTGACTTAAGCACAGATTCTCTAGAACTTCTCTCGTTTAGACTCACGTTAGTCTCTGGCATAAAGGAAATTAAGCGTGACGGGTTCCCAAAGTGGGGGTCGCGGCCCCCCGGCAATGGTGGGGTCGGGAGATAATTTCTAGAAGTCAAATAAAATTTAGAAATAATTGGAAATAGTGTATTTTAGCCATAATTCTTACAAACGATAAATTGCAGTTAAATTTAGAATAAAACCAAATAAAAATATGTGTTGTGTGTTTGGATAAGTCTATTAGTGTTTGTGCGCTCAATGTTTGAATGCTTCAATCACCTCTGGGGGTAGTGGGGTCGTGAGTCTCTGGCACCGTTATTTTGGGGGTCAAGGGGTGAAAATTTTGGGAGCCCCTGATCTAGAGTTTAGTGACATGGAAGTAATTAGTTCTTTAATTTGTGTAATTAAAGGCCTCATCAGCACAACTGAGTATATTTAATATATCATGGTGATTATGAGGAACATTAAGCAGCTCCAAATCTTCTTGTTAATAAACACAACATGGCTCCGGTAGTAGTTTCAGAAACTCATCATAATGGCTTCTACATTTTTACATTTTAAGACGCTAAACAATTTCGGTAATCGGCCACTCCAGCCCAGAAACATCTTAGCATCCACTTTTAAATTCATACTCGTTCAGGAACTGATCCCAGCTCAGACTGAGCACATGTGAGCCTTGGTTGTCAGCATCCACACTGTGTGTAAGGTTAACGTCCTCTAGCATAGCCAATATTTTCAATAACATCATTACTGATCATTAAAAGCTCATCATGCTCGGATGTGAGGCTGCAGCTAAAAGGAACTGTGACAGGGCAGATGAGCTTGTTGCTAATGGAGTTTGGCATAGAGTGAGCCTATACATGCATTAGCTATTGATGGGAATGGCACTGAGGGGCTTCCATGAGGACCTAAATGACTAATTGACTATTCACACAAATTCCTCCTATGCTATTGATTAGCATTAGTGCACTTGGTCCCAGGAGACATTCCTGCCTTCATTTGCATGCGTTAAATGGGGACAGAGCTGTTTTATCCACATTAGTAATATGCCCATATCTTTACACCCGATCTAATGTGGTCACTTTAAAGGTGCCTGGGGGAATGACTTCTACCCAACATAAGTATTTTTATGTCGAAGTCTTTATCAGAATAAACCCACATCATGGTTCTTGAGCTTTCTTTTACTGAAGAGGCTGTAACTGAGGAAAAATGCCAGCTGGCCAGTGGATTCCCACATCGCACCAGCCCCCACAGTCTGATGCAACGCCAGGGCGAACTCACCTACTGCCAAAATATGTGAACATGAACCAGAGGATAAAATCCCCCCCTTTTTTAAGAGGTAAACAGAAGGCAGGGAAGAAGTTAGCCTACGTGTGTGTCATAAATCTTCACTGGCACTTTGAACGCAGGCTGAATCATAATTTGTTTAGAGACCATCATATCTCTGCAATGAAATCTGTACATTCATACTATATTGGTGTCTGCAGGTTTGTGTAAGCATAAATGTGTGCGTGAGGCTATTTGGTGGGAAAATACACTTTTCTTATGTGTCTCCATCTCTTTCTGGCACCCAGATTTGTTTTTAGTCCACAGAACAGTGCAAAGATTATTAGGGGTAATTGAATTACAGTACTGTTCCCAAAACAATGAGGCACAGCATCTGTGAATATTTGACTGGGGGGCATGTTCCTCTCTTTGTTTACAAAGGTTTAAAGAAGATTCCAGTTTGCTGCTACTTGGGTCCTGTTTTTGTGGCTTTAATGCGCAATTTCTACTAAATCTGTGTTCAATAAAGTTATTGTTGAGAACTGGAAACAGGGCAGCATCCCTACAGCCTCAATGGGCACATGATCAGCTATTAACAAGCCGATAGTATAGCCTCATTATCTAAACCACTTTATTCAGAGGTAAACTCTACAGACAGTCCACCTGAAATGTCGAAACAAACCATAATGGATGTTATAACTGAATAGTTAAGTGGATAATATTTATTATCTTACAATTAAATGTTTTTCAGGGAAGCATTTGGTTCATTCACTAAGGACACAATGGCCTCCAGCAGCACAACAATGCATCCTGCCAACCTAAAGCTGCTCAGGAATGGCCTGAAGAACATCACCTCAAGGTGTCGGCCCGGACTCCAAATTCCCTTCATCTCAATCCGATCAAGCATCCATGGAACGTGCTGGAACAAGTCCGATCTACTGAGGCCACACATGGACATGAACACAGAACCTCTGGAGGTGTCCTGGGGCGGGGGCCTCTGAGAATCAGCCTTCTTCCTACAGGTGTCCTGGCTCATCGGTTTAAGTTGAGATGTACCATCTCGTTTTCATGGGGGTCCCAAGACAATCGATACATATCATACATACATACACATATAAAATAGAAATACAGTTAGCAGTATAGCAACATAGAAACAGACAAAAACACAAAACAAAACGTACATTAATTGATGAAAAATTAAGAACCACAGGGTAGCCAAACTGGCCAATAGTAAAGAAACTTAATCACAGGAGTGGATTATCAACTACATATGACCAATAAATTCAGACAGCAGGTTGGTATGACAATAAATGGTCACAGTTTTATTGATAAGAGCAAGTACTGTTAGTGTCAAAGATGACGGGGCATGCTTAAACATACCAAGTGATGGAATGTTTGTAATGTAATGCACCTCTTATATCAGCAGGTGGAGCATTCCAGTCTGACGGGATTTGAACATAAATGCTCTTTTGCCGAATGATTTCTTAGCGCGAGGGAATGAGAAATAAAATTGAGCAGAGTGCCCAACTTAATAATTTGGCCTGAAATGTACAAGATACTGTTTTAAATAAGAAGCATAATTAAAATGAATACATTTAAATATAAGTTAGAACCAATGCATGCGTCTTCTTACATTCAAAGATGGCCACTTAAGTGCATTATACATTATTATACAATGACGAGTGAGACATCCAAGAACAAATCTGCAGTCTATTATCTGCTATGTTAAGTGGAACAAGGTCAGATTTAGATGCTTTTTGATGATAAACAACGTCACAATAAAAAATCAGGAGTATAATTTGATTGGCAAGTTTCTTATGAACATTGCGTGTAAAACAATTTCGAGATTAATGTAAAATATTGTTTCCAAGGTTGAGTTTAAGGGAAAGATGAGTAATGTGAGATTTGAATGAAACTTTAGAATTAAGCTATAACCAAAGATATTTAAACAACTTTACGCAGAGGATTGCCGTCATTACAGATTATTACACAAGGTCCAGATTCGGATTTGAGTTTCTGTCTGGTACCAAAGATCAGACTGTATGACTTTGTTTTGTTGAGCTGATGTTTATTATGTGTAAGACAGTCTTGTCAGTTATTGAAATCGGACTGTCGGACTGAAAATGTCTCATTTTTCACGATCATTTTTAGCGATGCAGCTACATTCCCAGATCTCAGCACCTAACCTGCTAACAAAAAAACCTTTCCATAACTGATAGAGATTGTATCTAAGACTGTAAAAGCAAGATCAGATTTGTTTGTCGCACTGGGTCTCATGTTTATGCATTTCTATGAACACACTAACTGAAGTAAATTATAACTTGATCTCATTTACACCACCCTACTGCTGTAAATACTCATAGCGGCAGAGGTTTTGAAAGTGGGGGGAGGTTTTGGGGAGTTCAGTGAAGGGAAGAGAAAAAATATTCCATTAGTTTTTACATTCAGGATCGCCTCAGTGTGTGTAACTTGGCTAGAGTAGAAAACAATAAATGCCTATAGAGGACTCTTTTTTTATGCATTCCATGCTGTTTGAAGCAAACATCAATATTAGGCTATACTGGCTTAATTATTGAGTGTGATTAAATAATATAATCCAGATTCTGCCAGAATTGAACGATATTAAGCAAGTAAACTAAGGGGACGTTATTCCCATCTTTGTCCAAGGGGAGGCCCACAGTTTCCATCATTGATAGCCCTGCACTACAGCATCAAATGAGCATGAATCTGCAGCTGAAAATAGTCCCTAATTATGCAATATTTACTCCTGAGCTTTAAGTATATATTTATTTATCTCCCCCATATGTCTTCAGTTGGCAGGAATGTATTTATGGATGAACAAATCTGTCATCAGACCAGATGATTCTGCAAAGGGCCTGGATTTTGTTCAGTGACAACATTTTGTTCAATGTCATTTTTTTATATACATATAGATTTATATAGTGAAAGATTATAAGATTATATAAAAAACAATAACTCACTCCTCTCTAACAGATGATCCACTGAGCACAATGATAACTTTGCACATGTTTTTGCACTACATATCCATCTACCTCACTGCCACATGATAACTTCAACAACATGCAACTTGCACTGTGTCTCTGTATATAGCTCATTTTTACTTTTATTCTATGTTTATATTTATATTTTAGTGTTGTGTGTGTGTGTGTGTGTTTCAACCTGCTGCTATAACAAAAGAATTTCCCAATTTGGGATCAATGAAGTATATCTAAGTCTAAGTCTAAGTCTAAAAGCCTAAAAGAACAAACATGCCTAGAGATTAAAAGTCTCCTTATTTACAGTTAAATCATTCCCTCTCTCTTCCCACATTGTTGTCTGTCTGACAGTGAGTCATCAAAATACCAGACAAGAGAAAAGTGTAACAGACGGAAATGCAAAGCTATAGATCTACTATGAGTCATCAATAAAACACAGCTGTAAATGGAAAGATGTTTCAGCTACACGATGCACCACTTAGCCATCAGGTATGACTTTCAAAACAGCACTTGTTGAAAAGTCAGGTGCCAGGTTGCCTCAGGTTATGGATATAAATCTTTTTTCTCTGTTTTTTTAATTATTTATCCCTGACTGATGTCAAACAGCAGTAATACATCATGCAGCAAAAGCCAGTTCAGGAACGCCAGCATGAGAAAAGTTCACCTTTCCTCTGATGAACAAAAAATGAAGTCACTATGATTGGAATGTATGAGAAGCTTTTTATTCTATATAGAATATTCGATATTATGACTAATCTCAATTCAAAACATACAAATGTGAAGGAATGTTTCCTTATCAGCACAGGTTTAACAGTTTTCAGGCAGCTCCATGAGACTGTACTCACATAAATTATACTGTATCAGCATGCTAACATGTTAGCATATTGATGTTCAGCAGACAATGTTGGTTCAGTGTATTTGCATGCTATGATTTTCTAATTAGCAACACACAAAAGTACAGCTGAGGCAGATGAGAGTGTCTGGAGGTGTTTAGTCATAATAGATGAAACATTCTGTTGTATATGGGAATCATTAACTTGTCTTGGCTCAGTCCTCCTGCATCACACTGTGATTATCAGTCCTATCCAGCTGTAATGCTGCCAATTAGCCTTTCATTTCCTTAATATGAGCTTAAATGAAATGAACCTGCAGAATGAACCAATGTAGATATGTTGTTTTTCCTCTTAGTGTTTGGAGGTGACATTATTACATAAGCTCTGAATGGAAGGACTCTTACCACTAACTCCATACTAAAAATGTTTTTGCACTCTGTGTAATGGAAGCTTAAGTGAACAATGTCCCTGAAGAAGCATTATGTTAGACAAAACAGAGGCAAATAAATCCCTGGGAAAGCTACTGCTCTGATGGAAAATACATTTGCTCTTTTTTCTTGATTATATACATATATGTATAGTACCCTATGTTCCCAGTTCAATGTTCTGTTGATACACACTAACTGTCCCATTGTGTCTGCACATATCTCGACCTGGGGACATAGAAACCTGGGAATATAGGACAGTGGGAATATAGGACCCCAGGAGAGCACATGCAAAACTGGGAACATAGGATCATTGGAGAGCACATACTGTATGTAGAACTGGGAACATTGGATCCTTTAAGAACACATATGTAGAACTGGGAACAGAATCCTTGGAGAACACATACGTAGAACTGGGAACATAGGATTCTTTCAGAACACATATGTAGAACTGGGAACATTGGATCCTTGGAGAACACATACGTAGAACTGGGAACATAGGGTCCTTGGAGAACACATATGTAGAACTGGGAACATAGGATCCTTAGAGAACACATATGTATAGCTGGGAACATAGAATCCTTGGAGAACACATATGTAGAACTGGGAACATAGGGTCCTTGGAGAACACATATGTAGAACTGGGAACATTGGATCCTTGGATAACACATATGTTGAACTGGGAACATTGGATCCTTGGAGAACACATATGTAGAACTGGGAACATTGGATCCTTGGAGAACACATATGTAGAGCTGGGAACATAGGATCCTTGGAGAACACATATGCAGAACTGGGAACATAGGATCCTTGGAGAACACATATGTAGAACTGGGAACATAGGATCCTTTAAGACCACATATGTAGAACTGGGAACATAGGATTCTTTCAAAACACATATGTAGACCTGGGAACATAGGATCCTTGGACAACACATATGTTGAACTGGGAACATTGGATCCTTGGAGAACACATATGTAGAACTGGGAACATTGGATCCTTGGAGAACACATATGTAGAGCTGGGAACATAGGATCCTTGGAGAACACATATGCAGAACTGGGAACATAGGATCCTTGGAGAACACATATGTAGAACTGGGAACATAGGATCCTTTAAGACCACATATGTAGAACTGGGAACATAGGATTCTTTCAAAACACATATGTAGACCTGGGAACATAGGATCCTTGGAGAACACATATGTAGAGCTGGGAACATAGAATCCTTGGAGAACACATATGCAGAACTGGGAACATAGGATCCTTGGAGAACACATATGTAGAACTGGGAACATTGGATCCTTGGAGAACACATATGTAGAGCTGGGAACATAGGATCCTTGGAGAACACATATGTAGAACTGGGAACATTGGATCCTTGGAGAACACATATGTAGAACTGGGAACATAGGATTCTTTCAGAACACATATGTAGAACTGGGAACATAGGATCCTTGGAGAACACATATGTATAGCTGGGAACATAGAATCCTTGGAGAACACATATGCAGAACTGGGAACATAGGATCCTTGGAGAACACATATGTAGAACTGGGAACATTGGATCCTTGGAGAACACATATGTAGAACAGGGAACATTGGATCCTTGGAGAACACATATGTAGAACTGGGAACATTGGATCCTTGGAGAACACATATGTAGAGCTGGGAACATAGGATCCTTGGAGAACACATATGTAGAACTGGGAACATAGGATCCTTGGAGAACACATATGTAGAACTGGGAACATTGGATCCTTGGAGAACACATATGTAGAACAGGGAACATTGGATCCCTGGAGAACACATATGTAGAACTGGGAACATAGGATTCTTTAAGAATACATACGTACAACTGGGAACATAGGATCCTTACAGAACACATATGTAGAACTGGGAACATTGGATCCTTGGAGAACACATATGTAGAACTGGGAATATTGGATCCTTGGAGAACACATATATAGAACTGGGAACATAGAATCCTTGGAGAACACATATGTAGAACTGGGAACATAGGATTCTTTAAGAACACATAAGTAGAACTGGGAACATAGGATCCTTGGAGAACACATATGTAGAACTGGGAAGAGTGGATCCTTGGAGAACACATATGTAGAACTGGGAACATAGGATTCTTTAAGAACACATATGTAGAACTGGGAACATGGGATGTAGAGCAGCATAACGTAAAATGCATAATTGGTGGATTTGTTTGTATTTTTTCTTTGAGATTTTTTAAATATAATATTTGATGCTTATGTTATGCTGTTATGCTTTATTTTCATTCGCATATATACAATGAAGCTTCATCTGTATATAGTATGACATCATCATTCAGGCCGATTTCACCTCAGTCTCTCTTAACATTTGATGAAAGCAACGTGACAGGAAGCACTTCTACTGAAATAGGAGTATTATAAAATGTCATTTTAGACATTAATTATAAATGCATCTGCTATTTTATTCAAATATTCCACTATTCTACTACTTAGAATTTAGTAAACCCATTCCAAGCACCATAGCCACTGGTCCACATGAGTTCAGGTGTCTTCACTAGAGAAAAAAACCACATTCAACAAACTGCATCCACCCTACAGAAAGCTGAGACTGTGATTATTTTCATTAAAAAAACCACTTGGGCATTATGTTGTGTAGAAGTAGCTTAAAACATTGAATTTTAGTAGATATGTGAAAAATGATAAATACCCTCAGAACCCAGAGGGTTAACTGAAGCTAAGCAGATCTGCTGCAGGCTCCAGCACTGTACTTAAAGCATAGACATTAGAGTGATATTGATCGGCTCTCAGCAAGTAACCTGGAAACATGTTCTCTTTCTTTTCAAACATTTATTATCTGCATTGGATTTGAAAATGAATAAAGCTGAAAATGTAGTCCTGGATTCCAACAGGCACTATATGGAGGAGTGATGGCAGCTAAGACCTGTGAACTGTGAGTTCAAATCTCTCCACAGCAAACACTGCGCCTGGCAGAAAAGGCCATTATCTGGAGATTACAGCTGAGCGACCTCTACTATAAAATGTGTTCAGTGTATCATGTGAAATGAATTGACCCTCCAATCAGACCTTTGCCGCTCTTTTTCTGTTGCATTCAAGTACCGTGTGTAATTTCATACTTCACTCTGTGAGAAGGACCAAGTTCTAGCTTTAGAAATGAGTTTACAACTTCTCTTTGATAAAAATGCACAATGCCAAGCAAATTAGCCATAAAATATGTTTGACAGTTTGCATAGCAGCATTGAAATGACAAATGAGTTGTACTTAATTCAAAAGATATGCCACGGTTTATAAACACTGTGTGAACAATTTTTCAGCAAGTAACATATGGCTTTTTACTTAGGCGATGGAGATTAATCAATCAGGATCATCTGGTATGAAACACTTTTCCTTTTATTGCAGAAATCAAAGAAGGATTATAGCTTTACACTTACTTTTACGACACTGAGAGAGGACAGGGTGTTTTCTCTGACCATCGACACTTTCCTTTCCAGCAAGTATAAACAACATCAGCTAAATGAAGGAGCTCATTTCCTCTGACTTCTGGCTCAAGATCCGACCTTGAGATTCAAGGCGATTGTTTCTTAAGGAAGGGCTGAGAGCTGATTGACGATCTTTTGCAGGCCCAGAGGGATTGATGTGGAGGAGCGAGAGGGAGCAGGAGGGGAACGGATCGATGGTTAGTCGACCCTAACAGACAGATCAAGAGCTGACCTCAGAGTATAAGAGGAGAATACAGCTTCAGTAAAGGAAAAAGGCAGAGCTTAGAGAGTGGATGAAAAGGTGAACACAAAAGAGGAAGAAATGGAGAGGAGAGAAGAGCTGGAAAAAGACCTTTAGGCACTACAAATGCTCTCCACATCATTCTATGTGTGCACTCCAGACAAAATCATTTTCAATGATTACATTTCATGGTAGAGTAGCAATGATGTAATGATGACCACACCAGGACCTGTGTCCAAGTAGAAGTGTTGGCACGGTGCTGGGATGAAGGTGACAAATAAATGAATAAATAAATACAGCATGGTTTTGATTCATGTTGCAGCTGATCTGCTCCACAGATGGGCGTCTCTGCCTCTGTTACAATACTTTGTGTTTGATATAGGTCAGGATAGACAGACGCAGTCAGAACAAGCTCCTACTCCACTTTTTTGGTTACCAAGGTGATGGGTGACATGTCACGCTCCATGTAACACGTGATTGGTTGGCTGAAAAAGAGCAACAGGGACGACACCAGTGCCATCCTGAAAAGTTAAGATATTTTCAACCACACAAAAAAGACAGAAAAATCATTGGAAGAAACACTATGTGGCTGTGTCCAAAATGATTAATTATTAATTATAATCATAAAGTCCACATCAATTAACATCTGCCATTTTATTTGGGTGTCCAAATTCTAAATGTAAAACGTTTTACCTCCAAAGAGAAAGGTTGAACAAAAAGGTGTGTCCTTTGCATTTAAACCACTATGAGTTCATTATGTAACAATGCAATGTGTCACATAAATTTACAGTAATGTCACATTACACCTGTCAGTGGCGAGAAGACGGATGATCAACACACATCTGAAACCTCAACTGACTAAAGAGTAAAGCGCTGAATGTGTTTTTTTACACGGACAGCGGTGACTTAATGATTGAGGAAGTGATTTTGGACACAAATGTTCACACCATGAAAACGGTGCAGCAGGGTTATTCTGTGCGATCTATGATGCTGGTAGCTTAGAGATGTAGAAACTATTCGTGGACTAGTTTGCATGATAATGTACCTGTTCTCTTAGCTCATGGGTAACCAAATGATAAGCTAATTTACACCCTTTTATCCCACTTTTTTTTCCTGTTTAGTAGTGCATGAATGTAACTTCAGACCAGGTGCATGCTGACGCTTTTAGGTTTGGGCCTACAGGGAAGGTGTAAATAATAATAATAATAATAATAATAGTGTAAATAATGACTTTTCAAATCAGTTTGGGATCTCTGGCCTTGGATTCCACCATGTATGGAGTATTTCATGTGTTTGTTTTTGGTTGTTTTTTTTTTTTTTATTTAAACTCTCCATCTTCATTGTTTTGCTGTGGTGCTCCAGAAATGTTTTTTGGATGATGAAACTTCACCCAACATGTGGTGATCACCTAGATGAGCAGATCTGAAAGTGGGGAAATCACATATTTTCATTTGAATTCCATCCATAAGTAACACAATGACAGCTCACATGACAATTTTTGTCATGGGTTTCATACATATTCTGTAATTACACAAAAGCAAATTCTTATCAAACATGGAGCACTAGGAGACAATCTGGTTTAGAGGTCCTTGACGTGAAAGAAAAAGAGAAGCTTTCATTTCTCTGGCGAAGAGACACCACTTTGTTTGTCTCTGCTGAACTACAAATAAAAAAAATCCAATCCTCATACATTGATGTTTTGTACCCTCAAAAATACTTCAGTGCAGTTATTAACCAGATGACAAACCTTTCATTCTACCCCGTGAGAAATTAATCCTAATTAGCTGCGGTTGATCTAATATGCTGCCGGTGGTGTCTGTCGTTTCAACCAGTGACAGCCAGCCGGGAATCAGACATGTTTCCGTTACTTCTCGCCAGCGCCAGAGGTGGGTAGTAACGAGTTACATTTACTCCGTTACATTTACTTGAGTAACTTTTGGAAAAAAATGTACTTCTAAGAGTAGTTTTACTGCACCATACTTTTTACTTTTACTTGAGTAGATTTGTGAAGAAGAAACGCTACTCTTACTCCGCTACATTGGGCTACACTCGACTTTTTTTTTTTTTTTTTACCATTTACTCTACACATTAGATATGCTCTAGTTTTGCCAGAGAGATGCCCCAGTGGATCTACAACATGACTGTGTTTCACCAATCAGACGTAGCAACAATAATCATATGACTCTGTTTCACCAATCAGACGTAGCCATGCAGTCAGATGACCACACACAAACTGTCGCATAGCGACACAAACTCTTCACACGTAGCAGACGGAATGAAAAAACACATGAAAAATGGCAGAGGCAACTGTCTCCAATGCTAAAACTGCAGAGGATGAACACTCCTGGTCTCATATACAAAGCATGTTTCGCTTACACACAGTGCAAAAGAACAGCTATATAATGCGGTGTCTTCTGTGTCTGCCAAAACAAACCCACATTTCAGCAAACAAAAACTCAACGTTTAACCTGAGGAAACATGTCGCGGGAAATTCCGTTTTTTGCTGTGGTTAGGCGGATGTTAGTCTTGTTAGGTTACAGAATCCCAGTCTGAAAAAGGAGTCTTTCATATACAGTACCAGTCAATAGTTTGGACATATCTTCCCATCCACTTGAATGGGAAACTGTGTCCACATTTTTGACTGGTACTGTAGACCCTTTTAGTGTTTGTAAACATTTTGTTAAATGGTGCCATAAGCTAAGCAGACCACAATACATTTTCTATGGAGGAATGAATTAGCGTTAGCTAGTATAGCTACCAACTATCGCAAATTATGAATGGTCAAGATGGTTTTGGTAACATTTTTTATTTTATTATTTGGAAATACCAGAATTTGCACATTATTATATATTGTTGTCTGTCTGATTACATCATTTCTAAAAAATAAATCAGACATTACAATCAAACAGTTACTCAGTACTTGAGTAGTCTTTTCACCAAATACTTTTTTACTCTTGAGTGATTTTTTTGGATGACTACTTTTTACTTCTACTTGAGTAATATTATTTTGAAGTAACGCTACTCTTACTTGAGGACAATTTTTGGCTACTCTACCCACCTCTGCTCCTCGCTAATAAAAAGCATTACGATGGAGATTAAAGCTTTGATAAAGGATCTGCAAAGGTTGTTTCAACAAAACTGTTTCAAAACAGTATCACTTCTCTTGGATCAACTAAACTTAAATATCTACTCTCTTTCCCACACCTGCTTGAGCGTCAAATTCAAGGACTTTTTAAGGACTTTGCATGTCAAAATTCCCTCAAAACTAAGGACCCAGGACGACATAATTTGAGACAAAGATCACGGTTAATTACTGTTACAATCACTCATGTAGACGCATGTGACAGTTTTCTCAAGGCAGGTGGTGCGTGAAATAATAATCCGACTGAGGGAGGCATACACAGACTGAAATGTAGCCTGTTTATTAACACTAAAAGAAAAAGAGCAGTTCTATATTATTGCATAAAATATATTAATTCAAACAATTTCAATAACCTTAAATACATAGGTACAAACTTTCAAGGGTTTCAAGGACCGTGCTTTCCTCATTGCACGTTACCAGGTCTACACTGTAAGAAAAATCTCCATAAAAAACCAGAGAAAGTACTGGCAGAAAATTACCAGTAGTTTTTCTATTATTTTACGGTAATCAGCTGCACTTTGAATCTGCTTCATAAGAGTACAGACACGACGAAAAGAGAGAGAGAATGCAAGGAGACAAAAAACAAGTGGAGTGTCTGGTGACTTATGGGTTCAGTCAGAAGACACACACAGCTGTGTCTGTAGATACATAGCTTACAGATAATGTACAGTACACACAATAGTGATTGGTTGTAGTAGTACTGCAATGTGGTGGTTTCGATTTGGTTTGTTTTCCTGTATTCGTGTGAAGGTTTGTGTATTTGGTTCAATCCTTGTTTCATTTCTTTTGTTATGCTTTGATTACTTAACATATAACATTATTAATGTTAACAATGACATTAATAATGTTATTGAATGGTTGTGTTCGGTGACCAAGTCATTATTGATAAATCATTCAATAAACTCCTCCTTCAATTATGTCACATTTAAAATCTTTTTTGGTGCAGGTGGGAATTATACAGCAATGCTCACAAAGCCTGAGAATGTCTGCTGCAGAGAGATACCACAGAGACACCAATGCTTGGTGATTAAGTTATATTTATACAGTCATTATCTCTTCTGTCATCCTCGTTCACTCACCCTTTCAAATGTGATAGGATACATGAAGACTGCAGAAGCTTCAGAACCAACCAGTGTGCATGGGGGATCATCCTGGCCACAAACCTGTTTGTCTGAGTGTGTTCGAACTCCACCATTAATTTAACATCTGTAGAGCAGACTATTGGCCTTTATGTGTAACAGCAATAGAACAGCACGTTTTATACTGCAAAAAAAGTTATTGTAAAACAAAGATGAGGGAGTAAGAAAATACCATAAATTATCTTTTAATGCTCACTGCTTTCAGATTTATTTTTCAGAAACTTGATGGAGAGGTACATTGATAGGTATTTAGCATAAGCACTGTCAAAAATAATGGTCACTTGGGAACCGTTATCCAGGAGTTCTTCAAAGCTTTTTGAACAACTTTGTTCAGTGCTCTCTCCATACGTCTCAGAAATTCTGAATGAGCATTCTGAAGGTACAGTTAGTTATTCCTAGGACTAGATGTACTTTGCTTTCAGAATGCTCTGCCAGCACCCAAGTGAATGCTGGAAGCCGTAGTCTCCAGCTCCTTTTGGTGTGTCCTGAGTTGACACACATCCTCTGACAAATACTTTGAGGTTGTTGCAGCTGCCGCCATCTCGGACCTGAGATCCTTGCTGATGTAGTGGTTCCAATGTAAACATTTTTACTCATCTCTTCTACAGGTTTGACGGCGGGACCCAAACAAGCCACGGCAGGACCCAAGAAAGCGATCCCAGAGGTTACGCAAGTTGTGACACCAGACCCTGCACCTGCACCTGGACCCTGTATCTCTCTCTGCATCTCTTCTGTTTCCATCCTCCTCTTCTCTTTGCAGGACTTCTCTGACTTTAATCAATCCATCCTGAACATTAGCAATGTCCACTCTTAGTAGGTTCAATGTCCCATCATCTCTGCACTTAACCAGTAGCATTTCTTCATTCACGTTGTTCTTATATTGGCCGATGTTGAAGGAAACAGCTTTCTTGTCTTCCTTGTTGACAGGCTCAACATTTTTCACATGGGAATCTGATTTAACATTCAAATTGTTGGACTTTATCAAAGCCTTGAGCGGCCCTGTGCTCACATTAGGAGCCACATCTTGCTGCTCATGGGTCTCCAGCTCCGGTTGGGGTGTCCTGAGTTGATGCACATCCTCTGACAAGTCAGCTGTACTCCTTTGAATTTGAAGTTGTTGCAGCTGTTCAGAAGCCTCCAGCTTGGACCTGAGATCCATGCTGATGGCAGACTCAAAACTCCATCTGAAAGCAAAATCATTTTGGGCTGCCACCATTTGATCACAGAGTTCCTTGTTCCTGTTTTTTGCTTTCAGTGCAGAGAGATACTCTTGATTTATAGTGCTCTTCAATTTTGCATTTCTTGTTAACTGACTAGTTATTTCCGTAGCATATCGCCTCGTCTTGTCTTCGGCTTGTTTCAGCTTTAAAGAGAGAGATTCAATCTCTTCCTCCAGGTTTCTTGGGCCATTAGTGTGTTTTATATTTCTACCTTGGAGTCGGTCAATGGCTCCACACAGGGTCGCAATGTGGTTTTTAATCTTGGCTCTTTCTTTCGGAGGACACCGCATAAGTCTCATCTTGGCAGTGTCTAGTTCTTTACAGACTTTCATCTCATAGTCACTGATGTAGGCCTTCACACGAAATTCTAAGTATGGGATTTTTGCTGGAAGCATTATTCCTTGTAGTTGTTTGCTAGTGGAAACAGTGTTCACTGAAGATAACTTTATTTAGTGAAATTAGTTTCTTGGAGTTCGACACAGCTTTATATTTTCTTCTTCTTAATGACTAATAAAGGGATACATCAGAGGAAATGTGCCTTTAACGTGACTCTGATGTGACTGATCAATCACCCACCTCGCCACTCTTTGATCTTGTGGGAACTGTTGGGTGTCTGTAGATTAAAGCAGTGGTTCCCAAAATCTGGTTTGGGTCACCCAATAAAATAGTCATGATTCTATTTTACTATTATTCTAGATTTATATCAGCAGTACATCTTTCAGCCACAGGAGGGAGCGTGTTTCTAGCTCCACCACACATGGAGTTCCACCAAAGTAATGAACAGATTTTGCAGGTGGTCACACAAACATGGATGCCTGGTTAATAAAAAAAAGAAAGGCGTAGCTAGAGACCAGAAACAAGACCCAGCTAAGGACCAGACTGCTGCAGGTAATGTTAGCTTAGCTACCGCCCATAGGCTAAGTGCAACACCCGGTATATGCGTGTTGCGTTCTCCTGTTGTACACCTGACTGGAACGCAAAGAACAAGCAATATTCTGTTTGATATAATGATGAGAGGGAAATATGAGTCTGTTAATTGCACCAAAATGCAGTTAATTAAAATGTGTGTTGTTTACCTGATGTGTGCCTGTTTAATTTAAGATGCATTTAAATTCTCAAATAAAAATATGAACATATGAACATGAGTGGCTGTTTACTCCGATATATATTTTCAATAAACATACAGTGCAGTTGTAATTTAAACATATATCACTTTGAAATGGTTGGTTTACCTATTCAAGATAATATGATGATGCAGACGGCAGTAAAAATGGTCAGAAATGTTCATTTATGCACAAATTGTTAATCTTGTAATTGATAAATAAGGCCTATTGTGATTTGGGTCAGGATGGTTTGTCATTTGGATCATCCTGGCCACAAACCTGTTTGTCTGAGTGTGTTCGAACTCCACCATTAATTTAACATCTGTAGAGCAGACTATGGGCCTTTGTATGTAACAGCAATAGAACAGCACATTTTATTATGCTGAAAAAGTTATTGTAAAACAAAGATGAGGGAGTAAGAAAATACCATAAATTATCTTTTAATGCTCACTGCTTTCAGATTTATTTTTCAGAAACTTGATGGAGAGGTACATTGATAGGTATTTAGCATAAGCACTGTCAAAAATAATGGTCACTTGGGAACCGTTATCCAGGAGTTCTTCAAAGCTTTTTGAACAACTTTGTTCAGTGCTCTCTCCATACGTCTCAGAAATTCTGAATGAGCATTCTGAAGGTACAGTTAGTTATTCCTAGGACTAGATGTACTTTGCTTTCAGAATGCTCTGCCAGCACCCAAGTGAATGCTGGAAGCTGTAGTCTCCAGCTCCTTTTGGTGTGTCTTGAGTTGACACACATCCTCTGACAAATACTTTGAGGTTGTTGCAGCTGCCGCCATCTCGGACCTGAGATCCTTGCTGATGTAGTGGTTCCAATGTAAACATTTTTACTCATCTCTTCTACAGGTTTGACGGCGGGACCCAAACAAGCCACGGCAGGACCCAAGAAAGCGATTCCAGAGCTTACGCAAATTGTGACACCAGACCCTGCACCTGCACCTGGACCCTGTATCTCTTCTGTTTCCATCCTCCTCTTTCCTTTGCAGGGTTTCTCTTACTGTAATCAATCCATCCTGAACATTAGCAATGTCCACTCTTAGTAGGTTCAATGTCCCATCATCTCTGCGCTTAACCAGTAGCATTTCTTCTTTCCTGTTGTTCTTATATTGGCCGATGTTGAAGGAAACAGCTTTCTTGTCTTCCTTGTTGACAGGCTCAACATTTTTCACATGGGAGTCTGATTTAACATTCAAATTGTTGGACTTTATCAAAGCCTTGAGCGGCCCTGTGCTCACATTAGGAGCCACATCTTGCTGCTCATGGGTCTCCAGCTCCGGTTGGGGTGTCCTGAGTTGATGCACATCCTCTGACAAGTCAGCTGTACTCCTTTCAATTTGAGGTTGTTGCAGTTTTTCAGAAGCCTCCAGCTTGGACCTGAGATCCATGTTGATGGCAGACTCAAAACTCAATCTGAAAGCAAAATCATTTTGGGCTGCCACCATTTGATCACAGAGTTCCTTGTTCGTGTTCTTTGCTTTCTGTGTAGAGACGTTCAGTCTATATATTGTGTTCTCCAAGACATCATTTATTCTTAACTGGGAAGTTATCTGTTTATCAGTGAGCCTCATCTTGTCTTCGGCTTGTTTCAGCTTTAAAGAGAGAGATTCAATCTCTTCCTCCAGGTTTCTTGGGCCATTAGTGTGTTTTATAGCTCTACCTTGGAGCAGGTCAACGGCTCCACTCAGGGTCTCAATGTGATTTTTAATACTGGCGCTTTCTTCCGGAGGACACCGCATAAGTCTCATCTTGGCAGTGTCTAGTTCTTTACAGACTTTCATCTCATAGTGTCTGAGGTAGGCCTCCACACGAAATTCAAAGTATGGGATTTTTTCTGGAAGCATTATTCCTTGTAGTTGTTTGCTAGTGGAAACAGTGTTCATTGAAGATAACTTTATTTAGTGAAATTAGTTTCTTGGAGTTCGACACAGCTTTATATTTTCTTCTTCTTAATGACTAATAAAGGGATACATCAGAGGAAATGTGCCTTTAACGTGACTCTGATGTGACTGATCAATCACCCACCTCGCCACTCTTTGATCTTGTGGGAACTGTTGGGTGTCTGTAGATTAAAGCAGTGGTTCCCAAAATCTGGTTTGGGTCACCCAATAAAATAGTCATGATTCTATTTGACTATTATTCTAGATTTATATCAGCAGTACATCTTTCAGCCACAGGAGGGAGCGTGTTTCTAGCTCCACCACACATGGAGTTCCACCAAACTAATGAACAGATTTTGCAGGTGGTCACACAAACATGGATGCCTGGTTAATAAAAAAAGAAAGGCGTAGCTAGAGACCAGGGACAAGACCCAGCTAAGGACCAGACTGCTGCAGGTAATGTTAGCTTAGCTACCGCCCATAGGCTAAGTTCAACACCCGGTATATGCGTGTTGCGTTCTCCTGTTGTACACCTGACTGGAACGCAAAGAACAAGCAATATTCTGTTTGATATAATGATGAGAGGGAAATATGAGTCTGTTAATTGCACCAAAATGCAGTTAATTAAAATGTGTGTTGTTTACCTGATGTGTGCCTGTTTAATTTAAGATGCATTTAAATTCTCAAATAAAAATATGAACATATGAACATGAGTGGCTGTTTACTCCGATATATATTTTCAATAAACATACAATGCAGTTGTAATTTAAACATATATCACTTTGAAATGGTTGGTTTACCTATTCAAGATAATATGATGATGCAGACGGCAGTAAAAATGGTCAGAAATGTTCATTTATGCACAAATTGTTGCTCTTGTAATTTATAAATAAGGCCTATTGTGATTTGGGTCAGGATGGTTTGTCATTTCAAAAATGTGGGTCCACAGAAATAAAGTTTGGGAACCACTGGGTTAAAGAAGACAGTCTCGACCTGCTCTTTTTTGAAAATACCTTGAGATATCTTTAGTTGTGCTATATAAATAAAATTGACTTGACTTAAATACCAACAAAAAACTAGTGAGTACTTTACAAATAGCAGGAGGACACAGTAAGGTTTCATGCTGGGGTGTTGATGTGCCACCTGTAGCAAACCACCGAAGGGGGAGAAAGGCGGAGAAGTGGGAAGATTAGATCAAAGGTAACCTGGTTCAAATCCCACCATTAGCTAACTTTAATTGTTTATTATATGCTGATAAGTTTATCCTTTTTTTGCAAATCACATTCTTTTTGTTTGCACATTACCAGTTCTACATTTATATCATCCACAAAGGTTGCAGGCATCAAGCCCAAGGATTGGTACATAATGTCACCATCATAGGAAATGCTTCTGGCGGCTACTCATTTACTTCCATGGTTTCGATTTGGTTTGTTTTCCTGTATTTGTGTGAAGGTTTGTGTATTTGGTTCAATCCTTGTTTCAATTCTTTTGTAATGCTTTGATTACTTAACATATAACATTATTAATGTCATTGTTAACATTAATAATGTTATTGAATCGTTGTGTTCGGTGACCAAGTCATTATTGATAAATCATTCAATAAACTCCTCCTTCAATTATGTCACATTTAAAAAAATTTTGGTGCAGGTGGGAATTATACAGCAATGCTCACAAAGCCTGAGAATGTCTGCTGCAGAGAGATACCACAGAGACACCAATGCTTGGTGATTAAGTTATATTTATGCAGTCATTATCTCTTCTGTCATCCTCGTTCACTCACCCTTTCAAATGTGATAGGATACATGAAGACTGCAGAAGCTTCAGAACCAACCAGTGTGCATGGGGGATCATCCTGGCCACAAACCTGTTTGTCTGAGTGTGTTCGAACTCCACCATTAATTTAACATCTGTAGAGCAGACTATGGGCCTTTGTATGTAACAGCAATAGAACAGCACGTTTTATTATGCAGAAAAAGTTATTGTAAAACAAAGATGAGGGAGTAAGAAAATACCATAAATTATCTTTTAATGCTCACTGCTTTCAGATTTATTTTTCAGAAACTTGATGGAGAGGTACATTGATAGGTATTTAGCATAAGCACTGTCAAAAATAATGGTCACTTGGGAACCGTTATCCAGGAGTTCTTCAAAGCTTTTTGAACAACTTTGTTCAGTGCTCTCTCCATACGTCTCAGAAATTCTGAATGAGCATTCTGAAGGTACAGTTAGTTATTCCTAGGACTCGATGTACTTTGCTTTCAGAATGCTCTGCCAGCACCCAAGTGAATGCTGGAAGCCGTAGTCTCCAGCTCCTTTTGGTGTGTCTTGAGTTGACACACATCCTCTGACAAATACTTTGAGGTTGTTGCAGCTGCCGCCATCTCGGACCTGAGATCCTTGCTGATGTAGTGGTTCCAATGTGAACATGTTTACTCATCACTTCTACAGGTTTGACGGCGGGACCCAAACAAGCTACGGCAGGACCCAAGAAAGCGATTCCAGAGCTTATGCAAGTTGTGACGCAAGACTCTGCACCTGGACCTGGACCCTGCATCTCTCTCTGCATGTCTTCTGTTTCCATCCTCCTCTTCTCTTTGCAGGACTTCTCTGACTTTAATCAATCCATCCTGAACATTAGCAATGTCCACTCTTAGTAGGTTCAATGTCCCATCATCTCTGCGCTTAACCAGTAGCATTTCTTCATTCACGTTGTTCTTATATTGGCCGATGTTGAAGGAAACAGCTTTCTCGTCTTCCTTGTTGACAGGCTCAACATTTTCCACACGGGAATCTGATTCAACATTCAAATTGTCGGACTTTATCAAAGCCTTGAGCGGCCCTGTGCTCACATTAGGAGCCACATCTTGCTGCTCATGGGTCTCCAGCTCCGGTTGGGGTGTCCTGAGTTGATGCACATCCTCTGACAAGTCAGCTGTACTCCTTTGAATTTGAGGTTGTTGCAGTTTTTCAGAAGCCTCCAGCTTTGACCTGAGATCCATGCTGATGGCAGACTCAAAACTCACTCTGAAAGCAAAATCATTTTGGGCTGCCACCATTTGATCACAGAGTTCCTTGTTCCTGGTCTTTACTTTCAGTGCAGCGACGTACAGTCTATTTATTGTGTTCTTCAAGTCTTCATTTATTCTTAATTGGGTAGCTAGCTCCATAGCAGCGAACTCCATCCTGTCTTCAGCTTGTTTTAGCTTTAAAGAGAGAGATGCATTTTCTTCCTCCAGGTTTCCTGGGCCATAAGTGTCTTTTATAGCTCTACCCCGGAGTCGGTCAATGGCTCCACACAGGGTCTCAATGTGCTGTTTAAAAAGGCCTCTTTCTTTCGGAGGACACTGCATAAGTCTCATCTTGGCAGTCTCTAGTTCTTTACAGACTTTCAACTCATAGTCTCTGATGTAGGCCTCCACACGAAATTCTAAGTATGGGTCTTTTGCTGGAAGCATTATTCCTTGTAGTTGTTTGCTAGTGGAAACAGTGTTCACTGAAGATAACTTTATTTAGTGAAATTAGTTTCTTGGAGTTCGACACAGCTTTATATTTTCTTCTTCTTAATGACTAATAAAGGGATACATCAGAGGAAATGTGCCTTTAACGTGACTCTGATGTGACTGATCAATCACCCACCTCGCCACTCTTTGATCTTGTGGGAACTGTTGGGTGTCTGTAGATTAAAGCAGTGGTTCCCAAAATCTGGTTTGGGTCACCCAATAAAATAGTCATGATTCTATTTGACTATTATTCTAGATTTATATCAGCAGTACATCTTTCAGCCACAGGAGGGAGCGTGTTTCTAGCTCCACCACACATGGAGTTCCACCAAACTAATGAACAGATTTTGCAGGTGGTCACACAAACATGGATGCCTGGTTAATAAAAAAAGAAAGGCGTAGCTAGAGACCAGGGACAAGACCCAGCTAAGGACCAGACTGCTGCAGGTAATGTTAGCTTAGCTACCGCCCATAGGCTAAGTTCAACACCCGGTATATGCGTGTTGCGTTCTCCTGTTGTACACCTGACTGGAACGCAAAGAACAAGCAATATTCTGTTTGATATAATGATGAGAGGGAAATATGAGTCTGTTAATTGCACCAAAATGCAGTTAATTAAAATGTGTGTTGTTTACCTGATGTGTGCCTGTTTAATTTAAGATGCATTTAAATTCTCAAATAAAAATATGAACATATGAACATGAGTGGCTGTTTACTCCGATATATATTTTCAATAAACATACAATGCAGTTGTAATTTAAACATATATCACTTTGAAATGGTTGGTTTACCTATTCAAGATAATATGATGATGCAGACGGCAGTAAAAATGGTCAGAAATGTTCATTTATGCACAAATTGTTGCTCTTGTAATTTATAAATAAGGCCTATTGTGATTTGGGTCAGGATGGTTTGTCATTTCAAAAATGTGGGTCCACAGAAATAAAGTTTGGGAACCACTGGGTTAAAGAAGACAGTCTCGACCTGCTCTTTTTTGAAAATACCTTGAGATATCTTTAGTTGTGCTATATAAATAAAATTGACTTGACTTAAATACCAACAAAAAACTAGTGAGTACTTTACAAATAGCAGGAGGACACAGTAAGGTTTCATGCTGGGGTGTTGATGTGCCACCTGTAGCAAACCACCGAAGGGGGAGAAAGGCGGAGAAGTGGGAAGATTAGATCAAAGGTAACCTGGTTCAAATCCCACCATTAGCTAACTTTAATTGTTTATTATATGCTGATAAGTTTATCCTTTTTTTGCAAATCACATTCTTTTTGTTTGCACATTACCAGTTCTACATTTATATCATCCACAAAGGTTGCAGGCATCAAGCCCAAGGATTGGTACATAATGTCACCATCATAGGAAATGCTTCTGGCGGCTACTCATTTACTTCCATGGTTTCGATTTGGTTTGTTTTCCTGTATTTGTGTGAAGGTTTGTGTATTTGGTTCAATCCTTGTTTCAATTCTTTTGTAATGCTTTGATTACTTAACATATAACATTATTAATGTCATTGTTAACATTAATAATGTTATTGAATCGTTGTGTTCGGTGACCAAGTCATTATTGATAAATCATTCAATAAACTCCTCCTTCAATTATGTCACATTTAAAAAAATTTTGGTGCAGGTGGGAATTATACAGCAATGCTCACAAAGCCTGAGAATGTCTGCTGCAGAGAGATACCACAGAGACACCAATGCTTGGTGATTAAGTTATATTTATGCAGTCATTATCTCTTCTGTCATCCTCGTTCACTCACCCTTTCAAATGTGATAGGATACATGAAGACTGCAGAAGCTTCAGAACCAACCAGTGTGCATGGGGGATCATCCTGGCCACAAACCTGTTTGTCTGAGTGTGTTCGAACTCCACCATTAATTTAACATCTGTAGAGCAGACTATGGGCCTTTGTATGTAACAGCAATAGAACAGCACGTTTTATTATGCAGAAAAAGTTATTGTAAAACAAAGATGAGGGAGTAAGAAAATACCATAAATTATCTTTTAATGCTCACTGCTTTCAGATTTATTTTTCAGAAACTTGATGGAGAGGTACATTGATAGGTATTTAGCATAAGCACTGTCAAAAATAATGGTCACTTGGGAACCGTTATCCAGGAGTTCTTCAAAGCTTTTTGAACAACTTTGTTCAGTGCTCTCTCCATACGTCTCAGAAATTCTGAATGAGCATTCTGAAGGTACAGTTAGTTATTCCTAGGACTCGATGTACTTTGCTTTCAGAATGCTCTGCCAGCACCCAAGTGAATGCTGGAAGCCGTAGTCTCCAGCTCCTTTTGGTGTGTCTTGAGTTGACACACATCCTCTGACAAATACTTTGAGGTTGTTGCAGCTGCCGCCATCTCGGACCTGAGATCCTTGCTGATGTAGTGGTTCCAATGTGAACATGTTTACTCATCACTTCTACAGGTTTGACGGCGGGACCCAAACAAGCCACGGCAGGACCCAAGAAAGCGATTCCAGAGCTTATGCAAGTTGTGACGCAAGACTCTGCACCTGGACCTGGACCCTGCATCTCTCTCTGCATGTCTTCTGTTTCCATCCTCCTCTTCTCTTTGCAGGACTTCTCTGACTGTAATCAATCCATCCTGAACATTAGCAATGTCCACTCTTAGTAGGTTCAATGTCCCATCATCTCTGCGCTTAACCAGTAGCATTTCTTCATTCACGTTGTTCTTATATTGGCCGATGTTGAAGGAAACAGCTTTCTCGTCTTCCTTGTTGACAGGCTCAACATTTTCCACACGGGAATCTGATTCAACATTCAAATTGTCGGACTTTATCAAAGCCTTGAGCGGCCCTGTGCTCACATTAGGAGCCACATCTTGCTGCTCATGGGTCTCCAGCTCCGGTTGGGGTGTCCTGAGTTGATGCACATCCTCTGACAAGTCAGCTGTACTCCTTTGAATTTGAGGTTGTTGCAGTTTTTCAGAAGCCTCCAGCTTTGACCTGAGATCCATGCTGATGGCAGACTCAAAACTCACTCTGAAAGCAAAATCATTTTGGGCTGCCACCATTTGATCACAGAGTTCCTTGTTCCTGTTCTTTACTTTCAGTGCAGCGACGTACAGTCTATTTATTGTGTTCTTCAAGTCTTCATTTATTCTTAATTGGGTAGCTAGCTCCATAGCAGCGAACTCCATCCTGTCTTCAGCTTGTTTTAGCTTTAAAGAGAGAGATGCATTTTCTTCCTCCAGGTTTCCTGGGCCATAAGTGTCTTTTATAGCTCTACCCCGGAGTCGGTCAATGGCTCCACACAGGGTCGCAATGTGCTGTTTAAAAAGGCCTCTTTCTTTCGGAGGACACTGCATAAGTCTCATCTTGGCAGTCTCTAGTTCTTTACAGACTTTCAACTCATAGTCTCTGATGTAGGCCTCCACACGAAATTCTAAGTATGGGTCTTTTGCTAGAAGCATTATTCCTTGTAGTTGTTTGCTAGTGGAAACAGTGTTCATCGTAGATAACTTTATTTAGTGAAATTAGTTTCTTGGAGTTCGACACAGCTTTATATTTTCTTCTTCTTAATGACTAATAAAGGGATACATCAGAGGAAATGTGCCTTTAACGTGACTCTGATGTGACTGATCAATCACCCACCTCGCCACTCTTTGATCTTGTGGGAACTGTTGGGTGTCTGAAGATTAAAGCAGTGATTCCCAAAATCTGGTTTGGGTCACCCAATAAAATAGTCATGATTCTATTTTACTATTATTCTAGATTTATATCAGCAGTACATCTTTCAGCCACAGGAGGGAGCGTGTTTCTAGCTCCACCACACATGGAGTTCCACCAAACTAATGAACAGATTTTGCAGGTGGTCACACAAACATGGATGCCTGATTAATAAAAAAGAAAGGCTTTACTAGGGACTGCTGCAGGTAATGTTAGCTTAGCTACCACCCATAGGCTAAATGCTACACCCGACATGGGTATTGCGTTCTCCTCTTGTACACCTGACTGGAACGCAAAGAACAAGCAATATTCTGTTTGCTTTAATGATGAGAGGGAAATATGAGTCTGTTAATTGCACCAAAATGCAAGTTTTCTGTTTAAACATTTTTTTGATAATATCATCTTCATCTACATGACTTTGTTCACACAAGTCATTTGAACACACAAAATACATTTTAAGAATTTTTGTTAAAATGGGTGTTTTATTAAACTTGTCTACACCCTTGGTGTTCCCGATCAAAAATAACCAGTCATTAGCAACACCCCTTTTGGTTTCCATCGCAACCCCCACGGAAACCTATCCCCAACAGAATTTTTACCCATTGGGAACCACACCTGTTGGCAATTGTCATAAACAACTGCAATATTGTTTGAATGATATATACAACTTTCTTTCTGGTATACTGTATGAAGCTTTTTTGAGGGCTTGAGCACAATGGCCAAGTGATATGAGCTCATGTCAGTGAGGCCTACAGGCCATAAATAGCAAATGGAAGTTGAAGACTTCGCAATGTTCACAAGAACTCAAGTTGATAAAAAGATGAAATGATAATATACAGTACTGTGCAAAAGTCTTAGGCAGGTGTGAAGAAATTGCTGTAAAGAATTTATGCTGTTTTGAAGGCAAAGGGTGGTCACACCAAATATTGATTTGATTTAGGTTTTTCTTCTGTTCGCTCCACTTTGCATTTTGTAAATCGATAAAAATAAACAATTAAATTTTATATTTTTGAAAGCATTCTTACGTTACAGCATTTCTTCACACTTTTCAAGACTTTTGCACAGTACTGTATGTATTATTATCTATTTATAATCAGCTAGAAAGCAGCGGCCATTTTTGGCCAAGAACACCAAACTAGTAAACAGGGAACGAACACAACGCACAACACACAGAAGGGTTAATTTCCTGGTTTCCTGTCAGTCCGGTGTTTCTCTTCCTGCTGCTTGGAGTGTTGTTTTTCACCCCTCTGTCAGACTGAATGGCAGCAAATACTGTAGGTGTGCTCAGCTGGCACACCCACTAAAAATAATGTATAGTGGCAACCAGCTACACTACAGCTCCATTAAGTAAAAATAAATAAGCATTATAAAACCAGTTTGACTAGGATTAATGTCACAATAGGCTGATAATGATAATAAATTCATAAGCATATGTTTTTTTCTGGGTTTTTTTCTAGTAGACAAGGTCTGCTTTGTGGATGTGTCTGTGTTATTCCAATGGGCGCGTATGAGTGTAGGATGCTTTGCATGTGTGTTTGTATGAGAGGTTACAAATCACTAACAATTGGACCCCTGAGGCAGCTCACTGTATGTCTTAACTGGAGGAATAACTTGAAGATAAATTTCTCTGAATGTAGTCATTCGTGCAGCAGAACTTCTTACTGTTTATTTTTTGCTTTTTGCCCTTATTTGAAAGTTACGGAGTCTCCCTAGTGTCAGTTGAGAAAAAAAAAATCCATCTGTAAATCCGTGTCCACGGTTTAGCAATCTGTGTCCACGGTTTAGCAATCTGTGTCCACGGTTTAGCAATCTGTGCCCACGGTTTAGTAATCCGTGCCCACTGTTTAGCAATCCGTGCCCTCCAATACTGTGCATTCCACTACAAAGAAAGTGAAAAGAGCTGCTGTCAAGCTCAAACTTCACTTCTACACAGAGGCAGTTAATTAAGGACCTTAGCAGCAGGAAGCACGTGCCTTTGAATTAATCTGTCCTCATTACTGTGGAAAAACGTGTTAGTTTATTTCCATCTTTTCTGTTTCAATCTGTTTCACCTCATTTTTTTCATAGGTTTTCCTCCCATTCTCCTGTCACCTCGAGTTTCAGCTGATAGCTTTACATTAGTTATCCTGCAAGTTGGTGTCACAGCAGATAAACTGTAGATTATGGTTGGCAGCATTTCATTAGGCTTCTGACCTGGGGTGGCAGCATTTTTTTAAAATTGATGAGCAGGCTTAGCCAACAGTTGTCACTGGTAAGCTTTGTAGCCATTATGAACATGATACGTTTACCTCCTGATTCGATACTGTCATGATACTTGGATCCCACTTCAACTCAGAATTAGCACTGATTGAATTAACGGGTCATTGGGCTTTATTTTCTGTCTTTTCTTCCAGTATCCTGTGAGGCAAACCAATTGCCTGCTTGTTTGAGAATAACTAATGAGGGGTAGGTGGTGCTCTCTGTGTTTTTAGCATGATCTCCAGCAGTGGAGAGCAGTCTCTCTGAAAGACATCTCTGTCCAAGGTGCTGAGCGGATGCAGGGCTTTTGAGGTGAAATAGACTAAGCACTGAATTATTTTCTTCCCCCATTGGTGGGGCCATTTTTGAAGAAACACCACCTTGATGCCTGTATGGTAGATAAAATGTGATTTAGTGCCCTTTAGAGGTCAAATGGAACCAATGTGATTAAAAAACTGCTCTCTTGTTCCTTCACCTTGCCTTGTCTTGCTGTAACAGATGATGCAGGATTTTAATGTGGCATTTTTATATTTGTGGTTATTTCTTTGTTTTTTGCTCATTTGATCTCACACTGGATACCAATTCAGCACATCAGTAATTCTAATGTTCGTGATATTGCATCCAGTGTGTTTTTTACTCTTGTTTGCTATTTAAAATTGAGTATTTTTGAGCACCAAATAGCCTGGTCCTATTAATTTCTTTTGGAATTGATTAATTGAGTTTTGTTTGGGTTTAGAAAAGGATTTAATTGTTGTTGTTTCTTTGTTTTATCAATTTCCTTATTTGGCTTTCGATATTTCCCACGTTCATTCCACGCTTCATGTCACAGAATCTTATAACTGCATCAGACTATATTACTGTCCCCCACCCAATAAAAATGCTTTCAGATTCTTCAAAATTATTGGCCTGTTTTTCCAAAATACTATTAAGATGCCAAAGTGTGTAGACTAATGTGAATTTCGTTTACAAAAACTATGACAAAAAAATGTTCACTGACTAAAATGTAGTTTTTAAAATGTTTGTACCAAAATCTTTATTTTCATCCACAAGAGACAAAATATCAAAGACTGTTTTTTTTCTAGATTACAATCCAAATATTCTGTTCATTGGATGGCGTCTGCAGCAGTTTTGTTTCCTGTGCTGTGCTGACTGAGGTGGGATCCTAACATGTCCAATTGGCCTATGCCTGGGCAGGAAAAGTCAGAGGCAAGTGTGGTGGAGGCCCGCAGCAGTCCTGATGTGCAAATCAGTGGTCTGACCTGGGTACAGGGGCGAAAGACTAACCAAACCATCTTGTAGCTGGTTCCCTCCAGAGTGGCCCTCAGGATAGCTGGCGCTCAGAGTCCCGTTCTATCTGGTAAAGCCAATGATTACAGGTCTTGAGACCAAAACCATCTCAACCTATTCTTTGAATAGGTAAGAAGACCCGCTCACTGGCTTGGAGCCGGATGGTTGAAAGTGGTTGAAAATAAATATGCAAATCAGAACATGTTCCATGTCTGGATGTATTCCTTAAACTGATATCATCAGACGAGACACTTTCTGCTAAGCTGCATCCTTAATCATTCAACCTGTTTTTCATCAGATAATGATCAGATAAATCTGATGTGAAATAAGTCAAATGTTCTGGCTTGACGGAAATGTTAATAAAATGCTAATGTCTTAGAAAAGACTAAAATGTCAACAGTTTTCTTTGACTAACACTGGACTAAAATACTGATGTTATCTGACAAAAAAGACTAAAAATAAAAAAACAGTGTGGACCAATTGAAAAAGGAACAGAAAAAACAATGCTGTGCAACATATTTCCAACATTTTAGCCAAGCTGTTTACCAGAACTGCCGCAGTGGGAACCACTTTTATATTTATGCTGTATAACTGAGTGTAACTCAGTGTAACGCTAATACTTTAGTCTGAGATTGGAAAAAGACAAAAAAAAAAGAAAAGCTGGGAAATACACACATGGTACACCACACACACACTTACAAACACAGAGCTAGCTATGCTTAATGAATAATCGATGCCCAGATGTTTGCGACGAAACTCACGCAAATCAAAGTCCCTTCCAAAGTGCTATAAGTACTAAAGCAATTAATATCAAAATAACATATTTATGTTAACATTCACTTTGACTGTGACTATCCCCATTAATTGCACAAGGCAGAACAATTATTGAATGTTTTCATTGCACAGGTACACAGTATAGGGTACATATCAGTAAAGGTGAAACCAGAGATAGATAGATCGACACCATCAAGTGAGATGAACTAAATCATCCACCAGCCAGCATTAAAAAGTAAAATTATATTCATTCATTTTCTGTAACTGCTTATCCTGCACTGCTCACAGCTCCTGGAGCTTTGCAGAGTGGTTAACAGTAGGCTGCCCTTCATCACTAAATTATTAAACAACAACTGAAGTGACACAAGCTCACCAGTTAAATCATGACTGGGACAAATCGGATACGACACCTCTCCTCTTCGTCGGCTTCACCCAGAAACAAGACCTCGGTCTGCTGAAGGCGACGCATTTAAACCGTTTGACCAGGCCTTACTTCTCTGCTGTGTCTCACGGTTGAAAGGCACACCTCCGGGAATGCTCCAGCCAATCCCTATCTCCGAGACCCCTGAGACCGAACATTACCATGCAGCACCGTCACAGCTTCATTAAAGTTTCATTGTGTCTGGGAGCAAGCTTGACGGGAGCTCTAACCTGCCGGCCTGCACGTCACCTTCGACTGACAGTACAAATGTTCCTCCGTCTGACTCACTCCTCTTCCTCACACTCTCTCCATCTCTTTGTCTTCATCTCTACTTCTTCCCTTCCTCTCTGGTCAAGCTAAGTGCTTGCCAGCCCCCTGAGATTTGCCTATAGGCCTGTTGTTCAGTAGATGGGCCTGAGGACTCACTTATAGCTGTCTCTTCGGGTATCTGACTTTCCATTAAAGAGAGAAATGTAAAGAACACATGAAGCAGGTAGTTATCTATCCTGCAGAATATATACTAGAACACATAACCTATCTGTCTTTGCCTGTAGACATTCAGCAGAGGAAAGGAAAGAACCACATTTTAGTTTTAGGCGGTTATCTGCTGGGTTTTTATCTAGTGTGACTTTCCCCGATACAACATTAGCACCACTGGAGTTTTTTTTTTCCTGGAGCTTCCCAGCAGTGGGTGTGTATGCACAGAGCCAATCTGTCGATAGACTTGAAAGGATCCTTTGGTAAATGCAATCTGGGATCACTTGGACTTCCTTGTGGCTTGTAAGCACAGGATTGACCGTCTGTGTGCCGTTGCTGCACACAGGGCTTTTGTTTCAGCGGCTGAATATCAGAGTCAACAGAATCTACTGGGAGATTTTTGGGGCAGTGCAGCAGAACAATCTCATCATCCACATTTCAGCAAACCTTTTTATGAGATCACATTTATTGTTTGTGGCAGTCTTGGACCGGGTGTCAATATTTCTCTGCACTCAAAGCATTGTTGTCGTACCTTCTGACTGTATCATAGCTTTTGAAGTCGTAGTAATTTATGGATCAAGAGATTCACTGCTCTATTAATAAGTTCTGATAGATCCACCACTGTACTCAGGGTAAAGTTGCTATTTTTAGCCCTGTCTGTGCAAATCTTTAGTTCAGTGTATTTGATCTGAGGTTGATTTTTGCACAGCACTATTCATATTATGTCCTGCTCATGATGCTGTTATTACATGTTTGTGTTCGAAACCCTTTCCTTCTGCTAGTTAACCTTTAATGATGAGATGATACATTTGTAACACAGCACATACCATACAGTACGGGAACATGGGCCCTTTTATCTAATATTGTTCCTCTCTAAGCCCTGCTGAGGATGAAGAAATGATAAATAATAATATATATTTTACTCCACAGCCCACAATAACCCCATTTCCACTGTGTTGTATCGACTCGACTCGCCTTTTTTTTTGTGTGTTTCCATTAGGTAAAAATGATCTGGTACCTGGCACTACTCTTTCTTGCGAGGATCACGAGAGGTGGACGAGACGTGTGTGTCGAGTTGAAGACTTACACCACGTCAGTTTCGCTCATTGCCCAGGTACCCTCAGCAATGGAAAACGACTGGCAGAAAAGTACCTGATACCAAGGCGAGTATAGAGTAGAGCCACTGTAGGCAGTGGAAATGCAGCTTATGTGTGAGGCTGTCATAGTGATTTGACACAAGTATCATTTTGGCATTTCTAAAACACCTGTAATAAGAGTGAAAGTGTTTTAAAAACATGGTTGTAGAACACATCTTCATACCTTTCCTTTAAAGGAGCATGTCACTGATTTTACACATCATCGCTTTCCTTGTCACTGGAAGCAAAACGTTTCAATTATGATGTCTCTGTGGCCCTAGAGGAGGTTTCTTAATGTTATCCAGGTTTTTATCTTTCAACTCTTTGGTTAAAGCCTGGGTAAAAAAAAAACAGGGAACGTGGAGACTCATAATGAAGGTACAGCGAGCAGCTGTAGCTTAGCATAGAGACTATAGGATAAACTGTTCCCTGCTAGCTGTAGCTGTCTGTTTACATGACTGATATGAGGGTGGTGTCAATCCTCACATTCAACTCAGGAAAACATGTCAAACTTCTCCTTCAAAAACAAAATATTAGGCCTTCTGCTGCTTCACCATTTTGAACCTGGCTTCCAATTTTATCCAGGTGTATTTCTAAATTGCTGGAATACCAAGTTTCTTCTGATCCGTCCCATATCTACAGCAGAGCATTGAATTCACCAAAGAAAGAAAAAAAGATCTCATAATTGTGTATTACTATCTTGCAATTATGAGACAAGACCTCGTAATTACGGATCAGAATTGATGTAGAGCTCATGCTTCTGTACAGCTGTGCTCCGTGAGGATCTAGGATCTAGTTCATGGTGTCACTAAGATGCATTTATATACTTGAATCGCTCCCTATGGGTTTAATTGCTCCTGCTCTCTCCTCCAGAAGGTCAGACTGGACTTTCCACCTGATCCTAATGACTTGAGACGCCTGCATGATGTTGACATACCAATATTAATGCCTTCCTCATTAAGCAACATTAATATTTCATATTATTCCATATTACAAGGACATTAAATGTGATACTGACACATTGCTCACTGTTTTACCCTGTAGCTTTTTCTCATAATTACCAGATCCTTATCTTAGAATTAGGAGATCCTGATCCCAGACTTACCAGATCTTTTCTTGTATCTTTATCATCCGTCTGTTCCTTTTGAATGAAACACTGGGAGCAGAACTAGGTTGCTTATTGTGTCATGCTTCTGATCCTAGTTTGTCGGTTCCTCTTATTTTGAAATGTTTTTTTGTTTCCTGTTTTATTTTGGTAGTTCTGTTCTCCATGCTGTGTTTTTTCTTTTACACTTCCTGTCGTCTTTTCTTGTGATCTGTTTTGACCTTTTTGTTTTCCCCTGTCTCAGTTTTAGTCTTTTTTTCAGCTCTGGTTTGTTCCCTCTGTGTCTTTGTAGCTCCGTCTATGTTTGTTTTTATCATTGTATCCTCTTTGTGTTTTCCCCTTTAACATTTTTCCTTCCAGTATGTGATTGTCTGATTTTCTCCACCTGTGGCTGATTGTCTCATCTCCCTGTGTATTCAGTCTGTGTTTAGTTGCCAGTTTTTCATGTGTCCCATGGATACCTTTCCACACGTTCTTCAGACGTCTTCCTCGTGATTCTGTCGTGTCCCTCCTGAGTTTTCTTAGTTTGTTTCTTTGTCTGTGTTCTGGATTTTGTCTTGCCCCTGGAGTTTTGGGTTTTTGATTATTTCTTGGATCACTTGAATTTTCTGTTTGGACTGATTGGACTTTACTTTTTGAGTTCATGGACTTCTGAGTTGCTGCTCTACTTTGTTCACTTCAGCCTGTATGTTTTGGTATTTTTTGTATTAAATCATTGAACTGCATTCACCATGTCTCTGGTTTGTGTCTGCATGTGGGCCCTACTCTGAGTTTTTGCTAAAACATGACATATTGTAGCCATAGGGAACAGAGGAAAGTGTCTTCTGCTACTGCACAGGTAGCTCTAATAAACGCTGGCCATACATTCAAGAGCGTGATCTCTATACGTGAATGTATGTCATGCCTTGTTTACACTGGTCACCAGAGACATACTATAAAAACAATTATCATTACTACTTACTTACTTTACTTACTCTGATCCCATTGACTGGTACAGTTTCTGTAAACCACATCCTATCAAATCCATCCTGTAGAGATTAGAGGGGCTTCCCTCAGAGGTTTTAGAAGAGATAAACAGACCAAATAATCAACTAACCACACTGTGATCATTCAAGTACTCAGTGGGGAAATAAGCATCCTGCGATGGGCTGTGGTTCAGCTCCGCCTCGTTTCCTCCTCGTGTCAATATGCAGTTTGCTTCTGCTGAGAGGGGGTGAGAAAGAGAGAGATGCCGTGGCAGATAACAAGTGAGAGATGGATAAAAAGTGAGACAAACTGAGAGACGGAGGGACTGATGATTAGAGGGTGTGACGTCTCCCCTTGATGTTGTGGGAGGTGGTGAACATTCAACATCCAGCGGAGCTAATTCGCACACAGCAGCTGTAACGCAGAGGGCAAACCAGTGACATCTCCCACATATGAGTGATGGCTGTGGGAGGGGGAGTGGAAGAGGTGGAGATGGAAGGTGGTGTGGCACATGGCCTGTTACCATGGCAATGAGTCCCATGTCGACCCACAGAACATAAATTAATTCCGGTGTTTCTATTTTTTTCTTTTTGACATGAACATTCTTCTCTCATTCTCTCGCTGCAGCTTCTCTCAGTCCCTAAACTTTGTCATCGACCTCTCACCCACTTTGATTTATGCTGACAAATAACAAGAATAAATACGCTTTGAGATCTCTTCTGTGTGCTGATACTGAGGTAATGCACAGACGTAGCTCTCATTTAGAATCACACAGCTGTAACTAATGCTCAAAGACACAAAGTGGGATACTGTGCAGTATAGAGAAATGTATTCTGGCACTGTTAAAAACATGCTGATTTCCATTTTTGTATAGACCTTGATGTGTCTGACAGGCTGGTGGCTGTGATTTATGGTGGAGAAAAATTGATACTGATGTTTAGGAGATGAAAGACTGCAGGTGGCAATGAACAGAGGAGAGAAAAAAAGACCGACAGAGAGGTAAACCATACCGCCAAATTGAACAGGGACAATTCCCTCAGTCTTGTCCCCTAACCTCGCTGCTTCTGCACATCAAGACGTGTGCTGTTGAACAGCTACTGAGCTGTAGCTTTTTCATGACTTACATAACACTGAGCAGATACTTGGAACACACAGTTTTATACTGGATATATAAAGGCACAGTAGTTATTTTGTGTCTCATCTGAAGGACTATGGTCCAGCTTGTTTGTGGAGACAGTTATCTTGTTTAACATGAACCAGAGCGATGCCTCGGCCGGTCACCAGTGTCATGTCATCTCATTGTCTGCTTTGGGGGAAGCTAATCCACTTAGCTTGTAAGTACAAGTCATTGGTGACGACAACATTCCCGTTTGAACAATAACAACGACGACAAACATTCCCATTTAAACAATAACAACGATGACAAATATTCTCGTTTGAACAATAACGACGACAACAACATTCCCGTTTGAACGATAACAACGACGACAACGTTCCCATTTGAACAATAACAATGACGACAACGTTCCCATTTGAACAATAACAATGACGACAACGTTCCCATTTGAACAATAACAACGACGACAACGTTCCCATTTGAACAGTAACGAGGACAACATTCCCGTTTGAACAATAACGACGACGACAACATTCCCTTGAACAATAATAATGATATATTTTCTTCAACACCTAATACAAGATTTGATTGGGCCTCACCACCACAATATTAAAGTTACTCATGCAGAACCATACACTGAACATATACTGAAGTAGAACCATGTACTCAACCAAAGCAGCAGCCACTATTCACATCAAGTCTTTCAATTCATCCTCCTAACACAAATCAAGGTACTGCATTTCACAAAAATGTAGGCATAAAATAAAATATTACATAAAATAAAACCAGATTAACACAAATCAAAACCAGCAGGAGGGGAAAAAAACTCAAATTCAAATAAATCTTTTCAATCTTTTTGTCCATCGCTGCAACAACAACTACTATACCCTTCCAGCACCGTGGAAAGCACCTGGCTGGAACACAAGAATAGCACAGCACTGGCCTAGTATTAAAATCTAGCACCACACTGGAGGCTGACAGTGTTCCATATTCTAAATAAAGTTCATTTCACCTTAGATGCTCTTCTTGACTCAATACTTTTTGCTTGATTGTGCTCCTTCCAATAAGGCCTTCTCCTTGAGTGCATGGGTGTAGAATTCCTTACAACTGTATCCATTGTTTTTCTTCACTTGAATTTCACACTTGATAAGCTCCACAGTGCACCGACTTGTTGGTCCATGCTGCAGTAGTGAGGGAAAACACTCTCTCTAAAGAAGAATTAGGATGCAACAGCAGTCGTATTTGGTAACTTTGTGCCTTTAAGCAAGGTTGACCACTTCTCCAAAAACAGGAGCTCTTCTCTCCACAAATTCCCGCTGGTGTGGAAAAGTCAGACACTATTCTTTGTACGGTTCATCCTCCTCATCTGGTTGGTGCAGCCCCTCCACTCTTTTAAATAAGAAACATTCTTTTAGTGGAGTCTACAGAGCTAAAAGGGGTAAATATATGACTCCAAATTGTGAAGTCACCAGACACATGACTCATGACACTTAAATGTCAATGTTGCTCCTGCCTGCTGGATTGCTTTAGGAAATTAGCAATAGCCATATCAAATTTACATTTATAATATGTCAAATGTGTATTATTCTTGTTTGTTTGTGGCCCCAAGTCATCATCATCATCATCATCATCAAAAAAAAGAAAGAAAAGAAAAACAGATTAATGTAGCTTTAAGACTTCTTTCCATGTTTAGTTCTGTTTTAGGGCAGAACTTTGTCACAAACATCTTCTGTGAGCAGATGCCACAGATTACATTACGCCTGCCTCTGGAAGATGGACTCTGATCGTATAGTATTTTCGTCAGTATGCATTGAGCAAATTCCTTTGGGCAGAGGTGCGTATATATGCTGTATATGCGTGCATGTGCACCATGACTCCTCTGGGTGTTTCCCCATCTCTGCTTTCCAACACTGTGTGGGGACTGCTGCCACTGTGAGTGCTGAGCAGGAGGTGAGAAATATTGATTCTCTTTGCGTGGCACATGTAGTCACAGCAGACTCAACTGACTGGGGCCCACCTAGCAGCTGGAAATCTAAACCTGGCTTTGGAAACAGAGGTTAATTGGAGTAGTTGACTAGCTTAAATGTGTCAGGTTTAAGGACTGAGGGGCAGAGCACCTCTAGATGTACTGTACAGTACATCAAGATGCGTCAGTTATGGCGTTTGAACATACTCTGATGTCAGTCATTGAGTTTCTCTGATTAGGTCCTGATATAATTAAAAGAAGAGGATTCAAATAAATGTGATTACATCAAGTGGTAATGATTTTTAACGTGTTACAATCTACAGGTCCCTCATCATCAAAACAAACAGATACCGTTTGTTAATTTTATCATCCAGTCTTGTTATTTGGCAGGACTGTTGATTTATTTTAATGTCTGACCGCAGAGACAGCCGGACAGAGAGGGAGCGATATGAAAATGAGAAACAAGGGAGAGGCTATGTCTCACAATCACAAACACTTAATAGATTCTCGCTATTTGTTTTGCTGCATTGCAGCAGTGGTCCCCTCGTGGTCGTCTCTCTGGAAAGGAGGGAGATTAAAAAAAGAAAACATCGCAGTCTAAATCTCAGTTCGAGTCCTCGCATTAAGACGCACCTCTTCAACACATTGTTTCCCAAGCTGGATTTATCTGTTGTTTATCTGGAAGAAAAAAAATAAATGCACAATTTTCTGACCTTACTGGGATGTAAAGAGGCTGTTTTTCTTTACCTGACATATTTCAAATCCATAATACTCACATTTATATATTCCCTCAGTTCACCACATTATGTCATCTCTCTGACCAGATCAAAAACAACTTATTAGCCTCTGTGCCATCTACAGACATAAATTCCACAAACATCAATATTATTCCGGGGAAGGTGTTGCCAGTGCTCTATTTTTTCTGTGACAAATGAGCTAATCCCTGTAGGGATGTGTGAGACAGCTGACTGAGGAGGCGTGATCCCGGGCCAGAATATCGACAAAACCTCCTGCAGAGGTCAAAGCTTTTCACACTTGCACAGTCGTTATGACAGAGAGAGGCGTTTTGGGGGGGGGCATCCTATCCAAATGCCCAAACCACCTCAGCTGACTCCTCTCGGTGTGGAGGAGCAGCGGCTTCACTCTGAGCCCCTTGCAAATGACTGAGCTCCTCACCCTATCTCTAAGGGTGAGCTGCAGACACCCTTCAGAGGAAGCTCATTTCGGCCGCTTGTATCTGCCATCTTGTTCTTTCAGTCATTACCCAGAGCTCACGATCATAGGTGAGGGTAGGAACATAGACTGACCGGTAAATCAAGAGCTTCGCCTTGTGACTTGCCTCCCATTTCATCACAAACAGACCGGTACAGACTCAGTCCGCATCACCGCAGACGCTGCCCCAATCCGTCAATCAATCTCCCGCTCCATTCTTCCCTCACTCATGAACAAGGCCCCGAGATACTTGAGCTCCTCCACTTGGGGCAGCAACTCATTCCTAACCTGGAGGGAGCAATCCACCCTTTTCCCTCAGACTTGGAGGTGCTGATTCTCATCCCAGCTGGTTCACACTCAGCAGAAAACTGTCCCAATGACATTCGGAGGTCACGGCATGATGAAGCTAACAGGACCACGTCGTCCGCAAAAAGCAGAGAAACGATCCTGAGTCCACCAAACCGGACACCCTCCGTCACCTGGCTGCGCCTAGAAATTCTGTCCATAAAGATTATGAACAGAATTGGTGACAAAGGGCAGCCCTGACTGAGTCCAACTCTCACCAGGAACAAGTCTGACTTATTGCTGGCAATGTGAACCAAACTCTCGTTCCGGTCGTAAAGGAACCGAATGGCCCGTAACAACGGGTCCGATACCGCATATTCCCAGAGCACCGCCGACGGAGCGCTATATGAGGAACATGGTCGTATGCCTTTTCCAAGTCAACCTTAGCACATGTAGACTGGTTGGGCAAACTCCCATGCACCCTCCAGCACTCCTCCAGCGAGGGTAAAGAGTTGATCCAGCATTCCACGACCAGAACGAAAACCTCATTGTTCCTCCTGAATCCGAGGTTCGACTAACGGATGGACTCTCCTCTCCAGTGCCTTGGCATAGACCCTCCCAGGGAGGCAGAGAGGTGTAGGCCCCCAATAGTTGGAGCACACCCCAGCTATGTGTGTTCCAACTATCAACTTTCTGTTTGCGTACAATTATAACTCTAACAAATCACTCGTAATTCATTAAAAACTAAGTCATACTTTCTTAATTTTATTGATTTATGACTTTAATTTCAGATGGCTTTTCGCCATCTGAAATTAACCTAACCTGGACTTTACTACTATAAGATGCTTCAAGACAAAAACAGTAAAGTCTTAACTTGATGAAAAAAATGGAGCACATTAGGCATTGTTAGCTCTTTAAATTTTTTTTTAACAATCTCTTACAAGACAAAAACAGCAGACAAATGATTGTGAAGCATACTTCTACTTAAATACGCATTATGACACAAAATACATGATTACGCTGTATGGTGACTGGTAGCTAATTGGGATGGGTGTGGCTTGAAGAGGAAGTGGGTTGTGCTTAAGTGCTTATATGTAGTTACAGAGCTCTGAGGACACACATTGTTGTTTATGTTGCTTGCAGCTCTTAATACTGTTTGTATTTGTCTTTAGCTCTGCTAAATCCTTTTTTATGGTTCAATATACATGAAAATAAAATAGAATTTGATGCAGAGGCTTAAATAATGATCCAAACCAACCTCAGTCTGGAAATGAAATGACATGATAATAATGACAAGGTAATGCTGCAGTATATAATATATAATATGGGTTATGTAGCAGACCGGTGTTCCCTAGGCGTTCCCCCAAACAAAAGGCCATCAGTTTCTGTAGCAGCCAGTCATAAATTCTGAAGCGTGAATGTTAAATGATCCCCTCCATGTGTAGATTTATTCTAGCTCTAAGACCTTCAGCAGTGATAGATTCCCCAGACTAATTCTATAACACATCAACAATGTTCCTATTCTTGTGTGCTGTCATCTCTATCTCATCTGTCTCTGCTCGCCACCACCAATCACCTGATAGCTAATTGGAAGCATTTCAATATCCAGTATCCAGTGAAGAGCAGCCAGCAACGACTGCGACAGCGTCCAGAGCTGTTTCATCATGACGGTTATTGAACAGCACGCTGGAGATCAATGATGGAACCAGCGTCACACGGGGAAGCAGGGGCGTTTGTGTGGAAGGACGATCAATGACCTATAAACAATTTCATTGGCAGGTCTCCTCTGGCCTTTTCCTCCCACAGCTGAGATAAATATGCCTAATTAAGTAAGAACTGTAGGGGTGCTGACTCCAAACCCCCAGACAGACATGTTTAAACAGAACAACAGATAGTGTAGCTCTGAAAGGATCAAACATGATCGATCAGGATCTAAACTGCTGCGCTGCACGTTTCTTGTTACAAAAAATCCTAGAAGGAAACTGTTATTCAATGTGTACTTCAAGGTTTTCTATTTATACACTGGTTGTTTTTATTTATACCCTATACCCCAGCTATTTACACGCTAGAATCTGGTAAACATGACTTATGACTATTATGATGTTTACTGTCTTGTATGACAGTATTTGAATGCTAACAATTATCTATTAGCTGTAGACTAATTACAGGTGATGCTGATGGGAATGTCATCAGTTTTTCAGGGTCACAGACAAATTACATTTTTGACCTGATGATGGCACTGAATGGAAAGTTAAGGAATCAAAGATAATTAAATGAATTTAAATGACGTCTCCTTTTTGTGGCGTTAGATGAAGTAAGGGGCTCTCATAAGCTGCCCTACATGTTAGAAAACCTGTTGGCCTCCACATCTAAGTATAAAGAGAGGAATCTCTGTCCAAAAAAAAAAAGAAAAAAAAAAAAAAGGAAGGGGCACACCAAAATCGTTAGGATTCATTCTCTGGTAAATGTGAGCATTTTTACAAACCTTGATGGAAATATATCCAAAAATCAACAAGATATTTTCCTCCGGTGCCTAAAGTGGCAAAAAAATCCCACAACTGATTTTCTTAACTTATTTATGAATTTATTTTGTGTAATTTTAAGAACTTTCATATGCATTTCTTGCTGAATTCTATTACTATTTGTCCCTCCAATGACTTAATGTGCACAGCTTGATTTCACATCAAATACTATGATTTCCCTCATGATTTGCAGCACACAGTGAAGTTACGTGCTATTGGGGGGGGGGGGGGGGGGTCGCAAACAAAAAGTCCCAACGTCATTCACCATAAACGAAGAGCGTGCCTGACATGAGGGGCAGTGTCAAAACAACAAGTATCGGAGGAGTATCTGAGGAGAAACATTGTAAATGTGATTAAATGCAGGCAGAAAATGACACGTCCTCTGTCGCTGCTTGTACCGCTAAGCTTCTGCTTTGCAGCGTTTCCTCACTGGTGAACCGAGTCACACAACTTCAATAAACAGATTATCATTTGACTGGTGCAGAGAAATGGTAGGCATGAGACAATGGATGATACTGTTTTGGAAATGTTCAATGCTGCAGTGCATGAGGTTCAATAAGAGGGCAGACTTTGCTTAGATGAAGTAACTCTCTGTTCCAGCTTTACTAAGCAGGAGCAAAGCTCTCCCCATTTAAAACATATATACACATATATATATATATACTGTATATATATATATATAATATGGCAGTCAGTCCACAGGAGCTGTTCTATGACAGACTGACACTCAAAGGTGTGTCCTGACAGTTTTACTTATTGTAAGTGACTTACTTCATTAATATAATTTCATAATAGCAGCTCCTCCTCATTTTTAAAACGGTTAAAGGTGCATTTATCTAAGAGGAGGGGACAAACTCAACGGCTGGTCCTCTGCAGATTATCGCCCTCTCCCATCATGCCTGTGGGATTAGCTGAGAGGCAGACAACGATTAGTCACTGGGTGCGGTGAATTTTTGACAGCTCCTCATTTTCATGTCAGCTCAGTGCCTGTGCTAACGCTACCGCACACATTTAATATCTTATATCTCTAATATCTTTGTCTGCGAGTCAAAGCCTTCGTCAATCCTCACAAATTCTGATGCATGACCGCTGATTATTATGACTATTTTTACATTTTGCATATCTGAGTAGAGGTGTAGAGTATGTAGCTTCAAATGTGAACAGCTGGGACACTAAAGGCCAGTGTTCAGAGTGTGGGTGGATCAAAATGGTCCTGCAAGCATGTATGTAATGAAGTACCATAATGGAATCATGAGAGATTTTGGCACTTATTAATTCAGGCCATTACTAACTGACCCCACCTACGTTCTTTTAGCAGATAGGCCCTGGCTCTGATTCAGGCTCCACACACTCATCTGGACTTCACCTCACCAAAATAACCCTCCGCCTCATCGCTCAGTGGCAGATCTTACTCAAGCCTACATCAGCATTAATATTAATAACCTTAATGATGATTTATTGCATGGTCGCTAAAGCATTTAGTTCCAGAAGAAGAATTGTACTGCAGTTGCTCAAAATTTATATTTTATTCTGAAGCAGATTGCAAAAATGGATTAATTAGAGAATTCCGGCTGTGTGTCATGCAATGAACTTGGAAGATTTTTCTTAAGTCGTATTGTTTTCCACAATCTATATATTTTGGTTAAAAAAAACTAAAAAAAACACAATTAGATGTTTTCCTTAATGCTTAAGAATATAAAACAGTTCAATAATTAATTTTAACTATGTGATGCAAAATGTGTTATATTTGTCCACTATATAATGTCCTTAAAACCTCTTCTGCCAGCTGTCCCACAATGCAATGTGTCCAACGTTATGTGAGGGGTCTTACCATCTCTCGGTATCGCTATAGAATGATACGTGCAACACTGATGTGCCATAGTTCACAGAGAGTCACGGTAATCTCCTCGATCTCCAGTCAGCATATGGTGTGAAGAGTAAACAAACACATTTGTCTGCGTTGCCATGTTTGACTTGATGAAAAGCACCTGTTGGGCAGCTTTAATAAAACCTCTGGACAGCTGTCCTATCTGACCCCTCAGTGACTCTCTAGCTGATCCTGGCTCTGCCGTCAGTCAGTGAGGATGTTGTGCATCCAACTGGCGCTGCTGTTTGTTGCGCTTATGCTGGTCCCGTGTCCAGTCAACACCCATTAGATTAGAGCTTTTCAGGAACAGGCAAAACAATCATGCAAAATTGTGTCGCAACACTTTACTGTGAAATCCTCTTATTGTCCTTCCTCCCCACCCTTCAGATTACTGTGTGGGCCGACGTGACAGCTGTGGGATATAGTTTGAGTGTTCATAAATGGCTCTCTTTTGAGATGCCGGATGGGATAAATCAAGTGTGATTCAACAACTTTAAATTTATGAACGCTCCACTAGATGCTATTTTTTGTCCTGGTCCACCACAGGCTCTCTGGCAGAGTTGCTTTGCTGTGATCTCACCTCCGATTATAAACCAAACGTATTACACACTTGTGATTGAAGGATCCATGAGATGATATGTTTGGAGAACCACGAGTGTTTAGCGCTGGTCACTTTCATTACAGTCCAGCTCAGTAGTGTACAGAGGCGATAGATGTCCCAGTCTATTTTTAGTCTTCTAGTGGATCATCTGATGCTGCTACTGTGGCCCACTGATTGCTATTGATCTAAAAAAAAAAAGAAAAAAGCTGCAAATACACACAGGATAGGTTTGTGTCTATCTGTGTATACACACAGTGCAGTAATGTGTGAAAGGTAAGCCCTGGTTATTTGCTTTGGAGAGATGTGGCAGACAGTTTGACACCACATGATCTCCTTTAATAATAACACAAAGACGCATTAGCTGCTGTACTGAGACACTGTCGACACTGTAAACAACCTTTTGACAGGCACAGACGCCTGAAGACCTCAGTGTGTATTTGACATAACAGTGGAAAGAACAGGATAAAGCTGTTTTTGTCTCCTCGCCCAGCAGAAACAAGCCATTTACTTTCATGTTTAATAGACACATTTTGCTTGTTAATCGTTGTTTCGCTCACATTCTCTCTTTATTCACAACCTCTAGGAAGCCTGGGTTGAAGGAGAAGTAGCAAGTCAAAGCAATAACTGCTCTTGCTAGCTGCTGAGGTATCGAAGGCGTACTGGCTGAGGCCCATTAATTATGATTTCCAGTAATAAGCATTCTAAGTACAGGCCTCAGTGGTTCTTCCTACACAGAGGAACCATGCGAGTGACTCAAAGGGCACAAAGGGAGGAGGAAGTGTGTCTATTCTGCATCTTCACCGTCGTTCCACAAGCATAATACAGTTAGTTGGGACTCTCACGCTGCGATAATGCCCGTCTTCCACTCAGCCTAATGAAAATAAACAAATGTGTGCATGCCTAATCCCTTTAATTTTAGTGGTGGGGAGGAAATTAAAAAGAAGGGGACGCAAATCACTGCCAGGTTTAATTTCTGCTCTTGTTTTACATGTTGGATCCCTGGGTTTCGCTGGAAGGTCGTCATTAGTGGTAAGTGAATAATCAGTGAAGCTTTAGTTAGAAGGGGGAGGAGTACATTTGTAAGAACTTGGAGGAAGAAATAACTACTTCTGTCTCGACAGGAGCCTCTGAAGCCTTCTCTCTGTTTCTAAAGCTCCGTTATGTTGAAGGGAGAGGCAGCAGATGCAACGTTAACGAAACCTAATATCACATCTTATGTGAAAGAGAAAAGAAAATGAACCTTGTAATTCATCAGCTATGTTTTTGGAGAAAAGATGTTTCCACTTTATTTTCCTTTAGACCATAAAAGCTCTGTTTTCATTATTGCCAGTGAGGATTAGAGCCTGTTCTGACCTGGTATAAACATGAGTCCTGGGTGATCTGTGGGCAGGTCTAAGTACAGGTGTGACTGGACCCTAAGACACATTGAGGGGGCGTTTGAGATGGGATGACTCAGACCACATTTAGAGGTGGTCTAGGACGCGTGTGGCCACATTCTTTCATCTGTGTCTCAGGAGGTAGAGCGGTCATTCTCTGAACGAAAGGTTGGTGGTTCCATCCCCAGCCCCTGCAAGTCTACAAGTTGAAGTATCCGTAAAGGCAGCCCACTGCTCCTCAGGGATAGGCCAAATGCAGAGAAAGAATTTCCCCACGGGGGTAATAAAGCATAGCTTGTCGTATCTTTATATTACTGGGCTATGTGTAATCCAAAAGAAATAACAACAGATTAAATGATGTTCCAGTAACTGAAGAAGGACATTTGATCTTGTGAATGGAACACAAGTTGTTAAAATAATAGAAATGAATAATGAAGAAGTTGGTAGTTTATAGGAATAACAAACAAGTTTTCATCTCAAGAGAGAAAAATGATCTGTATTCATGTGAATATTAAGCAATCAGCACACAAACTGGACAGATACAGAGACACAGCTTTCATTGACTGTCTTATCAATAGGAAATCAAACTAATTCAGCGCCCTCCGCCGTCACCGTCTGTGCCTGATTAAAAACACGGATTGAACGTGTAGCTACTGAATCCAATTATTTTTGGAAAACCATGCTGTCATGTTGTTTCTTTTTGATTTGCACTCGCCTGTCTGCCAGCTGAGACACCTCGCTCAATGAAACAAAAACGCTCCCCAAAAAGCTCAGGAGAAAAAAAAATCCTGGCATTTTGATTCAGACATGTGATCAGGACACGAAAAAACGTTCTCACAAAGTACTGAAAAACAGCAGGGGATACAACACTGATCAAATTACTTTGGTAAAATATACCGAGGGGACTCCTGCTAACATAAAAGAAGAACGACTGGAGCTAGATTCATGAAAAAATATCCTAATTAGTCTTTATAAAACAAAACCTGTCATGTAATTTCTACTTTTTTCATTCTGCTGTTTTACAAAAAGAACCTGAGGCAATCAAAGTGTGTTGAGAGGGCAGGTTTATTGGCAACGACGGCCTGCAGCAAAGAGTAAAGGGTAAATGTTTTTGTTTTTGTTTTTTGTGGCATGTAATGAGTATCTGAAGGTTTTGGTTTGATTTCAGGGCCTGTGTTTCTGTCCTCTGCTGTCTGTCTGTGACTAGTGGTACACCTTTAAAACTCTGAAAACTGAAATCTACATCGCTTTGTCTGGAAAAGTGTGTGGGTGACAACAGGGGCTTCAAGGTGCATTCAAGTGCACCTCGTGACCAAACAATCTCAACAAAAGAAATTCCATTATGCAAAATGTCTGGTTTGGAGGTCTGGAAAACTACAGACAGAAATGCAGCAACTAAATGTGTTCCATATTTGAAGTTGCATTTCATTTGGTGCAGAGAGCATTGTGATTTGTTTAGGACTCCAAACTCAAAGTTTAGGACTTGGGCGTTGACTTGAGACTAGTCAGATTTGACTTGAAGCTTGAACTGACATCGATACAAACACTTAAGACAATGACTTTATCCCACCTCTGCCTCCACTCATCTGTCTCTAACAACCTTATTTACTCTACATTTACAGAGCTATGGATGGAAGATATACAAGCCTACACAGCACTCTTGACACCATTGATATAACTAAAGCTAAGGTGTCTCTTCCACAGTCTACAGCAGCTACAGCAAGTGCTGAGTCCATGTTAAAATCAATCCAGTAGCTGTCTACCTGTTGTATCAGGAAATCTGTTGAGAATTTAATAAGGTAAACTGCATTTCTAATGACAAGAGCAACTTTTCAGCAACCACTCTAATAAAATACGCAACAGTCTTATCAGAGAGTTTAAAAATATGGAAATGGTTTTGTTATCAGCTCATTAATATTTATTGTTATGTTGTGCTCCAGGCGTGACAGGAAATTGCTAAAACTGTAATGGGTCCATCTGTAACAATAACAACCAGAACATTAAGCTGACAAAGTTGTTAAAAAAAGAGTTCATGTAATTATGAGTTTAAAAGTTTATCAAATTATTTGCTGAGGAAGGTTTTCATCATATTACAAAAGAGTAACACAGCTTGGTGAGTAAATGATCCCTGTTTATCACACTAAATGAACTCAAACCTAGTTTTGCCTAAAGGTACAGTTGTGGATAGGACATATATGAAAAACACATGTTGTATGCAATTATATGATTTAATTTGATAGCAAACATTTTCACATGCAGCTAACCTCCCGGGGAACTGTTGCATACAGTGAATGTGAACATGTTCAATGGTAAAAACAGAACAGTAGCAGAACAAACTCTGTCCAGTTACTCTGACTGAATATGGCCACACATAACAGCAACAAGTAGCATGTATGACCACACATAACAGCAACAAGTAGCATGTATGACCACACATAACAGCAACAAGTAGCATGTATGACCACACATAACAGCAACAAGTAGCATGTATGACCACACATAACAGCAACAAGTAGCATGCTTTAACAAGACCTCTACAGTGAAAACATCTTATATGAAACAAACCTTTATAAGAATCTTAATATAGTAATATAGATTCTTTATACGAATCTATATTACTCTGTAACTAGTTTATACAAATATTAACTAATAAATAGTTTATAAATAGGACCAACAAGACTGTAAACTTATAATTTAAAACAGCTTCAAAACTATAATAAGGGCTGTAAATAAATAAATAAATACAGAAATGGCGTAAATTGTTTTTAAAAACAAGAATATTTTTCCAGCAGGGTGAATGTGAACATTTATCAACAAATGTGTTGATAATAAATAATGTGAACAATTTCATCAACATATACTCTGAGTGTCCTAAGGAGAGGCACTTACTCCCCAGCTGCTGCCGCTGCACAGGCTGTGATTATATGGGGACATCCCATAATACAAGCAAACGTGTACGGGTGACAGAACATTTTCCAGAATCAACCTTACCTGGGTAAGGACAGAGCTAAAATATACAGAACCAGAACCACTCTCAAAAACCAAGAGGAGTAAAAAGCACAAGAAAAACAGAAACGACCATGGCAACAAACAACACTTTAAAGAGCCTCATTAACACTCATGCATGCCACCTGGACTGTATTTCTCATGTTCATTTGTATGGGTGGGGACGGTGTAGGTGTTTGGTCTTAGCTCTCTTTGAAAGTCCAACCCGGATCGGCCGTGTGCACGTCCTCAGAGGCTCCAGTCTCCTGGCCCGCTCTGGTGGTCCTTCACAAAAAAAACATCAAAATATAAGAACACAGTTTGCACCAGACCTGCATTCCTGGCAGGCTACTTACTCTACAATGATGCATTATGTGCGGATCGCTCTCGCATTTGTTTCTGCTAATGGTTGCAAAGAATTTCCTGATGCTTTCAGCTTCTTAACCATAGCTGACAAGATAAAGAGAGTGCATCTTCAAAGTGCAGAGAGAGTGGCCATGTTGTTCAGACTGATTTGTGTCCTCAAACTGACAAGGTGAACAAATTGCATCTCCACGTACGCAGGTTGTTAGACTGCCTGTCCCCTTAAATATGCAGAGGCCAGCCTACTTAACTCCTGGCAGACGAAGATGGATAACGCAGTGGAAACCAGCTAAAATGAGGAGTCTAAAAATACATCAGTAGACTGATCCATACCACTGTGAACAAGTCATGACAAAATGTATGAACATTAAAAAGGTCTCAAATGATTCAAGTGGACACTTGAGTGTGATTTATTTTTTGAGCTTGGAAAAACAAAAAAAACAACAAAAAAAGACCCACCAGTTTATGAATAAAAAGCTCACGGGTTTGTTAGTCTTTTGTCTGCCATTACAACATGAAACTCACTGCAGCTCAGTTGTTCCAAGAGCGGTCGACATGTGAAGGACGGACTCCACGCTTTCCTTCTCTGCTCTGTCTCCTGGGGCTCTGAAAGAAACGGTCAGACAGCCAGGAGGGGCTGATGGCTAAATGTGTCTTATTTGCTGCTCTGTTTACATTAAACAACATTTCTGCATTCATGGTAGTGTTATCGTTCCACCGCAGCTTATTGGAGGGGGAAATGAATATTTGAGCATTCATGTCGGAAACTCTGTCAGTTTGAGAAGAATCAATAAAAGTAATTGCATTTCCTCTCTGAATTAACCTAGCTGACCTTCTGAAGTCATCATGTAACACTCTGGAAAAAACAGTGTTAACCACACAACACTGACAACTGTAGAATAAAAGAACAGTGAGCTTCGATTACACTGTTTCCATGTCATGTTTTCCAGACTTGTCAGACATTTTCATGGTTGGGAAGTTTACCTCTGAAGAAGTTGTTTGCTTGAGAAAATCATTATTTTACTTTGAATGTAGTTTACTTAGGTATAGTCCTTCAGTGCTGTGTGGTTCTTTTGTTTTTAAATGTTGTTGTCATTTATTATTTGAACTAAATCTACTTCTGAAACTACAAACCTCTGTGTTCCTCCAGTGTATTTGTGGATGCTTCCTGGCACAGTTGACTGCCAAGGGGCACCTCCTGCTCGCCCTCACGGGCTCCAGAGGTATAAGAAACCAGTGGAACGCCTCCACACATATCCAGGTTGCGGTCTTCTTCATCTAAATAATGTACATGCAACACACAGTGCAGTCAGAATTCATGAGAGCTAGGCTTTCCACATCACTTGGTAAAATTGAAGAAAAATCCTATAATGACTGGATTTAAAGTACATCTCTTTTCTTTGCAGTATATTGAATAGATACAGTTTAACATGCAGTAGTTCAGATAGTAGTAAGAATAGTTTATCATTTTAAGATATACCCTCATCCACTTTTTTTTGACAAGTTACATGAAAAGATTGATACCACTGTCCTATCTGTTTGTTAAATGGGAGGCCACAGGCATCAGTAGAATAATTTAGGATTGACACTGGAAAAAGGAGGAAACAGCTAGCATTGTTTAGTCCACAGTGAAAACAAATCTGACAGCTAACACCTCATAAGATCACTAATTAACACACTGCACCTTGCTCAATTTGAACAAAACACAAGTGAATAAAAAGTGTGAAGACTGAGGTGTGAAACAAATAAAAGTCATTCCCCAAATGTCAAGCTAATAAATCCAGATGACAAATCTTTGTAATAGAGAGCATTTATTTGACTATCTAAAATGGGCAACTAGTTTTGAAAGCACTACTAATAGTCAGGATAATTCTGCTATTGTACAATAAGGATAGATGATCAATGGATCCAATAGTCAGCATCTTTCCCTTTATCAGTACATGTGGTTTTTTCTGGCCGATTGCAGATAAAAATCAAATTTTTTCAAAAATATTTGTCTACAATAGTAGTAATATATAATAGTATTTATATTTTGTACTAACACTTTGAACCTGCAAAGTAACTAATAACCAAAGTTTTCAAAGAAATGTGGTGGATTAAAAAGTACAAGTGTGGCCCCAAAATGCAGTGGAGCAGAAGTTAATTGTTCATAGTCATTAAATCTGGGAAAATATTCCATATTATATATAATTATAATATTAAGTACTTATCATGACAGACCTCACTAATAATATCATAGAGGATATACTCTAATTATCTTCATTACTATGATAGTGATACAACAGTCAGCAGCACTAAGAAAAGAATCTGTCATGGTTTTAATATGATCTTCATAATTTCCTGAAAGGTAAATAATGGATGTTAAAGTAACATTTGTGAATGAAACATGGATAGTCAATGAATCATAGGGGTCATAGGGATGTTACTAATGCTGCTTACTACTCCATCTGTGCCTCATGAGTGTCGTCAATACTTCTGGAAGCAGCCATTTATCAATAATGCCAAGCGACTGAATTGAATTGCATACTGTACAATGACAGCAGAGTCATATTATTTGTAGTTACCTGATGATGTGTCTCTATGGTGTCTTAACTTTGGGCCTCTGAGCTGTTCTTTGCAGCTGGAAGTGTCCTCCATTAAGGCTTCTGTTACGTCACTACGCTGCTCGGGTGACTCCGCTCTACCGTCGCTCACAAATTTACTCACACTGATATTGAAATATAAGTTCAGTTCTTTCAGGACAATGTCGAACTGTTTCTTCATGTCAAACTTAGGGCCGTCGCTCACATCCGAGCCTGGACTATGGCTCTCAGAGGAAACAGAGGAGGAAATTGACTGTGGGTTGAAGTCATCCTGGATGCACTCAGAGGAATTCCAGGCTGATTCACTGTTAGGCTGTTGCTCTGGCCATCTGACAGCTGTAACATGTGCTTCTGAGAAAAAGTTCAGGAGTTCATTACAACTGTAATCACTGCTGACAAATCCATTTGTCATGGTCTCTGTGTCATACTCCAAATGTTCCACTTCCTCGTCAACCTCTACTGGTACCGCCTCCTCCTCCTCCTGATTGCTCTCCGACTCTGGCGTGGAGTAGTGAAGTTGTTGCTGGGGTGTTTTCAACAGCTGCCCAGGCGGGCTGGTGAGGACAGGCCTGTTGCTCAGACCAGCATAATCATCGTAATCATCATCTAGTGAGAGTTGGATCCTTTCGAAAGTGTCAAAGCCCCCCAGCATGCTGTCGTAGAATGTGATGGCAGATGGCAGTGGGGAAAATCTGTCACAACAGTTTAGGGCTGTGGGGTTTTCAGCTTGTTGTGAAGGGATTAACTCATGTGGAGCTGACACAACTGCATCACTAGTTGCAGGGAAAGTAAAAGTCAAAAGGTCATCTTTATTTTCTGCAATGAATCTCTCAGCTTTGTGTTGGTAATCAGAATAACAACTGAGCTTGTTTACTTGTTCAAGTTGACTAACTAGGGTTAATTTATAGCTGCTTTGACTCATTCGGCCCTCAGTCCATTCACTGATACAGTCATCAGGTGATGCCTCAGTCATGTCTTCTTTCTGTGGACTTGGTTGTGGATAACCATTCTCTGAAGTTGCTAATATGTCGGGGTTAGCATGCACATCAGTTTCTTGTTTTCTTTCATTTTCCTCTGTTGTTCCTTCCTGTATTGGAATTACAGCACAGTATGAATGATCAGACAAGCATTCAAGGTCATCTCCCAATTCCTCTTCAGTATGTGCTAATTTGTTGCCATAGTTACTTATTTCACCCACTGTCGGGCCACTGACGCAACCACCAGTTGTTATTTCAGTTGTGTCTTCTTTGTGTTTTTCATTTAGCTGAACAAATTTATCCTCTAAGTCCACTGAGTTTTCCGACTCCCTCTGTTCATCAGTTCTTCTTCCTTCATCAAAATGTATTTCTTCTCTTTTTGTTATCTCAGGACTGCTGCTGGGACTAGATTTCCAAAGACAGCTGCCTACAGTCTTTTGCATTTCATTTGTTGTGATGGGACAAGCCTGTGGTTCTGCGTACGACTGACACAAGTCCTCTTTTCCAACTTTGCACGTCTGTGTTCTGCAATGGTGATTAGACTGCCAGGTTTGGTGGGGAGCTGAAACATCGTGTGACGGCCTAATGTCAGAACACAGTGGAAGAGGCATTTCCATTTCATAGACTTTTACTGATGGAGATAATTCTGCACCCGCAGCGCTCTCTGAGTTACAGTGTTTTTCTTCAGCCCCCCTGTCAGTTTTACTCCAGATTGCAGGGTCAATTACACTCAAAGGACCTACATCATTATCTCCTTCAGCAGGCTCTTGACTGGTTCTCGCTGGCATTGGACTCTCTGATGTGTGATCAGCCGTTTCACTCTGAGCTTTGGCTATCATCTCACCAGCAGCATGCTCTCCTTTGGCAGCACAGAAGACAATGGCTTCAAGACTCACATTCTCATTTGCAATATTTCCAGCTAATACCACATTATAGGAAACAACTGATCCCTCTGTACATTCGGTGGAAGCAGGAATAGAATTTTTGCTCTGTTCTTTCTCATTAATTCGGCCTTTTGTTTCACCATCATAGACGGCAAGATTTTCATTTTCACAAATCTGCAATTCTAATATTTTTTCCTCATTTTTTACATATTCAGCTAAGTCCTCAGAGGGTTCATCTTCAGGGTTTGAGTAGAATAACTTTACGTCAGCATAATCACTGGAAGATGTCAGACTGTTACCCTCTTTGGTCTCCTTGCTGAAAAGTATATTCTCACTAAATCCATTCTCATTTGTCTTCTGATGACTCTCCACGGCTACTGCAGACTGGCTAAATGTATTACAGAAACCTGTTTCATGTAGCCCATCTCCATGAGTGCAATCAGACAGACATTTGAACTCCTCATCACTTGAACTATGGCTGAATGCTTGGATTTGACTGACACTCTTTTCCACCTGTCTCCCATCTACACCACTGCAAGCAGGAAGAATGCAACCACCAGGGGGCTCGTCTTCAAGTGATTCTGCGAGCTCTTTGCAATCAGGATGACTGGACGTGTCAGTGTCTTCTGAAGTATGAGGCTCTCCTAATGCCACCCCTTCATCTAGAGGGTATGAGCTCAACTTGTCCCTTTCAGTAACTTGAAGCTGCTGATTTTTCATCAGAAATAGGAAGTGTCTCTCAGCAGCGATAAAACAGGCTTTAGATGACCCTGTGTGTGCATTGTAAGTATGTGAAGCAGGCAGCTTAGTAACAGGGGTTACAATAAATCCTGTTTCTTGTTGCTCATGAAGTTTTTCATCTTCAGTATCCCCAAATTCTGCTGTGCATTCTAGGCCTGCAGTCCTCTGCCATGTACTTAATGATGATGGGGAGCGAGTATTTTTCTGATATGCCAAAGGCTCTTGAAAGTTTTCCATTGTATATTCTGTCCTTGGCCATTTTGGGGAGAGTGGTGAAGTAAGCTCTCTTTTAGTTTGTGGACTGATGTACTGGAAATCTTCTTGTGTGATTTTATCCATTTCCTTTTATCTAAAAGAAACAGCTTGAGTGTGAATACTGCTCAGATCAATAAGTGTTACTCTATCAAAAAAATGCACTCATGTCAACTTTTGGTACATGTAATTTCTGGAAAAATCTATTCCACATTTAAGACTTTTCAGGCTGGAAGACAGACTGAACATATATCGAGATTGGTAGGTAGATGACAGTTTTGTCTGAACCTCAGCTTGTAATCTAGTCCTAATTCCCATCTGTATTCCTACAATACATGTGCTTTGCTGTATAAAACACACTGTACAGTAACTCACCTTACACCAGACCTGCAGTTTAAAACATCGAAGGAATCCAACAGCAAACCTTTGAAGAAAATATAGAATACAACATGATATTCAGTGAGTGGATTTGCTATAGCAGAACAGATTGTTACACAGCATGATGCTGATTCACTGCACAGAATACAGAGATGGCGCTACAGCACTGTTGATCTAAATACATGTATTGCTTCTCTATACCAGGAACTGTTATGCATCAGTATCTGACAATGGTAGCTTTGATGCACTGAATAAAACAGTCCTTTATCACATCAGAAATACTGTCTTGTCTAGAAAAACAACTCACATAGGGTTCTGTTTTATTCAAGTGTCCCAGTAAGTCATTGACAGTGTGTCAGTAAGCCAGCATGCAGAATACCTAAACAACCAAGGAAACTAAATGGAATTCAGTCATCATTTATTTTATAATTTACATCTGTGCGTTTACTACTGTTACACATATCTTTTGTCTCACACTCATGTGTCACATACAAATCAAGCAAAAGTTACTAGGATTAATTTTTACTTTGATACCAAGGTGCAGCTATTGAGCTTGTGATGTGTTATCTGGTACTCCATCCTGTCACATACAGACAATGATGAAATACAGAATTTTTTGTATATATGAGTGTGAGATTTGTAGACCTATATTTCACCTATCAAGCACTCTACAGTATAACTTAACAAAAGAAATAATAAACTAATTAAAAGCATAATTTTCCTGCTGTCATATATTCTGCTTGTAGCAGATTATTTCAAATTACTAGTAGAGACAGTGATATTGCTACAGCTGGACAAGTTACCCCTCTTTACTGTATCTTGTGTAATATCACACAATACTTCACCAGGCATTCCTTTACTCTTAGTCACAGAGGATATTTTTTTAAATTGTTGATGCTGTCTGGACTGATTTGTGTGCTTCCTTATACGAACCAAAAACATGTTTAAGATAAATGATGATGTTAGCTTTGTTGCTACATTGTATTACATGATAGGTTTGGCTAATGCGCTAGCCAGGGCACGGGTACAAATTGCTAAACTGCTTTACCAGAAACTTGGAACAATTTTAAAGTACACCATTTTTCAGAACTCAAGCCATTACCTGCTATTTACAGAACACTAAAGCAACTTTTTTTTATCATTATGAACCCTAAAAAAAGGTAAATGCTAGCATAGTCAGCAGTCTCACTTAACTTTACTTATACCCATTATATTGACAACGGACTGTGATATTAGCGGATTTTTTTTTTGAGCTAGTCATGTATTCTACCTCTTCAGTCAGCTAGAATAAGATTCTCCCAAATTACTCACCTAAATTTGTTGAGGAAGAAACCTGAAACACCTGGCCAGGTTAGCTAGTTTAGTTAGCTAGCTAACATGACTTTCAAATTTGTGTTATATCCTGTTGGTGGCGCGAGACTATAGCTGCACGAGGCTGTTTGAATTCACTATATTTTACTAATGTAGTTCGCGACCACCCATTTGCGTCTCATCTTAACCAGATTAAAAATATTTAGTTCGTCGTGTTTCTAACGCTGAAAAACACATTTAGGTCAAATAGTTGTTTGTATTAATTATTTATTTTTTCCTTTATTTTTCTTAATTATTCGCAGCAGCATCCTATCGTATCCACACTGGGTAAGAGAGACAGAGATGCACTGCTCTCTCTCTCTCTCTCTCTCTCTCTCTCTCTCTCCGTCAGTGTCTCCTCCTCTCAGTATATCAGCAGCAGTGTGTGCGCAGCATCATCCCACGGACCGCACCGCTTACTTTTAGGTCGAGGGTGACTTCTCTCACGCAAAACTTTCAATAGAATTAAACAAAACGCACGGCAAAATCAATAAGCTACTATTGGCTCGACAGAGGAGCAGATTCAGTCGTTTGAATCGCTTCTTTTTCCCGTCCTCGCAGGGTTTTTTTTTTGACCACTCCACACATCAGACCGGACTTCTCCCGTTGACTCCGCACTCGCAAGGTAGGATGGATGCTCTGTGTTATAGCATATATTAGAGGGTTTGTGCATCAAAAATAATGTTTCACACAATCTCCTGCACGATGCAATCCAATACGTCATCATTTTTTGGTTTCTCTGATGCATAGATTTATTGGAGTCCATATTAATGAGACGCAATTAACAACGACTCGTGTAATTTATCATTATAGAGTGAACAGATTTTTTTTTAGTCAATTCCTGATGCCGTTTGCACGTTTTGCACACAAACCCAAAAACATGGTAGTGTCTGCCTCTGTTTACTACCTTACACACACTGTGCTTTCGACTAAACAACAAAAGTGTAAATAGACTACAGACAAAAAGCAACGTTCAATGCAGATTTATGCAGACAGTTCTGATAATCACTGCAGTCTTTTGGTCGATAAAGTTACTTTGCATGGGACGTTTATGGGATGATGACACGATGTAGTGTGATGGATCTTAAGAGTATTTTAGCACCGGTGCTGATGTGGTAAGGGTGTGTGTGTGTGTGTGTGTGTGTGTGTGTGTGTGTGTGTGTGCGTGTGTCTTTGGGGGTAGAATGAGCATAAAGACGCAGTTTACATGAGATGTGGTCATGCCTGCGGCTGTATTGATTTGCAAAAAGTAGCTTCATGGCGAGTAAGGATGACATGGGTTAGGGAGACACACCACACCCCCATCATCCTCCTGCACACACACACACACACACACACACACACACACACACACAGACACACATTTCACAGAGGAGGATTTTACAGAAATCTAACACAGAAATTTGCTGGATTCAGACCCTAAACCCTGAACTGCATTGTTCCTATCTGGCATTGTCTCCCTTGGCTTGGCCTCTGCCTGGCTCTCAAGGTCATCCCCTGTTGGAAAATGATGTTGAAGGAACAGTGTTATGTAATAGCCTACTGCCTGGCTCTGGAGCAGGTCTACTAAATGTTACAGGACTGAAAAATTACTCATTTGACAATAAACCTTTGTGTCTGTCCACACCTGTCGCGTGATGTGTAACTGCAGCTTTGATTTATTTTAATTTTTTTTGGCTCTTACGAGGCTCTGGTGGACTGGAAGAACAAAGGGCTATGACTCAGGGCTGGAGTCAGCATAATGCTCTGCTATGCAATGCACTGCAGACTGACCCAGAGGGTCTTGTCCCCCAGCTTGGTCCCTCTCTTTACTCCAGTTAAAATAAAGCACTGACATTTTCTGATCATGCATGCTTTATGTTTTTTCCTGCAGGTGTGAGAAATCCTATGTGTAAAAATTAAAAGTTAACAGGATGATAGCTGCATACTGACTGCGCTCACATCCCTTTCCATTCATTGATCATTTTTTTTCTCGTGACTTATTTGCCTTGTCTTTGTTCGTCTTTTACTGCTCACGCTCTCTCCTCCTGTATTTTAAATCCTTCTTCATCTGGAGGCTCCTGACTATCCATTGATTGCTGCACCGAGAGATTTTGTTCAGCTGTCTGACACTGAAGGCTCGTATTTGTTTTATTCTTTATGTATTGCAGCACAAGGTTGAGGCTGAACAATAGCAGGACAGATGAGAGAGGCACGGTTCTTACACAGTTGTGTAAAATGAGGTGTTGACATGAGAACAAAAAAGTACAGAAAACAATTCTGATCATGAATTCCTGTTATGTGGAAAAGCTGCACTACAACATGGATTTTCTTGAACAGATCATCAAATAATTTGGATCTGTGAGAATGGGGACAAGATGAAGGTCTTTGAGGAGTATATTTAAAAAATGTGGAGGAAGATGATTCTGAAATGACTGACACACCGTGATGCTGCTTCCGTCACTTTAAAGGTTGTGCATTTGCAGGTTATATTATATAAAGTGAGCTGTGGGGGATGTGTGATTTAAGTGCAGGCCACAAGTTAAACACTGAAGATGCATTCTTTCATAGGGAAACGTTGTTACATCTTATTATCATATAAGTTATGTTTTGTCATGAATTCAGTCTGTAATTGCTGCCATTACGACGACGTAAGAAGTGTGGCAACAGGCAGGTCCTGTTAGCCACCATCGTTGATGAAAATCTATGGGACCTGACTCAGCCAGAAATGTTCGCACACAACATAACAAAGATCATTTTACACCTTTTAACGTGGGACTATGCATATTTTATCTTTAAGGCACAGCTACAGGGTTTTTTTTTCCAGAAAGATTGAGTATGAGGGCGTAGCTTTTGAAAATTTGAGGTGAAGATGGAGCGTTCTGAGGCTACCCGAGGAGGGAAAACTATCGTTTCTTTTTGTCTTCTTTCTCAATCCATCCTTCAGTCGTCCTGATCATCGGCTTTGTGACAGCAGAAAAACTTAAATCTTCCTCTGCCCTGGACAGTCCTTGGCTTTCTTGTGTTTGTGCTGCAGGTGAAAGGTCACAAGAACGCAAAAATCTCCCTCTAAGTCAGCTGATCCTGTATGTAAACTTCATGAAATGTCATGAGAAAACGTGTCATGTAGGCAACATGGCCCCGCTGACCAATGAACAACAACAGGACGTCATCTGACCGTCTATTTGTCACGATTTTGATATTTTTGGAGTAATTATATTGTTTTTAATGAGCAGACATGTTATTACTGGCATCAAGTTGACATTTTGATGGGAAAAAGATTGTTTTAAGACTACATGTTGTGTAGTAGCATAATGACACTTAAGGTTAAATCAGCATTTTGTTAAGAGAAGAAAATAAGAGAACATAGTGCCTCTGTTATTAGGTTTAGACAAGCCCCTGCACATATATTACTGTTATGATATGGAAAAAAAGGAAAAATAGCTCACATTGTATGGTGAAGCTGTGCTACTGGCAACATGCTGACACAATGCATATGCAGATTCAGCTCTGCTGCTTGGTGCATGAATCAGTGCAGACAGAGTAATGAGTAACACTTGCATTATGAGCAGTGTGAGGAAACTGTAATCACATTGTGCACATATTAGAAGTCAATGAATGTTTAGAGCCGCACAGGCGTTTGGTACTTTTGGACGATACATTCATTCCTCACAGGTTTCATGTGCTGCAGCAGCATGAATGCTGACAGTCTGCTCATAATGTGCTTGTGACGCCTTGCAATGCAGCACTTAAGCTTAATTCTTAATAACCTCTGTAGTTGTGGGACACAAATGGTACACAAGCGTGCAGTCTAAGACACATGGTGCACGCACTCGGCATTTACGACTGGTGGGAGATGCATTATATATATACTACAAGAATTAACACCTGCAATCATTCACATACTATACATGCATGCTGTATAAATACAAATGCATTCACTTGTGGTCACGTATGCACGACCTGGTGTGTGCACATATCTGCACGGCGACATAGTGCCAACGCTGTCATGCGTCTTACGCTCACATCTCTCCTGGGGGAAACCTCTGTCTCCTGCTGCAGCTGCGTCTTCAGGCCTAACTCATCTTGTCTGACAGCCTGCAGCAGCGTTTCTCAACCTCTTTGCAGCCACGGGAACCCTTTCAACGTCTGCGAGAGTCTCAAGTCACCCCAGTCTAAAATGTGTTTAAAAATGTACATCCCTCTGATGGCCAACACACACACACACACACACACACACACACACACACACACACACACACACTATAAGAGGTTATTGAGAGAGAGGGGGATAAACGTGACTTACTATCAGTGGGAAACCTGAGCCTGGGAGGATGCATACAACCACTGTGTTCTGGGAGGGATGGATGAGAAGCATCTCATTTGCAAAAAGCAAATGCTTTTGTCAAGAATTTTCAAATGCTGAGAGATAAGGTCAGAACGTGTGCTGCTGTTTGAACGTTCACTGCATTAAAGGGAAACGTGTCAAACCCGTCCTGTTCCACAAAGGAACGCCGTGAGCATGAGCTGAGATCTGAAGGCACGCAATTTGTCAGACGAGGTGAGAAGATGTTCTTCTTTGCCTTGTGTTTTGGCCTTCAGTTCATTGAGATGTCTAAAAATGTAAGCCAAGTGCGCAGGTTTAGCGCACCATCGAGCGTCTGCAATCAACTCTGCATAGGCAAAATATTATTCTGTCAGGAATGTTGTTTTTTTTAAACTCTTACAGTCGGCCCCAAACTCTCCCCCTTGAAAACCAGGGGACGGATATGTTTGGCAACAACTTATGCTCCCTTTTCTTCATATAGAATTGAAAATGACGATCTTTATGGGCAGAATTGACAAAATTAACAATTTCCACCGGTCTGTCCAGTTCATCCCAGAGTTCTTTTGGCTGTGTTTTTGCAACTAGTGGCTTACATAAATGAAAGTTGTAGATCATACGCTGACTACTCATACGTTGACTAGCCATACGCTGACTAGTCATACGCTGAGTCATTGTGACATGGGAAACGGAGCATGTGAGACAAGTTTTTAAGTATGAGGTGGGTAATTATCTGCATTTCAATGCTAAATTTGTTTTTTAGAATTGTAATTAATTGTGTGATGTCAGCAGCACCCCTGACGAAGACAGACGCCACGACAGGGTGACGAGGGCCTTTGAGAAATGCAGGCCTGCAGTATATTGTGAAAGAAAAGCTCTGCTTTTCCTCTTCAGATTCACTGCAGCACTGACAGACTTTCTGCTTGTAACCGGGGATGTTTCTCATCGCTGAACACAGAAGAAGAGGCTGGCCTTTGTGTCATGTTCATGTAGTCTTGTTTAACCCCCAAACCACATGCCCATTATGATTGCTGCAGATGCCTTCTTTTAAAATTCAGGGGCTGTGCATAGGCTTTTGACCTTAAAAATAGAAAGTTAAAGCTTGGGCTCGGTAAAATCTGAGTCAAGCATGATCTCATTCACATCCCTTATCAAATCTATTTGGGTGTCGGGCCGGTGTTGTGTCATTTTTAAGAAATATGCATTAATATCTGTGGTCTATCATAGCAAGCAACCTGCTACACAACACAAGAGCTGCTGACTTTGAACAATCCACAGTAGTTTTCCTGCTAAAGTCTTCATTGTGTTTACTTATGAACACGAAACATCTTTTTCCTGCAGCACACCCCATTAAACAGCATGTAAAGAGAGGTTTAGATTAAAGATATTCTCATAGCATTTTAGCCTTTACGAATGCAGCTTAGGTTAAAAAAAAAAGAAAGTAGGGAGGAGGACTTTTAAAGAGTTTTAAAAGCTTCTTAAGCAGAGGAGAAAATAACACTCAGTCATCCAAACACTGAATGACAGTGTAATAAAAATGCAGGCATCATTATAATGATGCATAGATAATGTTTTGCATTCGATCTCATTAAAGATCTCCCACCATGCAATAACATAAAACCAGATATTAAAAGTGATCACCAAGATATTTGGCAACATGAAAAATGCATCAATCATGATTTCTTTTGTCTGGGCAGCCCTCCATCAGCAGAGTGATCGCAGACATTTACAGAAATGTCTCTGTGACTGCAACATACATCACTGCTTTTCACACTCCTCATTGGTGCACACGCACATCCACACATTGAATCTGCTGCACTTTATTCTCCTACGTCTGTTTCCTGGCTTGTGCTGCAAAACTAGAGCCGAGTTTCCCTCTTAAAATGGTTTTACACTTATATTAATATTTGATATTCATGATAATGTTAATAAAAATATGTAAAGTAGATTAAGTACTGAAATTACCAGCTTGGCAAATAAACACAATCAAATAAGTATAACACTTATTAGCATGTAAATAAGGTGCTGTAAAAGTAGTTAAGTCATGTTAAGTGTGTGACCCAATACTAGGATATTTAGTCCCCGTTCACACAACAACAGCATTGCTAAAAATGGAAAAGGTTTTCTTTTGCTTTCACACGACGTTTTGGAAATGATCCTTGTGCACACGGATCCTCAAAAATGGTTAAAAAAACGCTGTCGTATGCATACCAGGGCAGTGTTTGGTGGTGTAGCCTTTCAAAATCAACACCACAGAATAAGATCACAGCGGTGGTCATCAAATGTACATTGAAGAAGTTAATCAACTCAGCAGAGTCTGCAGCACAAACAAACCCAGACAGTCAGACATTGTTTTGTTTTTTTGGTTGTTGATCTGCTCATATTGTTCTGTTCGCCCGCGCTGCTGTGAGAGCATGCGCCAAGTGGGTTTGTGTCGTCACCGTTTCCAGGAGAGTTGCATTTTGCCAGTTTACACAGCGACGGTAATGGTTGCATTTTCAAAAGATAAGAGTCGTTTTCAAAAGTTTGTGTTTTCGGGCCCCCCAAAACGCCAGTGCTGTGTACATAAACGAACGGCCAAAACACAGCAAAGGTTTACCGTTTCATGGTAGAATCGTTGTCAAGCAAATGGCCCCTAAATGCTGCTGTTTTGTAGGGCAGGCCTCTTTTGCTTGTGGGATACCTGCAGTATACGATCTAAAGTCACACAGTGGTACGGCATTATGCAAAGGCATCACATTGAGGGGTCTTTGCTGCAGTTTTGTTTCTAATATTTTAGAGTCACAAAGCAAAAAGAATCAGCCTTCATTCTAAGAAAATCAGGCTTTTGAAAACTAATGATGAATAGTTGAAAGGACATTCAGCCATTCGCAAAAATGCTGCTTATCTGGAATAACTTCATCAGAGATCCGCAAGACGTGACATCTTTTTGGTGAGCATCAGCCACGTTTAGGTGCTTGGTTGGGCTCAGCTGATGGTTAAAAAAGATTCAGTTGTATTTCCTGTTTACTATTATGTAATTAACTGAATCCATTACCACGTGGACAGTGTAGCCTTTGGATGGAAATGGAAACACGATTCATTATAATTTGAACTTCATTACAGCATAAATTTGGAGTTCTTCGGTGAACTCGGGTCTCTGCTGAGCTTGGCTTAAAACATTTATTGGATTTCAGGGCAAAGTATATCCATCTTCCTACGACAAATGGCTTTCAAATTACACTGCAGGGACTGCCTGAGGGCCTGGGATGTGTGTGTGTGTGTGTGTGTGTGTGTGTGTGTGTGTGTGTGTGTGTGTGTGTGTGTGTGTGTGTGTGTGTGTGTGTGTGCTTCTAAAGGGTCTCTGAACTGAGGGAATGTTCATTTTCTTCTTTTCCTCTCAATTCACTAAGAATAACTTTAATGATCGATGTGTCTCTCGCTCTGCTTGCTAGCCATGTTGACGACCAAATCAGATCAACTAACAGAGCCATGCACGCACACACACACACACACACACACACACACACACACACACACACACACACACACACACACACACACACACACACACACACACACAAATGATTCAACCTCTGTGTATATCTGAGTGTAAAGGAAAACATCTCTCTCTCATCGTAAAATACACAAACTGTATTTTCTGCCCAATTCCTGCCAGATAAAGGCTCAAAGAAATAGTTGTGCATTTTGGGAAATAGGCCGCAGTTGTAAAATATTGATGCCAGTCTCATGTCTTGTCCATCAATTATGAAGCTACTGCCAACATCCAGTTGGCTGAGCCCCCTGTAACACCACAGATATGTCTTTTTAACTTTGTAACGGGGCCTTTGCTAACTGTTTCCCCCCTTTCCAGTGCAAAGCTAACACATAGGCAGCTGCTTACTTTAAAATAGAATATAGACATGAGAGTGGTGTCCATCTTTTCAGAAAACATTTCAGTGAATAAGGATATTTACAAGAATGTCGAGCTATTGCTTTTTAACACACCAGAGCCGCATTGCATGTTTTAGCCAATTAACAACAAATGAAAGATATTTTCTTTGTTAATTATCAATGTGCAAAACATACATCCTGATTTTGATTTTATATGATATAGATCTACCCGCCACTGAAGTGTCCATTTATTACACTTCAGTCCTTAAACACAAATTTGCTGGAACTCCCTTCACATCATTTGTCACAAATAACCTTTCTGCTGTCGTTTTCTTCAGTAGAAAGGTTGGCGATGAACAGCTAACTTGAGTTGAGAGAAAAAAAGACATTATCTGTCCTGAATGAGCTTTAGGCCACTGATTTTCATAGCGTATTGAAATAAATATAAGCCAGTTCAAAATTGAAAGAGGAAAAACTTAAGGTGTGCTTTTGTAAAAATGGTCACTTTGAAGAAGTATGCATAAATCAAGTTTTTCAAACCAGTGCACTGCAGCAGGCGCCAGTAAATATGATTACAGCAGCTCTGAATTCTTGTCTGAGTCTCCTCTCCTCACCCCTAGGACCTCAAAGGTTTGCACCAGCATGACACAGCTGGTCTTTCTTGGTCTTTTCAAGCTAAAGATAAAACATCTCAGTAGGGAGTGCAAAACTATCAAATTGTGATTGTTACATTTTGGTTAATGAACTAATCAAGGCCGTGAAGTGGCAGCATCAGCGCTGTGCAGATACATCAGCTATCCACAGAGGCAGCTGGGTGAAGGAACATTAAGCACCGAAACACAACAGTTCTCTAAAAAGTCGCAGCGGAAAAACTAAAAGATGATATTATTATGTCGTAGAAATGAAGACACTCATTTTGAAAGTAAATATCTAAGAACCATTTGAAAGAATAATATTTTAAAAGGCTGTGGCTAAAGAAGAGCGGGAAATTATTTGATCCAAAAAATAATACTTTCTTGGAGAATGGGAAAAGGGTATTCCAAACATTCCTCTTGCTGGCAACACTTTCCAGTTCCTCCAGGGGGATCCCGAGGCCGTTCCCAGGGCGGATGAGACGTGTAAAATCCCTCCAGCGAGTTCCGGGTCTAACCCGCTGTCTCCTTCCACTTGGATGTGCCCGGGAAAAAACCTGCAGGGGGAGGCGCCCTGCAGGCATCCTAATCAGATGCCTGAACCACCTCAGCTGACTCCTTTCCATACGATGGAGCAGAGGCTCTACTCGGAGCTCCCTCTGAATAACCAGCCACAAACAGATGTAGTCCGTGACTGACTGACTGAGTACCTGACTGATGAAGATGCACCACGGTGTAGCTGACCAAGCGTTGGAGTTTCCCCCATCAACTTTTGCTCTATCAAAGTGCATTGGTGCAAACTGTTCTCAAGACTCTTTGACTTTCAATGATACACAATATTCACAGAAGGAAGGTGATTTTTGCAGATACTTAGTTTTTTTTTAGTTTTTTTTTTACAAATACTGAATGTAAACTTGCTGTTAAAAAAGTGCTTGCTCTAGGCTTTGCTCTGGCTGAATGGGACGTAGGATGTGATGGTTGAGCAGCATTCAATAGAATAAAATAGAAGCTCAGCATCCTGTCATGCTGCTGGCAGCATTTGTAGCATAATGTGAATATGCAGCACATTGCAGTCAATGAGGTGGCCTCAGGAATAAAAACATTTGGTAGACATAGTTGGTTTCTGCTTGAGGTGTCTTTCTGTTAAGGAGTGGGTGGTGTGCAGTATTATCGCTGTATTTTAATATATTGGTATCTCTGCCTTTCCATGGTTAATATGAGACACTTTGAGCGTTTACATGTGAGGCACAGCAGCTTAACTCGCTGTTCTTCTGCATCATAACGGCCACACACACACAGTCCAGGTTTGTACAGTGAAATTGTTTGCTTTAAAACGTCCATCCTCCTGAGAAATCTTCAGATTCACTTGTGCTCCCTGAATGTCTCAAAGTAAAATTACTGCACATGTGGAAATGTTTAAAATGACCAAAAGCAGCCTCTCTATTCGTTAAGGTTCATTGTTAAATAAGACATAATATTATACATTATACATAGAAGAAATCAGCTGAAAAAGCTTCCTGCTGCTCCACCTGTTTTTAAAAGACAACGTGGTGTAAAGAAACCAGTTGAAGTGTCATGAAATGTCCATGTGAAGAGTCAGGGGGCTGGTGGATGATTCATGAGCACACTTCAGTCGTTATTCACTAATATATTTTGCTATTAGGTCTATTATGAGTGGAATGAGAGAGGAGGATGGGAGGGAGCCTCAGCTCCTCGCTCACTCGACATGAGTTTGTGCACGGAGAGCAGTCCTTGTGGATAATGTTCTGTGATGTGCACATGCTTGGTTTTTATGTGCATGCATTTAGAGATTAATTAAGTGCCACAGAGGAGCTCCAATCGTCGCTCTTTATCGTTCGTGCGTCTTTTAGGGAGCAGCCGATGTCGCCTTCCTCTAACCACTGGGACATAGATTTGCGCTCTGATCGCCATGGCAATGCCCAAAGCTTTGAGGCGTTACAGGTCGGCCCTAGTACCCTCAAATAACATAAGGGTACTCGGAGCATTGCACAAAATTGCAAATGAGCATTTAATATCCTGAAATTCACATTATAGACACTACCGATGACTTCCCCTCTAATAAAATGGCTGCATTTTTGCACATTGAGTCCAGCCATAAACTAAATTCTGATCTGATGTTGTTATAAAATACACTTTATTATTGAGAGACAAAAACTCAGATGTTCTGAGTTCCTCTGGAACGACAACAAACAAATCAAGGACAAAGTGACTCTATTATTCAAGAAGTTATTAAAGTTCTGGACTCATTTCCAACATGTGAATCTATTCCAGGCCTTCAGATTACACTCCCATTTGTTTTAGAGCTTATTTTTAGGTAAAGCCTCGGTTTGCAGTTTCACAGTTTCTCTAGAAATCTCTTCTATTTTCATCCTTGATGAATTGCTCCTCCAAATGCCCTCCACACTTTTAGGGTTCATAACATGTACTTTGTAAAGAGGCACTTCTTTAATGTTCTGTATTAATCGAAATGACCTTACGATTATTCATTTTGAATTTGTGTGTGCCTCTGTGTGTGTGTGTGTGTGTGTGTGTGCTCTTTTTGTAGGCATAATGGGGAAACAGAACAGCAAGCTGACCCCTGAAGTGATGGAGGACCTGGTGAGGAACACAGAGTTTAATGAACATGAGCTGAAGCAGTGGTACAAGGGTTTCCTGAAGGACTGTCCCACTGGTCGGCTCAACCTGGAGGAGTTCCAGCAGCTCTATGTCAAGGTGAGATTTGATGGATTACACACATACTGTATGACACAACGTTCACACTCATTTGTACAAGCCTGCCAGACACACACAGACAGACACACACACACACACAGACAACATATCTCTTTGTCGATCTGACTACATTTGAATAAAGCAGAAGATATTTAGCAGCTAACATCTGATTGGACAGGTTATAGTAGAAGAAAAAATAGCACAGTACGAGGAGAATAAAGTGGAGAGGAGCTCGACAGAACAGAGGAGAATAGGAGAAAGTATTCCTGCTTCAACATGTTTATGGTTGTAAATTGATGATGGTGTATTTTAACTGGATTTAAAAAATATGGCCAAGTTTGTAGAGTCTACAGTATGTTGCAGATAGATAACATTCCTTATTTCCTTTTTGCAGAAATTAGTACAAATACTGCAACTGAAGCCTGGAGGACACACTCCAGCTCCAGTGTTCGTAACCATAGTAATAGTTATACTAGTCATATTAGAGGCAATAGAAGATCCGATAGTGTCCTTACTAATAGTATCATAGAATCACAAGCAGATGCATCAGCGTCAATTATTAGCTGTTAATTCATTTTGAAAAGACAACAAAATATCCCACAGCTGATATTAACAGGGTTAGCTGGGATCACACGAATACATCCTGAATCACCACAAAAACCATTGAGGGAAACTGAGCTCCCATTATAAACCAGGATTTTTAGCACGCATCCTGCCATGTTTCCATTTGTCACCTCTGTATCCGGGCAGAAAACCAACATGGAGGCAGATAGAGCCACACAGATAATTATCTTCTCATGCTAATGTGTAGCCCACCGTATCTCATTACCTCTGATAGAACCGTGTGAATTTAAGCCATGATTTATTAATTCAGGCTTATAAAACAGGCAGGAAATAGTGTTCTCATAATGAAAAATTACTAAAATATTAACTACAGTTAGGAGCGTTTCCACTACAATAATTAACATTACTGTCAGCAGCTAATAGAATTATGGATAAAGAAGGGTTTTCCTGCTACAACATGAGGCAAATGTCTGTCTGTTACATTATTAACTAAATATTAAACCTTCACTGGTGGAGTTTTGATAAAAATACTTACACACAGCACAAAACAATATACTAGCAATGCATAGTTTTATATCATCCGCAAAACTGATTTTTAACCATGTAGTATATACTTTACTAAACACACAATAATACTCTATGCTCCTATTTTTATGTTCATCAGCATCTCATTTCATCTTGTCCTGTGTTCTTTAAATTCCAAAGAGTCTCCATGGAAGAAAACAAACAGAGTCTTAATCTTTTAACACTGGTGCCAGGAAATGCCTCATAACCAGAGGGAGAGGGGGCCGCCGTTACATAAGACACACCTGGGCACTGAGGTCATGGCCACACTTCCTCTAAAATGTCATCGGAGCTCACGTGTCAGCTAAGACCAGAGGAGAAAATAAAAGATATAATATAATATTAAAGTAAATATATATATATATATATATATATATATATATATATATATATATATATATATATATATATATATATATACATATAATATCATCACTGCGAATGGGGCCATTAAAACCTGCTGAAAAGCACTGAGGTCCTTTTAAAATTGAACTACAGTGTAAAAATAACGTGGCCTCCTGGGTAATAAAAGAAACATGGCAGCTCTGATAGAGGGACAGAAACACAAATGAAATTGGATGGAATAAATCTCTTTGCATCACAACACGGCGGCTCATGTGCAACAGTGGCAGGAACATCTGCAGCTTCACAAAGGGGGCAACACAGCTCAGATCTAAAGGGGTCTTGTAGGCTTCTGTGTAAATCCTATTATTGATGCATCCTATTGTGTTTCTAGGCAACAGTGTATCAGTGATAGGGCTTTATTTAAATCCAAAGGGCTGATAAGTGGGAAAACGGTCCGCTTCGACCTCACATTAATAGGACAGATTGTTCCTGTGAAGAGTGACTCTGTGTTTCTGTAACTGTTTGTCTGTGTGTGGTGGGGGGGGGGTCGTCATATGTTTAGTGGGAGGGAGAGGGAGACAGAACAGCACGTTTGTGCGTCAGCTGAAAGCGAGAAACTGTGACGGGCAGGGATGAGAAGTAAGCGAGTGAAAGAAAATGTGTATACATTTTTTAGCAGTCATTAGGTCAAATGGAGTCATGTGAAATGTATGAGAATATGTTTGTCCCGTGTGTGTCCTCGCTGTGCACGCATGCATGAGATAGGTGTGTGTCCTCGCTGTGCATGCATGCATGAGATAGGTGTGTCCTCGCTGTGCATGCATGCACAAGATAGGTGTGTGTCCCGTGTGTGTCCTCGCTGTGCATGCATGCACGAGATAGGTGTGTGTCCTCCCTGTGCATGCATGCATGAGATAGGTGTGTGTCCTCGCTGTGCATGCATGCATGAGATAGGTGTGTGTCCTCGCTGTGCATGCATGCACAAGATAGGTGTGTGTCCCGTGTGTGTCCTCGCTGTGCATGCATGCACGAGATAGGTGTGTGTCCTCGCTGTGCATGCATGCATGAGATAGGCAAGGTTCGACTTGCACCTGTGCACCAAGATCTTTAGTCCTCTGTATTTGTCCATGCATGTTTCAGATTGACCACATTTCAGAGATCTGCACCTGTGGCAGTAGTCCAGACGCCCGCCCCCCCCTTCCCAAGCCTGGGTGTTAAATGCAGTGTTACCTCCACTTGGCTGGCTGCCTGGACATGATATACCGTTTTGGGAGGAAATAGACAGACTGTGCTCTCGCCTCTGCATCCTTCTTTTATTTTCCATCTCTCCAGTGCTTTGATTCTCTGTGCCTTTGTGGAGGTAATCATCTTTTAGACTGTGACAAAGCAGAGTGAGGACAGGAAAACGATAAAGAGGGAGAGTCGAGAGGGGGAGCCATGAAAGAACAGGAAGAGAGAAGCGAGGCAAAAGGAGAGAGAGAGCAGGTGTGGCACGTCGACTGGAAATAATAGGTGTGCGTATCTCAGGGCAGTCTGTGATGTTCATAGTTGATGCTGTGTTGCAGCACATAGTCTGCAGGTTTTCTTTGCAGACCTTAATAAGTATTATCAGTACTGACAGTTTCATTTGATCAGGATCGGGTGGCATCATGAATTACTCTGTACTTCACAATAAAAGAACTCATTAAAAGTAATGAATCTTAGCTCTTTCAGTGACATTTTTAATATGAATTTTAAAAAATTCATCTTGATCAATTGTATTCAAAAGAATCATTCAATGGATATAGAAATTAGAGGGTTTCTAGAAGATAATGGCACAATTTAAATATCCACTGGTAATGTAAATTCTAATGAAACAGCTCATATGAAAGTAATCTCTCCCTGTGGTGATGAGACTGAATTATGAGATTTAGTTTTTTTATGAGTAGAAAAAATATCCCAAGGCAGAAAGATATTTGACATTTTTCTTGATAAATGTGGGCCCTAAAATGGGCTCACTGTTGCTGAGCTGTAGTACCTCTGATTTTTGTACACGAGTACCCTTATCTTACCTTTACATGAGCGCCGAAACGAATCCCCTGCTCTTGTGACCCCTGGACCAGCCCAAGGCATCACAACCTCGGTGTGTGTGTTCACAGTGTATGAAGAACATTTAGCAACTAATGAGGTTTCCTATGCCGTAAGGTACCTGTGCCGTTAGTAGCTATAGCTGCAGTGCTACCAACTACACCATGTGTACAGTACACCTGACTGCTGAACAAGGGAGCAAGTTATCCACACAAGACAAATGATCATTGAAAGATACGAAACTTGAATGCCAGATATGCAGAGAAATGAAATCTTTGGGAGTACATTGTGGACAAGGACTGAAACTATTGAATGAATGGGATGAAACACTATGGCTGTGATAAGTACAAACAAAATCTAAGCCTTAGGAAAAAGATCACTGGATGAAAGAATCACTTGCCAAATAAAGTAACTAAATACATATGTATATATGTATGTATATATAAACACGGAAGTGTGTTCTGTATGTAATGACATGCATGCAAAGATACATTTGAGGTAGGATGTAGTACCAAGATATGCACAGAAATATAAATTGATGCACAATGCTCATGTCATGCATCGGCTGGATTATGTCACTAGCACTTTTTTTGGTCCGATTCAAGCACTGGATAAATGTATCTGACTAGAAATGTCATGATTAATCAATTAGTTGATCAAAAGAAAATAAGTTGCCATCTATTTTGATCAGCTATTAATCATTTCAGTGATTTTTCAACAAAAATGTCAAATATTTACATATTACAGCCTATTAAATATAAGGATTTGCTGCTTTTCTCTGTCATTTATGATAGTATTATAATTATATATATATATATATATATATATATATATATATATATACACTACCAGTCAAAAATTTGGACTGGTACTGTATGTATATCAGCTGCCAATCAGCTGATTAATGGACAAACTGTTTTGGCACCAATCTGTACTGTGACAGAGAAACTAATTATACTTTTAATACACCCAGAATTTCAGTGGAATTTAGAAGAAGGAAAATGTTCGCTCAACACTCAACATCCATCTGCAAATTTAGTGTGATGACACCTTCTCTGTCCTACTTTTCACTTTGAGGATAAGTCACTATTCATAAATCCTGGTCGGCATCATTAAACTGACCTCCCACAGGTTTTTGTTCCCCAGTGGATTTTCACTTTTAGTGGAATTGCCAATGTCAGAGAGCGATGTAAAAATGGAAGGGAGGCCTCCCTGACAATTCACACTCAGGCGCCTGCATGGCACAGCGTGTGAAATTTCTCATCCCTGATGCACCAGCCGCAGTGGGAGCCATTTGTAACAGGATAACGACGCTCCCTGAGATGTTAAGGTGATAGATTTTGTCACTCGGTTTTATTTTTTAATTTATTTTTTGTTTTTGATGCTTGCAGAGACATCAGCCACACGGAGACATCCACTAACACTTACACAGCTCTCCATGTACATTCATGTTTATTCTTTTCTTTCTTTCTCTTATAGCTGAAGTGCTGTTAGCCTGATTGCCAAAGATATAAGATGTGTCCATGTTAGTGTGGGTTGACAGTAACATGGAATGTGCATCAGTGTTGTTGGTCTCCTGCCATTTAGCGTACTGCTGATGTTATTGAGATGAGTTAGACGTCAATATAATGGACCTCATCACGGTTTATGCGACACACAGCAGTTCTCTGTCTCTTATATTATTCTGGTATTCTTTCCATGGAAAACAGTAGAAAGTAGAAACAAAGACAAACCAATTTGATGTTTTCTCTTTGTATTTTGTGATTGCAGCCGCTTCATGGCAAAAAAAAATGTTTAGAAAACCATTTATATTATGTCTTGGTTTTCAGATGTCGTAGCACAACATCATCATACGGAGGATAGTGAAAAGACATCTGACATTTTGAAATGAGAAATATAAACATTGAACTCCTGGTTTGTTGCTTTAGATGTGAATCGACATGAAAGAGAGAGGAGGCCTTTCTGTAGGTAGAAGGCAAGGTTGTGATGAACAATGCACACACACACACACACACACACACACACACACACACACACACACAGATGCTGACCTGAATCTAGTTGTACTGTTTGGATGAATTCCGCTCTGGTGCTTCTCGCTTAGATAGCCTCCAGGCTTTTTCTTTTGGCGGATGTGGCGTATTCGTGTGTGCATGTGAACTACTGGTCATTCAGCAGCTCTGACTGTGAAAGTCCCTGAAGCCTCCCCAGACAGACGGACAGACAGACAGACAGATCGCTAGCAGAATGATAGGAAGTCAAATGGAGCAACAAACGGACACGACATCATCTGGCCGACAGCCTGTCTGTGAGGAAGCATATGTCACCTGATCACAGGAGCCGACAGACAGACAGAAAAGATAGCGACACGGCGTTAGATAGATGTGGAGCGCCAGCTGTAAAAACCCTCCTTTTACCAACATGAGTTATTTTGAAAATCCCTGTAATAACTTGGATGGATGAGACAGTGGAGCTAAGCTTCTGTTTAATTTTGACTCCAATGCAGCCATAGATAATAGACAATTTCTTATTTTTTAAAAACATTAAAATGATTGAAATAAAAAGTGTTCCAACTGTGCTCTGCTGTTATTTGTTACATCTGACAAAAACTCTGGCACTTGATTGTAAAGTCCTTGAGGTAAATCGTGATAAAAAAAAAAAGGCGAGTTTCGAAAAAACAAGCAGTAGCGAAGCAGACAGGAGATTAACTATTGTGAGATAACAAATGATGCTACAGAGGTGAACGAGCTGAAACAGTGCTGATGCAGTTCGGTGTCAAATTTGAAGTATACTCAAAAGTTTCTGAGCTACATCCTGAAGAAAAGTCGGTGAAACATTTTTTAATAACTTTCAAACTAATAGTGATACCAGTGGGATTCCAGATTCTAGGGGTACATTTTCATGGTCAAGGAGTCGTATTATGAGGATCAAACTATAATGGGATTATTGCTTTTAGGTGCTAGGACATAGTGGGAAGGGAGGTTTGATCTCTCTGAGTGTTGTCTAGTCTCCATTTTTATTTAGTCCAATACTGTGCTGTGCATTTTTTAGTCCAGATATCCAGTTTTCTGTAGTCATGTATTAGACAGCGTTTTCATTCCAGGCCTGTTGAGCTTTTATTCCATCCCAACGTCTGTCTGAATGCAATGAAGCCGTATTGTGGTGTCGGTTTGTTCCACCTCTGTGACGCCTTTGGGAGGAAGTAACAGCACCGAAACAGGCATCTGTATGACTGAAGAACCCCGGCGTTGTGGAATGGGTGTGATGCTGTAGTGATATGTTCAGGTGTGCGACTTACCCCGAGAGATTTAACGATCTGGTCGTAACAGGAAGTCCAGACAAGCGCAGAAAATGACCACTTAACTGGGGAGATAGTGAAATATATCAGCTTTTATGTTCGCTGCTGCGTCGTACGTCACACCTCTTTGACATCGTGGAACGGAGGCATACATTATGAACGCACACACCGAGGTGGCGTTGTGACGCCTATCCCTTCTACACAAATACAGGGCTGCTGATGGTGCACTGCAAAGGTTGGAAGCAGCCCTTATAATGTTGCATAACATGAGTTTTCCTCTCCCTCTTCTCTTTTTTCCCCCTACATCATTCTCTTTACCCCCTTGCTCTCACACCTCCCTTCCTCTCTTTTTGAAGAGAGGCTTGTCGCTGCAAAACACTAAAAATAGCATTTGCCATATCAGGAGCTCTCATGCCATTCATTGGTTTCACAACACAAGCACACACACACACACACACACACACACACACACACACACACACACACACACACACACACACACACACACACACAGAGAAATTCAGTTGGTGTGGTTTAGCAGCATGGAGCAGTTTGTGTTCACTTGACCACTTAAGTTGCTCTGTGATCAAATAAAGAAACAAACAATTTGTTTAGAGCTTAGAAAATGTGAGTCCCAGCAACATTAATGATAAACTCTGGATAGTGAGTCATTTACAGCGTTGAGAGCACAGAGGGAGGGGAATGTGACACTGAATTAGCAGACTGTAATTTTCAAAAAGACAAACAGGTTTTTTTTCCCCACTGCGATTTTCCTGCGGTCTTTCCAGAACAGAAGATTGGTGCTAATTTCTGAGAGTGTCTGGTGTTTGCAGACGAGATGCATCCTAAATGAGCTGCAACAGAGACAACAACACAACTCCCTTCTACACAGCCTATTCAAGGCGGGAGTGTTGCCTTGTGGCACTGCATAAAACTAGGAACACTGAATGGGGGCATCGCTGTTTCAGCTTGAAGCCGGCAGCGGAAGTAGCAACAGAGCTAAAGTCTGTTTAAACAGGGTGAGCCAGGATGTGGAGAGTCACACTGGATGCCAATGCTGTCATACATCATGTGTCTCTTTTGCCTCCAGAATGCCAGCATGCTATCTAACATCACTCACTGAGGAGGCATAACGCTGGCCTTGTTTGGTTCAGTGTCAAAAAAAAAAAGTCAAGCTGGTGTAATGAGGGGTTTGTGTGGGAATGGTGGCTTTTGTTGCGATCGGCCGATGAGATTAGAAAAGTTCCGTATCAATGCAGTCTATATATTGGGAGATCTCTGAAGTCAGGCAGAAAGGAAGACAGAGAGAAACAAATGGACAGATGGTTGGATTTATTATAATGAATCACTTTTCAACCATCATCGCCTCTTTGCATTGTCGCACTTCAAAAGCTGTGATTGGTGGCAGTAGTGGTTAAAGGTTAGAGAACAGGGTTCCTGCAAGGTCTTAAAAAGTCTCAAATTTGATCATCTTAGTTTTAGGCCTTAAAAAGTCTCAAATATGTTGAAATATTAGTGTATGAGGTCTTAAATGTGATTAGGTTGGTCTTAAATTAACTTTAACTCAACGCCACTTTGACTATGCTCATTTAAATGCCTCTGTTATGCAATAAAAACATACACATAATTGTACACAGTATATGCTATTGTGTGCACATAGTTCTGTGAATAAATTAATTTACTTTGTAAGTCGCTGGGCCTCCGATTGTCCCTCATATCTGACATACTTTTTTACCAGTATGGATGTGAAACGGGTCTTAAATTTAATTTGTCGTGGAAAGGTCTTAAAAGTCTCATATTTAACTTTTTGAAACCTGCGGAAACCCTGGAGAAGTAAGCTTGTGACCAGAAGGTTGCTGGTTCAGTCCCCTGGACCATCAGGATAAATCTGACTCTTTCACCACTGCTGCTGCTGCTGCTGCTTCTGCTGCTGCTGCAGTGTGAGAAGAGGGGAGTTAGTGAGCGTGCCTGTAGATGCACAAAGTCATCTACAGGTGAAGCAAAGATAATACAGCTGTGCACAACCATTATGAGTACATCAGTTATAATGGTGGGATGGTTAGTCTCACAGTGTAGGTTTAAATCCTGCAGTGCACTGGGTTGGTCTGAATACAAATATAGATCAGAGATGAGCAGAGAGATTAAGACAAATAATATAATCTCAGTAACACAAATAAAAAATCGTTGAAAATAGAATAAGGTGTTTATTTAGACCCTAATTGTATTAATAAAGACTGTAATACATACATGTTTATAGAAATGATGCAAAGATATTGGTCTTGATTTAAATATGGACATAAGGTCAGTTCAGGTCATGTTGCATTTGTTAGCATTGTCTTTACATAAAATGGGCCTTGTTATTGTTAATCTCTGTGGCCCTACTCTTGCCAGCCTGTAGTGCCTTGGAGTAGAACATTATTAGGTTAGGAGCCTGGCGTTCCCTTTCTTCCCTGCCCTCCTTATCTTTGTGTCTCATTTTTACTCTCTTGATTTCTCTGTTTGTGTCTTGCCATTTGCAGTCATTCTTATTTACTGATGTCAGCTTTTTTTTTGCTCCTTAACTCCATGTAACCGTCATATTAACAACTGAAGGATTAGGGAATGCATTGTCAGGAAATCAGTTAGACTGGGTTGGTCTTTTTAAAAGGGAATATGAATAAACCCTGGGAGGAAAAATAAAAGTGTTCATCAAAAGCACTAATTAGCCCTTACAGTACTTTTAAATGGTTATATATAAAGGTTGTATATTCACACAATTAGACTGGTATTTAGGTGTTCCCCAGGGTTTAGCATTGGGTCCACACTTATTTTCACTTTCAAACCCGAGGATTGTATCTTAAAAAAAATGAAAACAGTAGCTTTGCTCTGTGACAGGGACTCATTTAAATGTAGAAAATAACGGGCCTGTTCAACAAATCTAATCATGTTTATGTTCTGACACATTCAGAGAGACGGCTGTAGCAAGAAAACAACACATTTAAACCTCTCATTTAATCAGATTTTCAGACCAGACACCGCTGTCTTTACATATGCACATTATTAAATGTACTGCAGCCGACAGTCTACTTCCGAAGGCATTACTATTGAATTCCATAAACTCTGTGTTGTTTTGGTCCAGATTCTGTTCTTTGCAGTCTTCCCAGCTGTCCTCACTGACCCAGCTGTGTCATCAGCATAGCTTGAATGAGTTAACAGTCTGACAGTGTGAAACTAGTCTCCAAACTGAGGGAGTTATGAGAGTTAAACCATCAGAACAATGAGAGCCAAAGGTTTTCTCTGCCATGAGATGTCAAAAACAACATGATATGTTGTCCTGTTTCAGAGACATAATTATCATGACATCATTTGTATGATTAGAACAGTTAATAAACACATTATTAAACTAAAATGTGTAAATCCATTTGTGGTTGTTTAGAGTGACTCCTAATCAGCAGACAGGTCATCTATACTATAGCATTGAATTATGAGGATTAATTTAGAGATAACAATCAGGAACAATGAAAAAAAAACATTGTGTTGTTTGTTGTTTTCTTTTCTTCTTTATTGATAATGAATATTGCAGAAGTAATATTTATTTTATACAAAGGCTGTAGGTTATGACTGCTGGAGTTTCTAAAGAAATACATTTACCTGCATGTGGATGAATGGAGAAAAGCTCCTCTAGTTTGTCTAATAAGACATGTAAATGCAGAGACCTTCCTTGTTAACATACAGATGGGCACTCTAGCATCCACCTACAGGAGCAGTCACTCCTGATTTACTTGCACCTGATTCTGCCAATCGAAGCAGCAACAACAAAGTTGGCGTGCTATACAGAACAATTTAGATTCTAAATTGTTATAAACTGTTTTGTTTACTGCTGATGTCTTGGAAATGAATTGTGATTGTGTTCAGTGTTGGTCAGAAAACACAAGTATTGATATAGGTGAAATTTCTTTTGACAAAATGAAGGTTAGATGTACATTTATACACTTTCTTGTGTTACTCAGGTTTTGTTTACAAAGTAGTTCGCTTCACCTGATTGGTCAGATAACAACTAACCCTGACTGTGAGGCTTTACTTGAGCCTATTGATAACATCAGCATGTGAATATTTTCACAATGATATTTTAAGCTATATTAGCACAACATTAGTTTTTTGGCACTAGTTGTGCAGGTGAGATTGATCAGAAAGTCACTAGTTTTGTAGGTATCTGGCCATAAACTAATGTAATGGCTGCACAGTATAACCAACGTCATTAGGGTTCATCCTCTGTGGACGATGAATGTGTAACATTTTATGACAGGACCAAAGTGAGAGATTAACCAAGAGACCAACAACAGGTAGCATGGCTAAAAAAATACATCAATATATCATCACAAACTGTCATGGTTTCACTATTCAAATAGTGATTAGTGAATATATCCAATTGTTTTTGAGAAAAGCATGTGTCATACATGATTAATGCAAGTGAAAAACATGATCGAGACTAACGTGGTATTGAATAACACTGGACAACACAAGAAGGCCGACAGTACACAGGAGAGGTCGTGCCTCAATCATTGCATTTGCAGATAGGGTGTAATAAGAGAGAATGTATCTCTCTCTGTTTCTCTGTGTGTGGTTGTCAATAGATGGGAGGTGTAGAATGAAGGGAGCTTGTCCACGGGGTAATCAATCATGGCCTCGTTCTAATGGGTTACCAAATATACTTTGGCAGCTGTCATTATACCTGGGCGTGTCACCCAAGTAAAATGCATGTGTGGGAAATACGATGTGTTTGTGAGAGGGCGAGAAGGGGGCACACGGCTCCAAAAATATTGTGGCAGGCTGCCACAATATAAATGGTTGAAGTCTTTTATTTACACCCTGGAGGAAAAGGAAAAGAGAACTGAAGTGAGCATTTTGTACCAAACGGAGCGGTTTACCCCTCAAATGTTCACCAGAGTGCAAAAAGTGCTGACAGGTGTCAGAAGTGGGTGAAGATAGAGGGCAAGGTTGGTAGAGCAGTGCAGACAAAACTACACGTGTGCACGCCTACGGTCAATTTAGAGTCACCAATTCACCTCTACTGCATGTTTGTGGTGGTGGGAGGAAGCCGGCGAACGCTACACAGAAAAGTCTCAGTCCAGGACCCAGGACCTCCTTGCTGTGAGGCAGCAGCGCTAACAACTACGCCGCCGGATAGATTATTATATCTTTGGTTTCTGGGGAGAGAGAGGAGGGATCGACTACTGAGCTACATTGACTTTTAACAAGAGAGAGTGCAGCTTGATCTATATCTGAATGCACCTCCTGGTTAGAATAAATGTGCGTTGAATTTAGATCCTTGACTTTAATAGTCACTCCAATATGAGGGCGATGATATAAACCCTATAGACATTTAGTTGGTGTTGTCTCTCTGCGGTAAGTCAGATGGAAATAATGTGGAGGCAGCAGGGAGTGCAAACACATGGATGTTCGCATGCGGATTCAGAGGTGTCAAATCCTGTCATGCACACGCACACGCGCAACAGACACGGACATGACTGAGCAACCGTGGATGATGAATTAAGGCTTGAGGACGAAAAGTCAAGGTGGTTCGATGAGTCATTTCGAATGGAGGCACATTATGAATGATGAAACACACTGTAGACAACCAGAGAAAACGAGGAAGGGCTTGTGTGCTGTGATTTTGTGGTGCGGTGTTTTTCTCCCCTTCCTTCTGTCGCCTCTTTTCCTTCTTCTTCCTTTCCTCTCTCCTCTTTGGCTGGAGAAGCTTGCAGGCTTGATGATGGGCTTTTTTTTTTTAAAAGATGGCTTCAAACTGCTCAAGCTGCTGTGGATTAATCTTGCCAGGAACTTTAGAGACGAGGCATTCTGGACACATCACTGGCATTATAAAGCCAGCAAGTCCTCTCTTTTTTTTCGCTAATATTCTGCCTCTGTTTGAAGTGCGTCACAGGGTAGCCTTCAGGTCTGGCTGCCAGGTTTGGCAGTGAGTCACACTCTGCTTCTTGCCTTGCTTGGCTGCTTTTCTACATCTGATATTTAAAAAAAGGCAGAAAAATGGCATCGGTGGAATGTGCTAGACATGACATTTTTGCGTGCTGATAGTATGATACCTACATTTTTTTAGTCCTATTTCAGCACCAGAAGGGATAGTTCCTGATCTGGGTCATTGATAGGGGACGCTGCTTTTGTATGTAGTCTCATGCTCTTATCTCTCTTTGCAGACGTCCTACTCTTTCTCTCCTCTCGTCATCCTTTCCTCAATGACTATACCTGTTCTTCTCAAGCCTCCCTGTTTCCACACTCAACAGTGCCATCTGCTGTTGTGCTGACATTCACACTCCTGATGCAGAGTTAGTGCCACCAGATGGGTGTTTAGTAACCAAAGATAAACCAGGGACAGAGACATATCTGCACCAACTTCCTCTTAAATTACAAGGAGTCAGCTTGGAACAGCTGATTCCATGGACTGCACACAACCATTCATAATAGACAGAATAATAGATGTCCAGTCAGCCATTCATAGCGGGTTCAAATATCCTTTTAGTCAGTCTACTGGATGTTTTGGATGTAGAGTCATGACAGACTGATCCCTCAAGACCAAACCGTTGTAAAGACCTTGACCATAAACAAAGGTCATGTGTGTTAAACCGGTCTGACCATGGCTAAGAAGCCAGAGATGGATGGCTGCCACGTTTGACTCAGTGTAAACATTATTGATTGTCATTCGTTCGTGTCATCCTCTTTAAGCGAATAGCTGTGTGAGAAAAATTGCTCTCGAAAAAACCACCTCAAACTTTAGAGTTTGAGATTTCAGGAAGTTCTGGCACAGATGGCAAAGTGGCTGAAAATACACCCGCTCAATAGGAGTTATAAACTATCTGTTGTTATCTGTTTCATCTGGTGTGGAGCTGCTACACAGAGGTACACAAAGGAACAATAGCGAATTCAGGCAGGTAGCAGTGCGGCGCAATCTTCAAGTCAGCAATAAGGGTGTTTTTCCTGCTCTTCTCATTCTGTCGACGAGAATGTTTTCGCACATCCTCCGCACAAATTTAAAAATGTATTCATACCTATAAGAAGACAGCTGACAGATTACATGCAATGTCATGATTCTTTATGCTTTTGTTACTTTTGGGATTGGCATTTAAACCTACACTGATAATATCATAGTGACGTCTTCAAGATTTAAGCCCTGGTTGATTTGCCGACACCCTTGGTTACTGTGGTAATGGTAAGGAAGGTTTAATATGACAGCAATCACTGGTGCAGCAGCTACTTTGTCAGATATACAACACTGAATCATCTGCATATCTGTTTACAGTGCAACCGAGCTCATTTTGTTTTAGTAAAGTCAGTCACTAATCTGTCTTTTCCCATCACACCTCGAGGAAACACAGTCAGATTTAGAACAAAGCGCTTATTTTAGCCGTTATTGTCAAAAATACTTTCAAGAATAAATGACTGCCAACACATCACAGCAGACACACATCTGAGCAACAAGAGGATGACTGAAAATACATTTTACAGAGTGGATTTAGAGTGTGTGTGTGTGTGTGTGTGTGTGTGTGTGTGCTTGCATGTGTGTGTTCTATCTGTGCAGACCCTGGAGGCTTGGAAGCAGTCGCAGCTACAACAGTGCTCTGGCTTACGTGTCTGCTGCTTCTTGGCATGTCACTGAGGGTTTATGTAAGAGCACATGCAGGCTCCTTCTCTCTCACGCACACACACACACACACACACACACACACACACACACACACACACACACACACACACACACACACACACACACACACACACACACACTTTAAATATCCCAGCCGTGGATTATGCATGTATTCCATCTTTCTCCCTTTTGCTTAGTGAAGAAGCATAAGCGATGCTTTGACGAAGAAATGCAGTCATATGCGGTGACAGTAAGGTCCCGCTGGTGTGTTTCTCCAAAAAGGCTTGACTGCATCTGACAATGTTACTGTAGCAGAGGGATGCATGAAACATAAGGCATTATCCACACAGCCCTCATGCTGCAGTGGGACGACAGAAACCGTAAGAAACAAGTCAAAGCAGACGCCTCATTTTTGAGTGCATCACTTACGGGAAAAAGCAGACATCAAATTCATTGAAGGGCAAAGTGGAGCATCAGACTGACCTCTAAAACCGGTGCTTGTATGCTGGGGAGATGAATAGCCTCTGGCAAACCTGCTACATATCGTTTGATAAGAGGCCGGGCCTGTAGGGCAGCAAGCGAGGAGAGATGACCTTGTGGGCTTCATGAAAGCTGAGTGGAAATTTTAATAGGATTTTGATTCTGTTGTGTTCTATTCTCTGACGTTTCGGTGGCCACTGGACAGCGAGGGATTCATTTTTCTTTTGGCACCACTCGCAGGTATAATGATAACATTTATCCATGGCTAAAAATGATATTGAGCCATCCATATTCCTCAAACGAGCTCTGAAGCTCCCCAAAGGTGTGTAGAGGTGAGTGTGTGTGTGTGTGTGTGTGTCCTCGGCTTATGGAAGCAGCAAGGAGAGCAGAAAGATATTGAGAGGGATGGATGTGGAATCAGACATAATCAGTGGAATACAGAGGGACACACTACAGAGCGGCCCAAGGTTGGCATCATGGGACAGTGAGTGCATGAATGATCACCGACTGGGTCATCATCTGGGACTAGGATAGACAGGAAGAGGTCTGTTTGGTCCGGTGTCTGGTTTCCTGTCTTCTGGCGATGTCAGGTGTCATAAATTACCGCAGGCAGAGAAGCTATTGGTTCTCAGATATATTATTGGATCAATTTAAAGTTATATTACGATATTTTTAATAGCAACAAACCTCATTTTGACAACTTTTTATGCCTGACATTTTTTTACAGTGATATTCAGAATCTATTTATTTGCATTTATAAATACCTCTCAGTATCTTTTATTGCTTCTGTCCTTTAGTTATGACAAAGGGATTCACAGGAAAAGATGCGAAAGACGACATTCAAATAAAAGTTTCAGTTTTGCCATTTCATGTTTCTATACAGCGTTGTACGCACCAAATAGAAGACATTATTTTGTCTGATCGAATGCAACGATCAGCTACTTACAATTCAAATAAAGGTAGGGCTAAGCTAACAAGGCTACCAAAAAGTAGCTTGCTGGCATCCTTCACTTAAAAAAGTTTCTAGGACAGACCGTGGAAACTGAAGTTGGGCAGAATCATGTGGATCATTCTTCCTCAGAGTTGGATCTGTTTTCATGGAGATATAAATCTCCTTTAGGAAGACTTGTGGTTGAAATCTGAGGACAAATCTAATAAGTGGGCCTTGATTTGAAACTACTTACTGTGAGCTCCCTCAGTTACCTTTTTTTTATATGTCTGTACTCAGATACCAGTAATCTAGTTACATGCAATCAGAATGTGAATAAAGTAAATAAATCTCCATTGCATTTAACTCCTGACAGCTGAGAGCTCATCACTGGAAGCGTTTGAGCTACAAGATGTCTGTCCAGCAACTAAACACAAGTCTGGATGGAACGCTGCTGTTACCGAACTCTGGGGTTATTTAAAAACCCAGCGTAAGTCATTTGACGCTCGTAGCCGACGAGCCTCTCGTTTGAGGAGTGCTGTTGAATCACCACTTTGTGTTTTCAGCTGTCATTCATCTGCTCTATGATCCTGCCATCAGTCACCGTTGGGTTGGTGTGAAATGGCCTTCATTTAAGTGTGACTGGCGGAGTGTGTCGTTCTATTCCATGCTATTTATCCCGCTCTTTTCCTCCCTCTTTCTCTTCTAATCTTTCTGTCCTCTCACTTCCCTTTTTTCTCTCTCTCTCTCTCTCTCTCTCTCGGTTTTTGGATCAGCACCAGTGCCAGCCTGCAGGCTGATTACGAAGGCTTTAATGTTCCATTTAACAGCAGCATGTTGTGGGTCATGTGTGCCTGGAGGTTGGGTGCTGGGGTATGGATATCTGTTTGACAGAATAGGCCTCGCCACGCACTCACTGACACACGCAGACACGCCAGCATCAGCCTTTATTAAGCCAGCTGTGCCTGTCCGCCTGGCATTCAGCCTGTCCTTTGATGGCCAATTCAAAACAGCCATATCAAACAGGCATAATGGCACATGGGAGCCAATTTAGGAGAGGAATAAGACTTAATGGAAGTGTTAACAGCCTAATATCCGTGGCTGTATAGGCGAGAAACTGTGGTTTCATGTCCTGATGGGTCATTTTGGCCACAGTGCTAACCGTGTGCCATCTAGTGAAGGTTTTCTTTTTAATCCTCGACAGCTGCTGTTCCTTTCTGACGTCTGACAACTCCGAGAGAGGAATTTCAGTCTCATCACCTTGCCCCACTTTCTGTATTTCTTTCTCGCCATTTTTACATAACAAAGTGTTTCATAACTTGCCAGATTGTCGAGGAGCCGCAGTGGCTTTCTCTCTCCCCCTCCTCCGCCCATCGTCAACATCGCTCCCACATCACTTCCCTGACACCTTTCCTCCTCTCTCTCGTGTTTCCATCACCCATCCCTCCCCTCAGAACTCTACTTCCCACGTTGTCCCATCCGTCCACGTGCCTCGTACCGTTCCTTTCGGGGGATTGGGCAGATGAGCCGAGGCAGGGCCGTACAGGGGCTGGAGGCAGCTCTTGTTTGAGGAGAGCCAAGTCACATTTATGCAGAGAGTTCCTGTTACGTTCCCACATCTTCATCCTCCTTTCCCAAAAGGGGGGGGGGGGGGCTTCCTTCCTCAGATTAGTTTGGGTTCTCCGGAGCAGAAAGGCAGACTTTTCTCTGCCACACCCATTTCATTCTCGTTCTCCATCTTTCATTCTGTCTCATCTCATCTCTGCGCCTCCCCCCCCCTAACTTCTCACTGCAGTCTGATCGCTTTGCTACTGCAGCAGAATTGACATGGGTGGGACATATTGCAGAGGCAGTTTTACAACCCGAACTGACTTTCACTGTCTAACCATGTCTTTTTTTTTATCTTCCTCCTTATTCAGTTTCTCTCCCTCCTCTCTCTTTTAATCTCCCATCCACTGAGCTCTCTCCCCTCCCATTAGGATTCATTGCCTTGACTTACCCCCCCATCGTGACTGCAGACCGTTTGTTCGTGCCGGGGCGGTTCCTCTGAGGAGAGGCAAGGGGCAGCGTCCTTGTCTTTTTATTTGCATCTGTATGATGAGAATGTGGCTAAGTATACAAGCAAGGACACTCTATAGAGCAGCCTGAAACATATGTATGCATGCCTCAGAGGTGCTCTCTGTGTGAAACTGCACCTGATTTTTTTTCCCCCACATGCTTCCAAAGTTCTGATCTTTTATTTTTTTTAGTTTAAAACTGCTGTAATAAAAATTGCGATTGAGAGTCGCTCTTATAAGTAATAATCACCTGACGTGATGTTCTAATCAGCTGTACTGAAGTTTTCAGTGTCTCATTATTCTGGTTTTCCTGCCAGCAAATATATTATTTTGATTTACTCTCAGCATTTTTGTCAACATCGTTTGTAGATGAAGCAGAAAAGCTCTTAAAGCTCACTGTAACTCACCCATCCAGCACTAAACAGCAGACAGATCAATTAGAGTCCGGCTGATGAATGTAGTGGAGCGTTTAGAAGCTAAAGAGTCTGATGGTGGAGACCAAAACCTGAGCTCAAAGACAGACGTACACTCATCAGATGGTCAGAAACACAACTGAAGGATAAGGTTGCTTTGGAACTGCTGGATGTGTAAAAAGCTGATAAAGCAAATAAAAACTGTTCACAGTTTATTTCCTTTTACTTCTCACAGAACATGACTTCCTCCTGAAAAACAAATCACTCCTCCTCCTCATCATTCAGTCCTGCAAATGTCAACATGATCTGATGACATTTGCTGACAGATTAAATCTCAAAATAACGTGGATGTTTTATTTATTCTGAGGTGATTCAGTTAAATTCAGCCTTGAACCGTTTATCGACTTTTTTTCAGGGACTGCTTTGCATCTGTCCTTCGCAAAGATATTACTTCTATAGTTTATATTCATACAAAATGAAACTACAGGACATCCTCCTGAATAATAGAACTGAATGAAACATCTCCAGTTTGTTGCATTTCCCTGATGAGGGCTGTTACTACAGCACCAGCTGACAGGTCCTCAGAGAGAGTCTCCCTCAGCTTAGATTACCGACGCTAAGAGTTTTTAGCAGAGAAGTCAAGTGGAAGGTCACATCTAATGAATCGCTCGGCTTGTCGGGACTATCCACAGTACATGATGAGCTGAGCAGGGGTTCAGTGGTCATCCACAGAGTTACTGCATTAACCTCTGGCCTTGTAACTCGGCTGGCTTGGACTGCCGACACTCAGAAGGGCTTCATGTTTTAGCCAATACAAAGAACAGGGCTGATCCATCCTGTTTGTAAATGAAAGCTCAGAATCGTGGGGCTGTAGACTTTAGCATCGTCGAACAAAAACTAATTACAGTGAAAACAAACAAAAACTTACACATACATGTAAAGAGCAAATAATGTAATTGTTTCTTCTTTTTCACTGTCTATTTTGTATATTTGGTATATTTGGTGAAATCTTGTGAATTTGATATGAATTACTCATTTAACAAAACTAAGAGTCTATAGCCTCTGTTAATGACTTTGTGGCACAGCAGTGCTTTGAGCTTAAAGCTAAAGTAAGTGTGCTAACATGCTCATAATAGTAATAATATAATCATCTTTATTTATATAGCATCTTTAAAAACAACTGTTTACAAAGTGCTTTGACAGACAAACAAGATCTGAGACAGAGGTGAGAGAATTAAAATTGAAGATAAAAATACAAAATACACAGCAGGTGATTTAAACTGAAAGATGGGGAAATGGTCAATAAATACAAGAGAGAGTGTAAATAAAGTAAATCAATATAACAAAGTGATGAATAATAGATAAATAGAAGATTGTAAAAGGCAATAAAAAGATAAGATGACAAAACTAGACTTATCATTTTTAGCAAGTACGATGTTCATCATCATAATTTTAGAATATTAGCATGCTAGCATTGGATTATTAGCACTAACACACACAAAGCACAGCTGAGGCTGATGGCAGTATCATTTGTCTGTCAGGGATTTTTACATAAGCACACTAAAAAAATGTTGGCCAAATTAAAGATTTGCCCCGTGGATTGCTCTAGGTGAAAGCAGAGGGATCACCTAATCATCAAATTTTGATGAATTCAATTGAATTTAATAGCAACACAGTGAAAACATGGGCTGCTAAGACCCACAGGACCCTTTAAAAGCTGAGAGTTATGAGCCTCAAGGCGTCGCCCATAATAGTAATCCTGTCTCCTGACGACCCCCTAACCTTCTGGTGTTGGGGCCTAAAGGAAAACACTACTTCCCTTTTGGCATCAATAAGGACTAAGATTTAAATGTTGCTGCTTTTACTAGAACCATCATTTCATGTGCTTCTCTTTGGAAAGACTGCAGGCTGTAGATGATTTAAAACCTGAACACCTGAATACACAGACCAGTTAAAGCACTGAATGAGAATAGGCAAGTACTGCAAGGAATGACTGTGCATCAATTTAAAATTCAAATCATGTTAGTTTTGTCATCATGGTCCTGGGTTACACCATCTGTTTCTAGTAATGTGTCCTTTTCAGTGTAACCTGCAAAATGATCTGGCTACATCTGAGAGTGGCCTCGTGGTTTTTATGAAGGTTTAATGAAACATGATCTACATGACTTTGTTACACCAGAAACCTGAGGCTATAGCTCCACGTGGATGTTGGGGCTTCATCAGCTCCATGCCTGTGTTGGAGCTGTAAATTCAAATGGGTTGTATTTTGACACCAGTTTCCTGAATATTGATTTTCCCTTTGGGTGGTGTTTGCATCGTGGTGTGATCAAGCTTTTGACTCCAATGTAAGTTTCAATAAGCGACAACATCCTATTTGGAGGGTAAAATAAGCTTACTTTGGATTGGAAGACGTCACCATTAAGAAAAATAAGCTCACGTTTCCATCCTGTTTTCTTTCTCGTTCCAGTTCTTCCCTTATGGCGACGCCTCCAAGTTCGCCCAGCACGCCTTTAGGACCTTCGACAAGAACGGCGACGGCACCATCGACTTCAGAGAGTTCATCTGTGCGTTGTCCATTACATCACGAGGCAGCTTTGAGCAGAAACTCAACTGGGCCTTCAACATGTACGACCTGGATGGAGATGGCAAGATCACACGGGTGGAGATGCTGGAGATCATCGAGGTATCACAACAAGGAATACTCTTTCTAGCAAACTGTATGATTATGTTTTAGAGGAATAATGTAACACTCTGGGTAGTAAGGTTATTACCTTTCTTTTAAAGAGTTAACGCTAAATATACACGCACACACACACACACTAGTCTCGCCGAAGGTAACAAAATCCACCTACCAGCATATTTAACCAGCATTGCCTCACTGTTCTGTGCTTTTTAACCTGCTGAGTCACAACGAGGCATTACATTTCTTTCTTTTTTTTAATATTACATCACATACACACACACACAATCCAGGGGAGACAAACATAAATGCAATACAAATAGACAAGACAAGCACAGGAAATCCATCTAGACCAAGTGTCAAGGACACAAAAGCATACAAGTGCACACATCATACACATGTAACTAAACAGTAAACCAGTCCGAATATAAATACAAATACAAATAAACATGATCAAATTGAATCAAGATATCTCAACACAGGACCCCAAGAACCTTCCCACCCATTCCGACCTCCGACATTAGCAAATCGCAGTTTCTCCAAATGGATAACCGAAACAAGTTCATGCAACCAGTTTGTGAAGCACGGTGGAGCTGCTGTTTTCCAGTCTTTAAGAATGAGTCTTTTTGCCAGTACCATGCCCATGAGCAAGGCTGATTGAATATGTCAAGGTAAAGTTACAGAGTCTTCTGATCGTCCAAGAAGAGCTAAATCTCTGTCAGGAGAGAGAGACCTGAGATAAACCCCGGAAAAAAAGGAGAAAATGCTCAACCAAAATGGCTGAATTACTAGACAGTCCCAGAATAAATGCAACAGTGTTCCTTCATTTGATTTACATTTATCACACATTGGGGACACAGAGGGATAGAATTTATGCAACATGACCTTGGAATAATGAAAACGATGAATCACTTTAAACTGAATTAACGTGTGTCTGCTATTTACTGAGCAATTGTGAACACGGGAAAGTGCAGTTCTCCATATTTTATCCGGCAACCCAGCATTGATTTCCCTTTCCCAAGCCTTCTTAGTACCATATGTAGATGCAGAATCTTTAGAAAAAAACTACAAATTTAAAATATCATGAAGTGCTTGATAGAACTCAGCTCCAAACCCATCTGCTCCAGAACATTTACCTGTGGGGAATGACTTAATAGCCTCTACTAACTCATCAACAGAAAGCTTTAATTCCAGAGAATGCTGATTGCTCTCATTTAACTGAGGAAGAGATAATGTACTGAAAAATTGCGAGTAATCTGTGTCTGTTGCCGTGGACGTAGTGGCATACAGACTGGAGTAGAATTCTTTAAAACCATTGTTGATGTCCTGTAGATCCGTAAGTATTTGTCCATTTTTGGACTGTATTTTATAAATAGCAGTCTTAGATTGTTCACTTTTAAGTTGTCTTGAAAGTAATTTTTGAGGTTTATCGCTCAATTCAAAATGTTTTTGTCTTGTCTTAAATATTAGATGACTAATTTCCCCTCCAAGGAGAGAATTATATTCAGACTTTAGTTTCAAAATCTTGTTATAATCAGACTGTGGTAAAGATGTCTTATGTATTTGTTCAATGTGCATGATTTCTTGTTCAATTTCTTTCAGTCTTTTGAATTTTGCTTTTTTCCTTGAGGTCTCAAAAGAAATAATAAATCCTCTCATAGTAACTTTCTTTAAGTGATTCCCAGAGAGTGGAATCTGAGACTGCTCCATTGTCGTTTATCTCCAAGAATTCTGTGAGATTTTTGTTCATGTACTCCTTAAAACCTGGTGATGATAATAGTAGGGGGTTGAATCTCCATTTATATTTTGATTTGAAAAAAGAGGCCTGCATTACATTTCTTTTAATACTTAGTTAAAGGTTGTACAGCAGAGGGCTAAGCCTGCATGGGCCTCACAAAACACATATTATTCATAAAAAGGATTGATATGAAAAGAGCAACAAGAGGCAGAATCTGAGGCATTTTGATTTTTTTACTGAGGCAGAGGGGGAGATTTTTTGGTGTTCAGAAATTAAATAGTCTGTCAGCATCATTTCTTTTCATTCACATGTGTCACTGAAAACACCGTCTCTGATTATCTCAATGTGAGATATCCACCAATCTGTACATAGTATACTAAAATTATTCATGCACATGTGGATAATTGTAGAGTTTAATCTTTCACATTTTATCACGTAGACATCAGTTAAAAATTTTTTAAAAACTTTTCTTCTTACAACTGTTGTATTGAGGCGGTGCAGACGTTCCTGTCGATGACAGGATCACTAGAGGTGGATGAGAGGTGTGTGTTGCATTGAAGACCGCGGCACAGCAGCTTCACGCGGCGCCCATCTACCCTGAGTAGGTACCATCCCATAATGGAAAACGACCTGCAGAAAAGTATCCAATACCAATGCAAGTCGGGGTCGAGTAGAGCCCGTACTATGCAGTGGAGATGGGGCTTTAATTATATCGTGGGGTGGATGCATGAACTTACCAGTGGTTTAAAGGAAAGGAAACTTCACTTCAACACACAAACATGATTCCTTGATTCCTCCCTCCTTGCTTTTTAAAAAAAATTTTTTTTTATATCCCTGCACCACTCAGGAAAAGATAAGGAAGCGAAAAGAGAAGTGATCTGCTGCTCTCTTTCTCCCCTGCAGGCGATCTACAAGATGGTGGGCACTGTGATCATGATGAAGATGAACGAGGACGGCCTGACGCCCGAGCAGAGGGTGGACAAGATCTTCTCCAAGATGGATAAGAACAACGACGACCAGATCTCGCTGGAGGAGTTCAAAGAGGCGGCCAAGAGCGACCCGTCCATCGTATTACTCCTGCAGTGTGACCTCCAGAAATAGGCCGGAGGGAGGGCGAACGGAGAGCTCCACCAGCCGCCACGGACTGCACAGAAAGAATTTCATGTTCCATTCAGTTTGCAGCTATTTCCACTGAAAAAAAAAAATGCTTGGACTACCTTTCAATGGATCTGCTTCTTGTGTTTGAAACACTCGTGTGCATGAGAATGTTATTTGCTATAAAAAAAAAAAAAAAGATCTACACACAACATGAAACAGTGTGCGGGTGCGAGAGTGCGGGTGCGCACTCACACCACAAACACACTCACCACATATACACACACACACATGCATCTCTCACTACATATGAACACCTCGCACAAATAATATATAGATATATAAATATGAATATATATTTAAATTATTCAAAGATCAACTGCCAAAATGTGAAGTGTGCAAATTATTTTCCATACACTTTCATTCTACTGGAGCTTGCGCATCAGTGATGTGCTACGTCGAATTTGCCGCTACTCTATTTATCGTTCCGAGTTTACTGATGCTTAGCCGTATGTGTATCATAATACTGAGTAATGTCAACTGAACCAAACACCTATGATAATGTGTCTGCCTCCAATAAGATATCCATCGTCTCCGGTATTAGCTCTAGAGGAGATGGATTAGCATTTGTCCGACTTCTCCTTCCAAAACACGCTTGTACCGTCAATGAAGAAAATATATACGTAGTTAATTTGCATGCCTTTAGTTCTGCCTTAACGATCTCCTCGTTTTGCATCCTGTAACTGCAGACAGAAAGCCTTATCGAAGCAGCGTGGTGACACTTGAGAGGAACAATGAGGAAACATTTTTACCGGAAAAAAAAATCCTATTACAGTCGGTCCTTCTGAGTGTTGTCGTATGGGATGTGATTTTTTGTGATCCGTCGAGACGTTTTCGTTTGACTGCTTTAACTGTGGGAGCATGTTACCTCGTAGATTAGCTGTAGTACATGTTGCTAAGAACTAAAAACCCTGCCCCTGTGCATTCAAACACACTATCTCGCCACCAATGAGCAGATGTTGAACCTGGAGGAATCCGTCATTTTCGAACCACAGATAATTAAAAAAAAAAGAGAAACAATTTGACGGGAGATCAAACATTCCCATTAGGATTCCCCGGAGAATAAGTGACGCTTACTTTTAGCTGGCGTTAGATTAGATTAGAAAGAACTAAGCATCCATCTATAGTTGGAGAGCATTACTATCAAACTTAGTTGGAACCCTTGTGTCACCATCTCATCCACTGTTTTTCCCAATTAGCCTGCAGGTTGCATATCAGTAGGATCAATTCAGATGAGGTTTTTAGACTCTTTGAGCATTAGGGAGGAGAAGAAATAAGTCCCATGCAGCATTTTTAGCTTTCTTTTTAGTCTTTTTTCAGTGGAAGTATATGACTGCTAGTCGTGAGAGGAGCAGTGAATGGTTTCATTATACACTGTTACCAGTAGAAGACAACCCTCGCTGTAAAGCCATGTTTTTAGTATGTCGGATTATTCACCCTGCCTAACTCTCAAAGTCTTTCTCTCTTACCAATCAGTCAATCTTTTGTACTTTTTTACTCCTTTTCTCTCACATTGTACACGTTCTGATGCATACTAAATGTAGAGAAGTTCAGAGTGGTACCTCCTTAAAAAAATGATTCGGACGTTAACATGCAAGACCGCATTTATGTTTGAATAAGTTTACCTGGATCTGTCTGAAACACAGGCTTCAGGATGTTACAGGACATGTGTCACATCATAACATGCAGTGTTGCAATAAAGGCCCAGCATACCTGTCCATCATGTCTCAGCTGTGTGGCGTTTCCCCCCCCTCTGATCTGAACTTCTTTACATGAATGTCTTTAGCCAGACAATGTTCCTGATTCCAACTCTGCTATTACTGTTCCTGCTATCAACATACCAAATGTAAGCAAAGGCAAACGTGTACAAGGATTCTTTTGTAGCATGTTATTGTGTCCCTGACGACATGGCTGCACTACTCCCTGTGTTGTGATTTAATCTAATAAAAAGGATCTCTATGGGCTGTTCTCTGGTCTGTCAAGTCAACGAAATATCTCCTCAAGTATCATCTGTGTACTCGCCTGGACCAGTGCTTCTCAATTTACTCAGAGTGAAGTCATTCAGCTGTTTACCCATTAGCTTGAGCAAGTTATTTCAACTATTCCATTCATTTTAGCAAATTAATTCAGTGAACTGCTTCTGCATTACATTTAGTCAACAATTTCAATCATTTATCCAGTAAAATAAGAGATAGTTCATCTTTTTATGCCATTTTTAGGCAATTAAGTCAACTGTTTTTATCCATTAATTATAGCTATCTGTTTCGACTTGTTCCTTTAGCTGATTAATTCCTCTATTAAGCCATTCATTTGACAATTTATTTAAATTGACCATCCATTCCTCTTAATTATTTCTGTTTATCCATTACATTTACCTAACTATTCAAAAATTTGAACCATTATTTTTAGCCTTTCTTATGATCTGTGTGGCAATATGTGTCTTTATGGTCATCATCTCATATGGCTCTAATCAGTAAATGTGTCCTGTGTAGTCTGCATATAGCTGGCAGCATGCTGCCACGACACACAAATAATAAAAGGAAAAAGTAAGTGGCACATATATTTTGTATTTTGTTATACTTCTACTTCACCTCATTCCAGAGGTTCATATCCCACAGTTTACTGTACAACATTTATCTGACAGCTGTTGTTTGACTGTGCAAATAAATGATCAGACCATAAAATACCTTATAGATTAAACCACCAAGCAGAATGTAAATCAGTTCATAGTGCCCCACCATAGAACATGAAATGAAACATAAATGCATCAGTTACATTAATCCAGTAAAATAAGTGTAATGATCTAGCATTCAAATATTACAAAAAATCTACCACAACTTCCAAAAGCCCACTGTGACATCCTCAGATGTCCTTTTTTGTCTTTCTATCACTCAAATATATTAAGTTTATGATCATAAAAGACAAAAACAATAATTTAATCATCATGATTGAGAAGCTCGAACCAGTTATTCTTCTATATTTTTGTTTCAGCTTTAGTTTCGATACTTGAGGCACATTTCTGCTGGTTGAATTATGTTTTTAATGTATATTGTGGAATTATTACATTTACAGTACTTCCCCCATCTGTGAGGACTTGCAGTTGGTTGACTTGTGGTCCAGGCCTCTCTGTCCTAACATGAGCTCAAGTAATCCTGTTTCCTTTTGTGATGGTTCAGTGAAGCCATCAATCTAATGAGTGCCCTTCAATACTTTAATCTCTTATTGAATAGATTGCACTGATGCACCACATACTGGAGGATATTTCTGAAATAATGTCCCTGTACGGCCACCAGGTGTCACTTGTGAGACAAAGTTAAAGCAGACCAGACTTTCATGAAGTTAATCATATTTTCTATGGAAACATGGTTTGCTGTTTATTTTACAGGTGAATTGAGACTGGCAGTAGCAGTAACAAGTATAGCTGAGACGATTAGTTGATTAAGAGAGCAAAAGAAAATTCATTTTTCAAAAATATCTGACATTTGCAGGTTCCAGCTTCTTCATTGTGAGGATTATTATATATGGTACATAATGAGTCTTTCTCTATATCTGGACTGTTGGTTAAGCAAAGATGTTACATGCAGTTATCACTGAGCTCTGGGAAATAGTGCTGAGCATTTTCTCCACTTTTTTATATATTTATAGAATAAACAAGCAATAATTATTGTATTTGCAGCCCTCGTAAGGGGATTACATCAACTTTTTTGCTCTATACAGAAAAACTTAAGAGGAAATAAATGTATTTTAAATTTGCCCATGACTCTTTGCTTCAGCACCACTGATAACACAGGGTTCATTTGGAGGCTTGTGCCCTTGGACATACAAAGCCAAGCTAAACTAAAACCCCAGAGACTGCATCATCACAGGCTGTTTGAAGCTTCAGGCCCTGTGCAAATGTGGAAAATACATACAGCCTATTGATCTACATGGGTTCACAGAGAGGACAGCACTTTTGCTAAATTACATCTACACAGTCTGTAAAGAGGAGACAGGGGCTTTTAAAAAGAGGAACATTTATTTTACAGAAACCATTTACTTCACATAGTCATCACATGTATCTCACATCACACCCTGCAACGACCATGGCTGGTTTTAAATTAAAAGAGTTCAGAAGAATGAAGAGGCAAGACAGGACTGAAAACCAATCTGCTCTGGTAGATTTAACATCTTTCCCAGGGTAAATACTCTGACACCCTGGTAAAACTTTAATGTTGAGGTGGTTGTCCTACCAATCATTTTGACAGACCATAAACCAAAATGGTGAATGTTAGTAGATAAATGGCATAAAACTGGTCCCTGCTCTTGATGATTGCTCACATTATGTCACAGGTGTTTGATGGTGGAAATAGAGCAATTAACTCTTTAATTCAACAAAATCCTTAAAAAAGAACATTTTCAACAACAGCATCCAAAAACCACACACAAGGGTTTTGTACAGGAAGAAGTAAAAACATTTTGGAAAATGGTGATGAAAGGGGTAGATAAGAGTTTCCAGAGTTTTATTTTGGAGGATCTGTGTTGATGCCGTATTTCTCTTTCAGTAACTTCAACTGTTCCTCTTTCTTCTTTGTATCCATCTTCTGGAAAGCCTATGAAGAGACAATAAAATAGATAGCTAAATTAAATATGGAATACTTGCATCAAGATGTAATGTTATATTTTTCTACGATTCAAATTTTTAATTCCCAAAACTATAATTCTGTTTGACCTTTATTAAAGCACATCCCATGAATGCCTTTTGACCCAACAGTGCTAACATCCACTGTAATGCTCATACATACTCTGACTGCATTGTAGTAGAGGACCACCAGGTAACGGTTGCAGACATTGAAGCCAGACAGATGGTCACAGGCGTTCTTGGCATCAAATATGTCTTCATAAACCACATAGGCTGTTCCTCTTGATTCAGGTGTGTTCCCTCTGAGAAGCAAGGAAGAATGAAAAACAAAGTGAGTCTCACAGGTGTTTAAGATAGTGTTAAGTGTGAATGAAACAGAAGGACATGTTTATAGAATCAAAGCAGCTTAGAATCTAATACACATATGCTGATATACACCATGTACATAGACACTGATCAGCCATAACATTATAACCACCTGCCTAACATTGTGTAGGTCCCCTTTTGCCACCAAAATAGCTCTGATCCATCGAGGCATGGACTCCACAGTTTTGCTAAAAAGTTTTTACTTTGCATTTTTTTTTTAAAGTTCTAAACACCGTAGTATGCCTCTCATGCCAGGGCAGTAGTTGGTGATGTAACTTATCAAAATCGACACCACAGAATAAGATCACAGTAGTGGTGCAGCAAATTTACACTAGAGGAGTGTTATAAATTTAGTAGAGTCTGCAGCACAAACAAAACCGGATAATCTGCTATTGTTTTTGTTGATCTGTCCGTAGGGTTCTGTCCACAAATGGCAATTAAGATTCCTGAGCTGTTTTTGCAGTGTGGCATGTAGAATTATCCTACTGGAAGAGGCTGCTTCCATTTGATAATGCTATTTCCATGAAGGGGTTTACTTGCTCTGCAACCATGTTTATGTAGGTGGTATGTGTCAAAATAACATCAAGATGAATGGCAGGACCTGAGGTTGTTCTGACATCTTTCTATCAGAACCAGCATTAACTTTTTCAACAATTTGTGCTCCAGCAGCTCTTCTGTGGGATCACACAACACGGACTGACCTTTGCTTCCCACGCGCATCATTGCGGCTTGGGTGCCCACGACTTTGTCACTGGTTGTCCTTCCCAACACCACTACAACTGCTCTGACCCAGTATTCTAGCCATCACAATGTGGCCCCGGTCAAAGTCGCTCAGATCCTTTTGCTTGCCCATTTTTTCCTGCTTCCAATACATCAACCTCAGGGAATCTATGTTCACTTGCTGCCTAATATATTCCACCCACTGACAGGTGCCATTACAATGAAAAAGTGATGGTGTTATGGCTGATGGGTGCAGATCTGAATAATGATATTTCATTTTCTCTGATCTACAAATCTGGGAAGCATCATTAGTGGCAGATGCTCTGAAATATTAACATCATCCTCTTTCAGGTGGTGTTTTCCTGCAATCCTAATAAAGTGTGATCACATCTATCTGCCATAAAGGCAGTAACATTTTCTTAAAGGCTAATTAAACTTACCTGATTCACCAATCTAGAGTAGTAGAGATCTGTTAACATGCAACTACGCAAAGGAAATTTAAGTACTAGTTTTGTATACATTTTGGCTTCAGAATGGTACTATAAAAGGGATGTGTCACTGATATAACAGGGTAAAGTGACCCTACTCTGTTTCATATCTGATCCTAGATCTGATGCATGCCTGTCTCGCTGCAAAACGTCTATGATAAAAACAATCAAATTCAAATTATTATTTTGTCTATCAGATTTGCCCCACATACACCCTCCAGAAATCTGAAAGTGCATAAAAAACACTTACGTTCTGATTTGACGTATTGGTCCATATTTCCCAAAGATATCATACATTTCCTCTGCTGTGATCTTGTAAGGAAGGTTCCTGATATATAGTATTCTGTTCACCTCTGGAGGTAATCTTATCTGCAACACACAAATGCAAGCATTAAACATCTTGTGAGACAATAGGCTAAACCTCAGAGAAGGCTATAAAAGGCTTTAACAAGCTATTAAATCGTCACGACCAATGCAACACACGCATACATTCAGTCGTTCTAATTTTAATAGCAACACTTCTAAAATCCTCTCACTTGCGCTGGAGTAAAGGCTGCACTTTGACTAATTTATATAACCATTATGGTTAGACCTGTTGTCTTTATGTGGCCCTACCGTACATTAGATTAAGCAACATTAGAGACCCAAATAGCCGAAGATGGCTAACTAGCAGATTAGCAACCGATGTTGCTGATTTGTACATGTTACCACATTTCTAAATACTAATTTTCAGACCACAAAGATCCAATATAAGTCACCTAATATGTAGGTGTGTTGTAATGTTTCAATAAATATCGAAATGCGACAAGTTTTACAGTTTAGTGTGACTGTTTTCAAATCGATAGCATGCTTACCAGCTAACCGTACGCTAATCAATGACGCTACCTTCTGACCTAATAAACTAACATTATTAGTTATAGTCATCACAGAATACAACATTCGATTTGTCCAAACTTACATTAGCGCGTTTCGCTGCTTGCATAGCCATGGTTAGATATTTTATGTACAAGTAACACCGTTGTACAACAAGCACGCAGTTTACTCTTATTGTCAAAATGGCAGCTATCGATAAGTGGCGACGAACTTCCGGTTTCCGGTTGAGCAACTGGCTCTAAATATGGTACTGCTGCCCCCCACTGGATAGATGTAGACTTTACCATAGGCCAACACAGCCATAACATACTAGTCTCTCTTGCGGCGCGTGAACCAGATATAAATCATTAAAACGCATTAAAAGCCCCCCTCTATGAAATATGTATTTTTAATGCATCATCATGCTTTTCCATAAGCATCTCAGCATAAGATATCACTGAGAACTTTTATTTGATATAAAATATGAATTGGGTTCCAAGCCCTAAATATTTTCTTTCAAGCTAACTTATATATTTAATTATTTTTCATTCTGTGTAAAAAAAAATTGTCATGATAATTTTACATGCAGTATGCACCGTCATTAAGTAAACAAAGTCAATACACTGTATAATATATTTATGCAACAACCAGGTGTGACTGGAATAACTGCACCCTTAATTTATATGGTGCTTTGGCTCCCCCGAGTGATGTAAATCGGCCATGGAAAGGTTGGATGGATTACATGACTTTGACTTTCTCTCTGTTATGTCGAAATTATATTTTACTTTCATTCTACCTTTATTTTGATTGTCCCATTACAGTGACTCATTTGGCCGAATGTTAGAGAGAAAATATATGTGATGGAGCTTTAATGAATAAATTGTATACTTCCTTTCTATATTTGATACTTTCAAATATGGCGCAAGTTAGTTTTGCTCAAAGGGCTGAATTGATGACAGCGGATGTGTCAAAGTCACTTCTCTTCAGGTACACATCAAACAAAACATCCACATTAAAATACTTGCATATAATTACATAATTTGAATTGGGAGCACCACTTGTCAAAAGAAAAGCTAAATAGATAACCAACCATTTCGAGATAGCAGTTTGAGGAGCATGAGATAAGAACACAGGAGATTTTTTGTGGTCATTAATATAGCACTCCTGGTAAGGGTAACAACTGGAACTGAAATATAGAATTAGACCATGGTGATTCTGGTGGCTGGGGGCAGAATAACATTGTCTGTACATTGTGGAAAGTATCAAGCATATGATGAAATGATCAATGCTAGCTTTACTTATGTTGATAGAGTGGTTAGGCAATATAGAAGGCTTGTTTTGTATTCTTTAAGGCAATATTCAAATAAAAACCATTCAAATAAAACTTTACTAACACAATAAATTGTGGTGACACATGCTACTGATCTTGTCCACAAATTGTGCATAACTCAACAAATGATCATATGTATATTATATTATAACTCTATATCATAACACTCACATATATCTACTAATTATCGGGCTCGTTTGTCAGTTTAGTAAAGATGTAAAAAAAACTGATATTAGTTCAATCTCTGTGTAAGCATACTGTATGTATGCATTTGATAGAAGAACATTTTATTAGCTATTAATCTCCTTAATTTTTTCTTATATATTATATATTGAAATATTGTCCTAATCCATACATTAACATTAAAAAAATTCAAAACATTCATACAGTGAAACTAATTGCACATTGCAGCTTTTATTCTGAATGACAATATTCAAAGCAATGTAAATGTGTTGTGTGGCTGCACAAACTTAAAGAGGAGTAAATTGTCACCCATGACCTCTAAGAATTTAAGCAGGACAGACTTTATTGACAAGTTTATTAGCTGTGATGTGAAATAACATCATAGCTGCTCCATGGCTGGTTAATATCTACTGGTGTGATGTGCAGATTAAATTTGATAAAGGTGAATGGAAATGAGTAATTTTGGCCACGTCTTGTCAAAATACAGGCCATTATTTAGTGATCAGTTGTTTCTTTTCTTTTGTTTAGTAAACGTCTATTTCTATGTAAACCACTGTTGTTGTTTTTGTGTGTGTGTTGGGATTTAAAAGTACCATTAAATGACCTGGGTGTAATAAAAAATAATGTTGCTGGTGTGACAGGTTCCAGGAACGACAGTTCCGGGTTAGGGATGAAAATTGGGGGGAAAACGTGAGGAGATTTTTGCACGCGCGTGAATTTGGCCTCTTCGGCGTTAGCCACTAACTAAAATACTAACATCGGTTTGCTGTGGAGATTGTTGAATTTGTATCTAACCTACACTAAAATATTTTCGGGAGCAGTTTAGCGGATCATCTGTCACAATAGTGTTCATCTGAACAAAAAGTTGTTCAGCTAAAATAATCACGTTAGCAAAACTGCGGCTGTGTGTACTGCGTAGCTTTGCTAGGTAATCGTTCCTGAAGTAAGCCTGCGTTTTCACCTTCATCGTGAGTGGTAATAATGTGATTAAATGTTTGCTAACTCTGTCTAGTGTAATGCATGTAGGTAAATCTAGACCGTAGGACAGTCATCGTGCTAATATGCCCACAGTTTCTTGAGCACTTTTAACATAACTTGCCAAATATGAATATGTTAATGTCTAAGGCAATAGTGAATTAGGCTTGGTAATATTAGCTAATGTTTGCTTGCTAACGCTACATATGAATGCAATGCTAGCAACATCGAAACCCATACTTTGGTGTCATTACATTTAATTTAATTTAAAAGTGGAGTTTGGGGTAATTTTGCTGAAAAATGTGTGACAAGAATCTCTGACATTAATGATGGTAAAAAATAAATTAAACCGATTCGTGAACTTTAACCTTTAACGTTGTTTAAAATGGCTCAAATCAGAAATAGTGATTGCTAGCTTTGATTAATTTATGACAGTGTCATCAATGTGAATTCGTCTAATCTGTGACCTGTAATTGCATAAACTTTACGTTTAAATGTAACTTAGTTAGCTTTGGCTTGTGGTCTAAGTTTATCCCACAATTAGTGGCACTTGTTTTTTTTTATCAAATATAACGTGAAACATAAATAAATCTAAAATCATATTTTTATTTTGTGGTGGTGCTGTTGATCTGTGGTCAGACGTGTATTGTGCTGTGGAAAAGAAGGACAATAAAGTCTAAGTCTAAATAGAACATCTGTAAGTGACTGAGAAAAATGCAACAAGTGAAACTGTTATTATTGTCAATATTTTGTTGTGAAAAGTTTTTAAAAGACCAGAAGTATCTAGTAATGTTATGCCAAAACCCATGCTTTTAGGATTCAAATGCACAGTATGTAATTTCTGCTGCTAAGGATTCCCTTAAGCGCAGTCATACAGCTAAGTGCAATATCAGACGAGAGATAATATATCAAAAATATAAAATAGAAGAAAATATCAGTTAAAAAGTAACACAAAGTGACAAAGAGTTACATAAGATCCTAAAGTTTACTAGGATCAAAGGGCACCTCTGCTATATACAAAAAGTGCACACAAACTATAAGAACATACACATACATTTAAGCATGCTACAGACATTTTGAAATATGTCAAAAAAGTAGAGTTTTGCACTGGTGAGAGTAACCAGGCATATTGAAGTAGCATATGATCATGGGGATTGTTGTCTTGATTAACAGCCATCACTGGTTTTGAAAATCTATCTGATGTGACAGAGCAGAAATATTGATACTCCATTACCTTGTATAAATATAACACAGCGTCATCACCACTGCCACTCAGTATTCAATTGAATGCAATTTGTTGACAGATTCAATGTCTTTAACATGTATTTTGGGCCTTGTGTTTTTAGATTTCCCACTGCATTTGCTGTCAGCAAGATTTGTGTGAGCTCCATCATCCTGTGAGCATCAAAGATCAAAATAGACGCAGTGAGTATTTTGGAGGATAGCAGCATTTTCTCACGTCCTGTAACCAATTTCCTGATTTGTTGAATGAATGTACCCTGATTCCTGCTCTGTGGATCTCTAACACCTCCAATATCTGAGGCGGTGGTTTGTGATGGTACCTATGGTACCTATTATGATACTTGAAAATTGGTTAGAAATGCATTTAAGTCTGATTATCAGAATAGTAAGAATGCACACAGCTGATGAATTCACCATTCTATAAATATAAATGCAAAACTTGTTTTTGCTTCCATTTTTCATGAGTTGAAGTTAAAGATATACTTTGTTTTTACTTACATAATGTTTATTCATCTCATATTTTGTTCACAACTTTGTTTAAATCCGCATTACTGAGCATTATGCCCTTCATCGAGATAATCCGGTGCACAGCACAAGTCGGGACGTTGTGTTGCAGAAAAACTCCCAGCAGAGTTGGTTGATTTCCTGGTTTCCTTTTAATCCAGTGTTTCTCTTGATGCTGCTTGGAGCGTTGTTTTCATAGTTGTCCCAAGTACTCTCTCCTTCTCCTGAGAATGTAAATGACTGAACATTGCCTGCAAAAGTTCCACTTTAAACTGCTTGCTATACACTGTTTACGTTTAATGCTGACCAAGAAAAACTGCCCACACACAGTCATTATTGACAGTGATTGGTAGCATGTAGGTCTCCAGCTGTGCTGGTCGTGGTTGCATTGGATGTAAAGCTGTAAAGATGAACAAATAGTCGATTTGTAGATCACCTGGACAATAATCTGTTTATCTTATCAATTCATCGTTGGAGTCAATTTTTACTGACATATCGCACCAACTAGGTGCACTTACAGTAGAGTCTTAAAACAATGGCACAAATAGGCGTACACGAAATTCTAGAGGTTGCACAACAATGGGTGCATTTAGAGGTGTGATATAAGAAATTCTCTCTCTCGCGCTCTCTCTCTCTGTGTGTTTCTCTGCAGACCATATGTGATTGTCAGTAGACAGGAGGGGTAGAGTTATGGGAGTTATGGAATCAATCACAGATGGCATCCTTTCCTCAGATGGATAAAACGACTAAATATAGCAAAATGCTAAAATGGTTCACAAAATATACTCATGCTTTTCTTTGTTATACATGATAGTAAGCCAAATATTTTGAGGTTTTGGAGCATTGATTGGACAAAGCAAGATATCTGATGTCATAATTTTGGAATTAAGAAATTGTAATCTTAAATTTTGTTGGCAACATGATTTCTTATAGCGGTAATCGTCAGATTAATCTGTTATGAAAAGTGTTAGATACAGCCAAAATCCTTATCTGTTCTCTGATATGCAGGTGAACAAGAATTCTGGGAGTTAGGGACAGTTCTGTTTAATAAGTGTTTTTGTGTGTCTATGTTGTGTGCTTCTATATTTAACAGATGACAGATCCAGTGAGCACACAACTGTGTTGATGAGAGGTGATAAAGCATGGGTATCTGGAATTCACGAAATTGCCACAATGTCTTCAATGGAAGGACTCCCTACACGAGGATCAGATATAACAATTCTCATAACAAAGGTCCACTTTCATCCTCTTTGTGTGCTAGTGGAGTTCTGGGGAAAATTTAGCGAGGAGAGGACATCAGATTATGAGCGCCTGGCCAAAGAGATTCAGTGTCCTGGACACACATTTGAAGAGATTGAAGGAAATCCTGGTGACCAGTGCTTGGTTCAAATAGATGGTACTTGGTACAGATCTCGTATAGTCTCAAGAAATGGCTCAAAATACATTGTGTTCCTCATTGATAAAGGGATGTCATACAGAACCACGACAAGTAACCTGGCATGGGGGAAGAAGAAGCAATTCTCCCTGCCACCTGAAGTTGAACATTGTGTACTAGCTAATGTGCTACCAGTTTCGCCAGAGAACAGATGGTCTCCAGTGGCTCTTGAATATCTGAAATCTCTCTCTGGAAAGTCTGTGAAGGCACATGTGCAAGATGTACTAGTTCAGCACAGAACATTTCTCCTGCACATCAATTGCATCTCCAAACAAATGTATGAGATGGGAATTGCCAAGCAATTTTCTCCAGAGACATTCCAGGACTTTGTTCACATGTCACTGCAGTCCAATAATGGAGCCAAAGTCTCGCCAGAGACTCAGCAGATCTCAACAGGAGCAGGTGAACAACTGCGCAAAGAGGAGCTCTTCATGTACCCAGAGCTGCCAGAAGGAACTGTTGAGACTGTCATAGTCACAGAAGTGACAAATCCGCACCGGATTTTTTGCCAGTTGAAGGTGTTCTCAAAAGAGTTGAAGAAACTCTCAGAGCAAATCACAAAGAGTTATGAGGGCAGAATGACCAACTGCATCATAAGTCCTGAAATGATTGGGTTTCCATGTGCTGCAAGAGGAAGTGATGGTATGTGGTACCGCTCTGTTCTTCAACAGGTATTCCCAACCTACAATGTGGTCGAAGTGCTGAATGTTGACTATGGAACAAAACATTTTGTTCATGTGGAGAATGTAAGACCACTGGCTGCAGAGTTCTTCAGGATGCCTGTTGTGACTTACATCTGCTCTCTTTATGGAATAATTGAAAAGGGAGCTGGATGGACAAACAGCCAGGTTGAATATCTCAGGACCCTTCTTCTGCACAAAACTGTGATTGCCAAATTTGAGTATCAAAGCATCTCTGAGGGTGTTCAGTATGTCACGCTCTATGGCGATGAAAACACAAACATAAACAACCTGTTTGGTTCCCAGGAGAGCTGTTTGCTGGGTTGTCGGAAAACACTTGATGATTATGCCATCCAGAGCTCCGCATACAGCCAGCATCGAGCTCAGCAAGAAAAAAGTCCTTTACGGGCTGTAGTGGAAAAAGAAGGGAAAGGAAGAGTGGAGAAGGTGCCAGTTGAAGAAATCTCTCTCAGCTCCTCACATGTGGCAGTCGTTCAGCATGCAACTGACCCATCAGAGTTTTGGATCCAAACACGAAACTATGCAGATGAGTTTGATGAACTGATGGATAGTATCTACCATCTGTACAAAGATTCAGTGAATAAAGATGTTGTGAGAAATCCAACTGTTGGGTTGTACTGCGCTGCCATGGCAGAAGATGGTGACTTCTACAGAGCAACTGTGGCTGAAGTTGGTGAGACACAAATCAAGGTGTTCTTTGTTGATTATGGAAACACAGCAGTGATTGACAGGTGTGACATCAGGACCCTTCCCGATAAGTTCAAGAAGCTGCCTTGTCTTGCTCTGAAATGCACCCTGGCTGGTGTCAAGCCGAAAGACGGCAGATGGAGCCAAAGTGCTTGCAAATTTTTCAACAAAGCAGTGACAGATAAAACACTAAATGTACACATGATGGCAAAATATGATGAGAGCTACGCTGTCCAACTTTCAGATCCTAAAGCAGAAGGAGGAAAAGATCTTGGTACACTGATGTGTAGTTCTGGCCTAGCTGAAAGGGCTGAGACACAGAGACAACCCAAAGCCAAAATGACCACGCAACCTGCTATTCTGGCTCCCACACAACTTCTGGATGCCAGACTCTCAGGTGTATTCAGGAACAGTGAAATGTCTTTCCAGCCCCCAAACACCTCTGGCCCTCCCAATGATGAAAGAAGAATTCCTTCATTCAAGGAGCACATGTTTCCCATTGGAAGTGTCCTTGATGTCACTGTGTCCTACATTGAAAGCCCAAATGACTTCTGGTGCCAACTAATACAAAATGCAGGGCACTTGAAATTGCTAATGCATAACTTGCAGACCTATTATTCAAGCAGTGAGTATCAGCCTCCTGTAGAAACAGCTTGTGTTGCTTGCCATCCTCACAATGGAATGTGGTACAGGGCCCTTGTTATTCAGAAACATGATACTCATCATGTGGATGTGTTGTTTGTTGACTACGGCCAGACAGAGACAGTCTCCCTCTATGACCTGAGGACGATCTGCCCAGAATTCCTCAGTCTGCATGGCCAAGCTTTTCGATGCAGTCTTCTAAACCCTGTTGACCCCACATCTGCCTCAAATGAATGGAATGAAGAAGCAATAGCAAAGTTCCACAGCTTTGTGGATACTGCTACATCCAAGTTTGTGATTTTGAAGTGCACAATATATGCTGTCATGTACAGCGAGCAGAAGATTGTTTTCAACATGGTGAATCTAGAAACTCCCTTTGAGAGTGTCTCCACCACTATGATGAATCTAGTCAAAAGTTCATCTCTCATGAAAGTCACTGGGCCATCTTTCCGTCTGAACACATACTACTACTCGACACATAACGTCAAAACTGGAACAGTGGAAGAGGTCACAGTGACGTGTGTGAACAGTGTCACTCAGTTCTACTGCCAGCTCGAGAGAAACGCTGATGTGATTGAAGATCTCAAGGTAAAAGTGAACAAACTCTGCCATCAGCTTATGAATGTAAAGCTTCCAACAGTCTGTGGAACATTGTGTTTTGCAAGGTTCACAGATGGGCAGTGGTACAGAGGACAGATCAAGGCCACAAAGCCAGTGATTCTGGTTCACTTTGTGGATTATGGTGACACAATTGAGGTGGAAAAATCGAACTTGCTTCCAGTTCCCAAAGAGGCCAATGACATAATGTCTGTGCCTGTACAAGCAGTTGTGTGCAGTCTCTCTGATGTCCCTGTTGATGTTCCCAGTGACGTGAACAGCTGGTTTGATACAAACGCAACGGAAAGTAAATTTCGAGCACTTATAGTGGCCCGAGAACCTGATGGAAAACTGCTGGTTGAGCTGTATCATGGTAAATCTCAGATTAATTCAAAGCTAAAGAAGATGTTTGAGATTGAGATGCAAACAGGAAAACAGAGTCCTCACCAGGGTCAGAGAGCTCTTGAGGCTTCTGCAAATTATGCACAAATGGCTCCAAAAGCTGTCCCAAAACAAGCAGCAGACATGAAAGGTCACACTCAAACCATCAAGAAAAATGTCACTGTGAGGGATGCCGACATGTCTATGAAAACTGCAAAAAAGCCTTTACACCATGTTTGTGAAAATGGTCAAAAGGTAAAAGCAGCTCCGCTACAGCTGTACAAACCTCCCCACCAAAGGCAGTCATGTGAAAGGTCACCAGATAATACAGGCAATGGTTCTGCGACGGCAGGTGCCAATATCAAACCAAGAAAAGAAAGTCTTCCCATAGAAACTAAAAAGTTCGTTCAGACCAACTCACCTGGCACAGAATCTCAGAAAAAATTCCCTGCTGAAAATCTCCCTAAACTTGCAGACCTACCCTTAAAATGTATTACTGCAGGTATGGAAGCAGATGTTTATGTCTCGCACTGCACCAGCCCATTGAGTTTCTATGTGCAGCTTGTCAAAGAAGAGGATGAACTATTTTCTCTGGTGGAAAAGCTCAATGATCCCCAATCCGTCCCCCAAGCTGATGATATCACAGACGTGCATCCAGGTGACCTTGTTCAAGCAGAGTTTCCAGATGATTCCTCGTGGTACCGAGCATTGGTAAAAGAAAGCCATAGTAACATGATGGCTCTTGTTGAGTTTATTGATTTTGGAAATACCGCAATGCTACCAATTTCCAAGATAGCCCGACTAGACAAAGTTTTCCTGCAACTTCCCATGTACGGCATACACTGTTTGCTGAGTGACGCTGCAGCTCTTGGAAAAGAGGAAGTGCTTGATCCAAAGGTGGTGTCAGCTTTTAAAGAAGACATCCGAGAAAAGGTGCTCAAGTGCCACTTTATCAGGCAGTCAGGATCCATGTGGGAAGTCCGTCTTGAGGACAGAGGTGGGAATGTCATGTGTAAAGTATCTACTACATGTACAAGTGATGACATTGCAATCGTCTCCGAGACAATTGAACAAGATAAGGAAAAGCCTGCCCAGAACTCTGACATCAAACAAATGCCAGAGAAGTCACAGAAGTCCCCACCAAACTCCTTCTCTCTTTGTTACCACCAACAAGAGCTTTTAGAGGGGCAAAAGTTAGATGTCTACATCACTTCTACAAATGATACTCCGACATTTTGGTGTCAGACTATGGACTCAGAAGCGTTTGTAAAGTTAACACCAATTGTCTCAGAAGTTGGGGATGCGGATCAAAAACATGTTGACCCAGACTCTCTCTCCCCTGGCAGCCCATGTATTGCTCTCTTTTCAGACGATCATTCTTGGTACCGTGCAGAGGTCATTCACAAAGATGGAGACAAGCTGTCTGTTCTCTTTGTAGACTATGGAAACATCTCCCAAGTCAGTGTTACAGATGTGAGGGAAATGCCCACTGACCTGATGGAAACCCCTCCACAGGCATTTTTGTGCGAGCTTGAAGGCTTCGATTCTTCTTGTGGCTCCTGGGACAGTGGTGCAATAGATGAGCTCTCAGCGCTAACAACAGACAAAGATTTACAACTGACTGTCACTAGAGTAACAAGGGAAGAAGGAAAACTCAAATGCTTTGTGCACATGGAATGTGAGGGCCAGGTGATAAATGAGGCCATGAAAACCTGGTGGAAGACCATTACGACAGAAGACAGACCCGTTGCAGTTGGGCCAACCACTTCATATGAAGCAACACTGCAATGTGACTCAACTGTGAAAGACACTGCACCACCCAAGGATCAATTGGAGTATGCTGAAAGTCAAGAAAGTGACGCTGCTGTTGCTTGCATTATGCCTCAGAGAGATCACAGTGATGAGCAGAGTGATGGTGAGCTTGTTGACCTTGAAACAGCAGAGGTCCCAGAACTAGCAAGTAGTAAAAACTCTGAACATAATCGTCATTCTGAGTTGATTGTGGAGTTCCCAGAAGAAGAGAGGGATCAGATCTTTTCAGAGGACAGTATGATCACTGAAACTCAAAAACTAGGAACGACAGAGATGCCAATGAAAACTGATTCCAATGATGTGAACATTGTCCCCACTATGGTGGTCTCTGGTGATAGTGGCATTGAAGAATCCATGTTCCTTCCCCTTGACAACAAATGTGACAAAGATATTTTGACCCTGAGCTGTGACAAGACTGGAGTGGAAACTGATGGAGGCACTGAAGAGGAGGGCGATTCAGTGATGGATGCTGTTGGGCCAGATGCCTTAAATACTCCATTGGATGGGAGCCCTGTGGACACTATGGATGAGTCTCTGCCTGGAGAGGTGAATACCTACAGCATGGAAAGCAGCTTTGACATCACACGTTTTTCTGGTAAGCAACACATTGATTAGTCCTTTGTATCTTTGTTTCTGTTAGTTAACAATCGGAAGCATTTCCTGCTTATCAATAAGTAGCTTAGATGGTCAGTGACTGTGTGACATTTTCTTTAGCTTTTTCTTTGCATTTCCAGATCCAAACCAGCAGAGAGATGAGGCGAGCGAGGCTACCGTTCCAGAGGACAGTCGCCTTAGCAGTACGACAACAGTGAAAATGGTAAGTGTGTGACGGTGCCTTTTGAAAACAGGCAAACAGACATATGCTACCATTGATTTTAGTATAACTGGGTAGATGCATCAGATGAATACTAAGTGGATGTTTTGTTCTGAAGGTTCCCCGTGAAAAAGCTTGTCCTACAGTTGATCTTTCCAAAGACTTAAAGCAGGTACATGACATTATTTTTATTGTTACTACACTAATCGATAGGTTGAATACATGCATTCAAAGATTTGGAACATTTTCAAGTCGTCTGGAGATGAAACGTGACCTATCTGTACACAAAGCACATGGTGAAATTTAATCTTTGATGCTTGCAAGGACTTGTAAGGACATGATTTCTTCAGTTTTATTCGTGTGTTTTGTCATCTTGCAGATTCAGACTGAGCTGGTGCTGTCCTCCTGTGTGCCTCTTGCCTTTGGTGAGGGTCCTAATTCTATCCCCACACACTCATACAGCGTAGGCTTGCACGGAAATGATCTGAAAATGGGATAAAGTTTAAAAGAAGTTTTCACATTAGCCTGCAACACACTTAATCCTCAAGTATAAAGAGAAGATAGAAAACTGTGGTGCATTGCTTTATAGGTAATAGAAGAAAGTACTTTAAAGTCTCAGCAAATGAAGTCTTGCAGGTGGAAATTAATTTGGTGTCAAGTGCAACTGTGTGTTCTGAAACTTGTGTTTGCCTTAATAGATGCTCCGTCAGAGCAGGACATTGAAGCTGGAGATGGTGTCCAAATGGAGGAAGAGCCATGTTTTGCAATGCATGTTGAGGTACTGTTACAGAAATACAGTATTTCGAATCGTGTTTTCATCAGTACGTTTTCTTCTCATGAAACATAAATAGTCATTTTTGATATTTACTGTACAGATGACTCATTTCAATGCTTGTGTATGACACCATAGACATACAGAAATCTGCATTAGACACAACCTTCAGGTCAGTGATGGATAATCTGTTGTGTTCTAGCATTACTTGATGGCTGAAGAGGCCTTGTATTATTACCAGGATACACTCTCAGGTTTGAAGACATCATCTCATAATATCTGTTTGTCATAATGACCTTTTAGTTTTAACTCCTTTCAGGGTTTTCTTTGTCATTTCTTCCTTTTCATCTGTGTGTACATGCTCTGTATGTATGTCATATGAATGATTTTAATCTCATTGTCTAGTGCCAGTAAATGATGCTCTCTGGTCTATCTGCTAGTTTTCATAAGCGGTGAATCACTCAGACGCCTTTAGGCAAAACTAAAGACATGTCTCTAAATCACCTCTGTTTGTATCTGCAGCCCTGTTTCCTGACCCTGGTACAGCAGCTGGTGATCCACACACCTGCACAGACCCCTCTCAGGATTTGGTAATGGATTTGAATCCACAGAAATCTAAACCGACTCTGCAGAACTTGTCATGTCTGACGTGTTACTACTGTCTTTATTGCTGCTCAGGGTGATGGTGTTGAAGAGTTGACCTGTGATGTTGAAGAGGCCTGTTTGACAGATCCTGGTACAGGTATCACACTTCTCTGGCTGCTGTCATGCACTGTGACAGGCATGTATCAATCTTATCACAGCCCTGTTATATGGTGGGGCTGATTATGCACATCATTAGACACATCACCAGAAACTCATCTTACTATCTTTTTACATGGAGCTAGTCACTGATAATAATGATGGTGGGATTTTTGTTTCTCCCTGAAGGGCACATGAAAAATACTGCTTTTCCCTAATGATGTTTTTGAATGTTTCTGACCTGTTCTACAAATATAGACACTGAAACTAGTGTAATGCTTATATGATGTTGATATGTCTGTTCACACATCATTTCCAAGGTATATTTTTGCTGAGAAATAATCATGTGATCCAGAACAAACGGGTGAGACTCTAAATCTGTAGGTGAGGCACCGCTGCCAATTCTGGCAGTGAGGCTGCTTTAACATGTTAACACTGTTGCAGAAATGAAAAGTAAGAGTATCCATGACTCATGCTCACTGCTCACACAGCCTGTGTGTCCTGGTCACTAGTCATACTATGGTATTAATTTGGTTATTTCCCCCCCCCCCCCCCCCCCCCCCCTGAACAAAGTTGGAGGGGGGGTATAGGAATAGGTTCCGTCTATCCCGTCTGTCGTGTTTCTTTCCTGGAGCAGAAATATCTTTTCATTAAACTTTCTAGGAACTTCAGTCATAACATGAAGTGGTGCATTTAGGTATTTAGGGTTTTTAGTTGTTACTATTTCCATGGTTACACGTTGGAAGCGTAGGCTCATTCTGTGAGTGGGATTTCTCTCAGATTAGGGTTTCTGGGGCATAAGTCAAAAACGGTTGAATATTTTTTCCACAAAACTTAATATATGCATCTCCCATTATCTGGAGAGGTGCCTTTTGGTATTTTGGGAATTTTAAGCATTGTATTTATTTGACTTTAAATTTTACAGGTGCATTTTCAGTTGTCAGTGTATTACTCAGACCACTAAGGACTAGTTGCTTCTAATACACTTGGACCCGTGACTATTATAGTGAAACAACAGAGACAGTACTGGTACCAGTCCACTACTGACATCATCAGATTTTCGATACTCTCTCACCTCTCTAATGTGTCTGATATGACTCTCAGAAATATTAGGTGAGACGGTCATTCATCTCCAGTTATTTGCTAACTAATATCTAAGTAGCAGCTCTTACCTAAAACTAAATTTGTCTTTTTTTGAGTAATGTTATTGACTAATGCTACATGCTAAATCAGACTGATTCCTCATGAACTCTGGTAGTTGGAATTTTGCATTTGATATATTTTGATGCAGCTGATAAGTCACAGCTCAGATAAGTAGCACAATAAATATTTCCATTATGACTATAATTTAAAAAATTTCACTAATTGATTCAACATCACAAAGTCTTGAAACTTTTTAGACTTTTGTCTTTCTTTCAATAGAATGCACCTGGGAACCTGAGTATTTCATGCTTGTTCCTTTGCACTGCAGGTCCAGATGAGCCAAGTGATGCCACTGGAGTCACCAGCGGAACAGATGATTGCGACCTCAGTACGACAGCAGAGGAACTGGTAAATTACATCACACAGAGTTGCAACATTTGATGGATGTGTATCTGTAGGGTTTTTGTACTGGGTTAACGTTGATGTGGAATAACACTGAAAGGACTGGAAATAATTGTTGAATGAAAACAGCATTTTGGTTTAAGAGAAGGGAAACTGAAAAATGTGTATGGCCTTGGCTGTGTTGTTGGTTTGGAAATGTACACAGTATTGAATTTATCAACAGGGGAATATGGAGTAAGATTTGAGTTTGCACTAACTGGAAAATCAGAATAGAAATAAAAGCCTCTTTTACACGTTTTGTTGTATAGAAGGGCCTGATTCTCTCTGCCAGCATTCTGCCGTTGTATGTAAAGGGCTTTACATTCAACTGTGTTCTTGTGATTGTGTCTGAAATTGTCTGTCTTTATATTAAAATGGCACAATTTCTTAAATCTTAGGTCCAAACCGAACCACCGGTTCCTTGTGGGGAGCCTCCTCATGAACAGTTTATTGGTGAGTCATTTGACACTCAACATAACAGGATAGGCAATAATAAATACTGAAGGCTTCAAAGTGTTTTTACCTGAGGCCAGCGTATTTTTTCTATTGTTTGTAATGGGAGCGCCGCGTATTTACACTATGCTACAGACGTCAGCAGCGTGACGAGGCGCTGAGCGTCTTTTCTGCCCTGAGATCCCCTGAGGATTATGGCGAATCATCCGACCTCGTTCTACAATCATTGATTGGCTAGCTAATGTTAGCTGATTACCTAAACAGCATTATGTTACGTTCCCAGTTCAACCATTATAATCATAATGGCCTGCACAATGGTAGGGGAAACCCTGACTGGACATTTACACACGTTACTGCTGTCTCCAAAGCTACTCATTGGTCAGGTCTATAGAATGATCCATGATTGGTCTTGTTGGTCCCAAGTCTCACTCTCTTATGTCCTGTGATGTTCTGACATTGCATTCTCTGTGCTCATGTGCTCAAACTGGAGTGTGATTGTTTTCACAGAGATTCACAGATTCCTCCACGGGATTGTTGACCTGTCAGCATGTTTACAGTATACTTTATTTTAGTTCATCAAAACATTGCAACATGTGATATATGTGTCATCTGCCTCTGTTTGCAGCTCAGCCATGTGACACTGAGCCACAAGACCACACAGATCCCCATCCAGATTTGGTAATAACGATCAATCAGCACAATTTGAAAATGACAAACCAAAGCGTCACATGACTGGCAGGTGAATGCTGTCTTTGTTGCTTTTTTAGAGTAACCTGGTTGAAGAGGTGACCGCTCTAGTCGGACAGATCTGTCTGGCAGACGTCTGCAGAGGTATCAGACCTGATGAACACATGATGTCACAGCCACGTAGTGCAATTTATGGCTTAAATAAGTATCCGCTCTCTAATGATACTGATCTTAATTTTCACTGAATCATACATGTTTGACAGTCAATATAATTCCATAATTTAATTGCTGAAACAGACCGTATTCTGCTGTTTGTAAGCCCGATTGATGCCTCCTTGCTTTTTTTTTTCAGACCCACAACAATCTGAACCGGAGGACAGTGACCAGCTGGTGCACACCCCCTCCAGTCAAATAGAGGTAAATGAGTGCTGGTGATGGCTTAGTTGGCCAAGTTCATTCTCATACAAGTCCACATGGTTGATGTCCAAATACTGTATACTGTATGTATAACAGCATCTGTGCTGACATCACATTACCACCAGAATTCACTCCGTCTGAGTGGCAAACATGCAGGAAGATGGCTGCAGTTCGCACGTGAAATAGGAAGTAAAAGAAATGAATGGACAGAACGTGTCTAGATTGTGTCTAGATTGCAGAAGTGTCTGCAGCCGCAGACTTATTGACATTCCATAGTGATAAGGAACTAGAAACAAGGCCTATGCTGAATGTGCTAGCAGTACAAATTGTTTAGGGGTATGAACACTAGATTCTTCTAAGTTCTGAATGTTTTGATGTCCTCTAGGATTCCAGCGATGGTGTGCCTGAGGATGAGATGTTCTCTTCTGCTGATGACAGTTTTGGTAGGTGATAATATCAATAATGGATTGTAAGAACATATAAAGTGTATTAGTGATAAGAAGTCTGGTTCTTTAAACTAACCCTGGTCATGATCGTCTGTTCTTTTGGTTTGTCTTTCTCTGGCTCAATGAGCACAGAGCTGACATTTAAATGATCAGAGAGATGCTCTCTTCTGCTTTCTCTGCAGCAATAATCATAATCTAATCATGACTTGTGAGGTTTTGTTTTTTTTGTCTGCTGTACAGTCTGTGATATGTGGCATGTGCAATACCAAATAATCAAGAATTTCTCTTTCCTCTTTTAGAGGCTCAGCTGACAAACATAACTCATCTCTATCTGAAAATCGCTGATTGCTGTGCAAATGTTCTGCCACATGAGCAGCTTGAGGAGTAACCACCGTCTGTTTCCTTCATGTGCCTTTATCAGACACCTCAAACTGAAGTTTACTGCAGATTCTTTAAGTTACATCGAACAGGTTCAAGTTCTTGTTTTTCCTTTGTTGCGTTTGTTCTCAATGGCAGTGTTGATTTATTGTACTGACCTGGTAGGTCACCTTTATCCTTTGGCACAATGTCTTATTTCATTGTTCTTACTGAAAACAACCATCTGGTTTAAAGTGCCTTAGTTTAGCAATAGTTGTCAGTACTGCAGAGTTTATCAGTGTTCATGTGCATCTTCAGTTTTACTAGGAGCACTGTTTGTGTTTAAGATACTTTTATGTTTGCAAAATAAATGTTACAGACCCACAGAGAGGAGTCATGGTTTTCCCTTCCTCTTGAGTTTAACCACTTTTACAAAGATGAATGTGCATCGCTACCAAGAACTAGTTTTAGTTTATACGACATGATGTAATTTTGTTCTTCTGAATATTAACTCATATAAAAACTGTCAACATTGTGTACTTCTTTGAATTAGAATTAGAAAACCCACATTGTAATTCAGCATCCCACCAAGTCTTTTATGTTTCATGCTTTCTATATTTCTTATGTACCTGAAGATTGTGTGAAAGGATGAGATCTGGTAAATGAAGGCGATAACAGCACTTATATAAAATAAAATAATAATAATAATAAAATATCTCCTGAATGAAGAGATATGGTACAGGGTTGTGTCACACTGAACAGTTCTTTATTCAAATCAAAAGCATGAACAGGACTATGCGTAGTTTATTTAGGCAATCTATGATATTGATTTTGTGAAAACAAGTTAATTCACTGTGCAGCCACCTAATACATGTTTCAAAATGGGCTATGACCAGTAGAAAAAGCAGACCAAAACGTGTATAAACAGGATTTTCAGACATTTTCAGTCTCTGTATCAAAAGTATCAAGTATCAAAAATAAACTGGAGTTTTTCAGAATGGTGAATACAACCTGCTGTTGGTAGTTTACATAAGCGTATCCACAAGCTGTAGCATTGTGAGCTGTTTCTAAGCTCCTGGCTTTAAAAAAGAAAAAAAGAAAAGAGGAGTCGGCAGATCAGGAGAATCAAAGTTGGCAGAAAACAAACCAGATTCATTGGGTTTCAGTTGTGTAGAAATGATAGATACTTCAGACTGGTAGTGTATAAAAAATGTTTTAACCAAGGACAAACAGTACTGAGTTTGATGGCACATGCCATCTTAATACAACGTTTTAGTGTTAGTGTTCTTCATGATGCTGATTTGATTATGCAGCAGTCCTCTATTGAATCAGCACAGATACATTTAGTTCACCATCTTGGCGAGTAATCAACTAAAATCCTTTTTTAATAATCACCATCCCTAGCCCTCTGATAGGATATGATTCTTATAGGTCTCATCACATAATCACACTGCAATCATAGTGTAGCTTGCCTCTGGTGGAAAGTCCTATATACAAAGAGACTTTCAGTATGTGTGACATAAATATCTCATTTGGCTTTAAACACACTCGGAGATGAAAATGATTAAGATAATTTCTCTTAAGAGATCGGAGGTAATAGTGAAGATTTCACATACAATGAAAAATAAGTTGCAACACTTGAGGCCTCATGAAACAAACACTGGTCCACTGAGTGTTTTATCTGCAGAGAAAAACAAACCTGTCCTGTTGGGTGAGGTAGAGTTTATCTTTCTATCCATTACTACAAAATGTTTTCCTGAAATGCAGGTATGGGCAGGCATTCTTGACGTTTTGGGACTGTTCCACGAACCAGGTAGATCATCAGCTGACGGCCAGATAGCTTAGTATTTCCTGCGGTATATGAGGCAGCTCAGATGGCAGACTGAAACACTGTGATATTAGTTCCCTCGATGAGGTTTTCATCTCGTCCATCAACCAGAGGGTCCCACTGATTAAAATTCTTCTCTAAACCTGCAAAATCAAAAAGATGGCTGTTGGCATCATTCATGATTGTAGCTGAACGCAGAAGACTAAGGGGGATGTTGACCTCTTCGTTTCTCTTACCAAGATGGCGCTGAAGAAAGGCGAGACATGCTTTGTTGGAGAGGTCGATGGCGAGCTGGGGGTCGATCTCTCCCTTTAGCTTCATCAGCTTCCCGATCCAGTTGCCCGTCATGAAGGTGAAGTCTGGGAAGCTCTGGTGGACTGTGCCTCTGATGAAGGCATTCAGTTGATGGAAAGCATCATCACAAAGTCAGAGGGTAAAACATTGTTGCAAGACTAAGCATCAGGTCTGTCCAGTTTAGCAGTTTTAACCAATAAAACAGTCAAACCCTATAAAGGATGATGCATTTACTGGCATTACCCTGTTCATACAAACCACACATGAACCAAACATTTTTAAATTACAAGGGAATATCATTTCAATTCAGTCATTTGTTGAAAAATTACAGTAAAGTCTAGGAGTTAAGCACAAAAGTCTTCAAAACACAATCCATTTGATGTCATTCAGGGGAAAAAAGATTGAGGATGTACAGCACCAGTCAAAGGTTGGGACATTTCTACCTGATGGTGATCATTTTCCTCTGAATGACGGCCGAGTCCAGCTTCCTCATGCGGCTGATGTTCCCTGCCCACTGGAACTTCTCTGAGTTGATGAAGAAGAGCGGCTGTTTGACCTGACGGAAGATGTTGTCGTCTAAAGGGAACATCCAGGCATCCAGCGCTATGCCACACCTGATGGAGACGTTTCCAGGAGAGGTCATTGTTAATACAAAGAGGATACGCATTCATTCAACATCTCGATCAAAGATTAGATATTGGTTGACATTTTGTTGCTAGTGTCACATGATGTATATAATAGATTTCATACTGATAACAATGACTGCCTGATGCATTGTATTTCAACATTTAAGTGACTGATTGTAAGTCTTAACTGTGAATTTATCATTTAAAAAGAACACAAGTGATAAGTTGTATCATATTCTTAAACATGGCGACCTGATGATGAATGGATGAAAAGTTTAAATACACATACTTGAATGAAACTTCTTTGCAGAGAGCTTCAATGACTGTTGCTCCCCCGAAGGAGTGTCCCATGGCTGCTATCCTGCACAGATCCATGGAGTTCTGTCAGCCAGTTCAGAACAATAATTAAATTAGAGTCACCACAATGGGAATGAGTGAGCTCTTAACACCTGCTGTGGTACAGTGCCCTGACAGCCCACTAATTCCTAAACTGCAACAAGTACTGGGAAAGGTAAGCATGTAGGGATAATCTTTATGAAAATATTTATTTAAGTATCTTCAACATACTGTACATGAACATGCGCAACATATTTTACAGCATAGAAGGCACATGCTGTATATGCAAATAACAAAACCGGAGTTAAAGCTCTCTTGCACATTTGCATTCCTCTACATTACACAATGATGATAATGGATAATTACAGCTTTTTCAATAATTTACAATTACAACATTTCAAGAAACCAGTCATTATATGACCTCAACAACTAAAAATAAAGAGCATATGTATTCTAAAAGTTTTAAAAAAAACTATTCCCCAGGGGGGTAATTCAAGAAACGGGCTGAACCAACTCTGAGTTTATCCCTGAGCTGATATTGGACAGATTTATATTTTCTTTTATGGGCACTAAGCTCACGCGAAAGCAGCTGAAAATAAAATACAACACTGTAAAATCGAATAAGTTGAGTTACTTAGAAATATTATGCAAACGCATTGCCTTAGTTAAGTCAAGAAAAGTAACCTTGAGATTTTGAGTGTGCAATACTTAGACAAACTTCTTTATTTTGTGTGTGAAACACTTAAATTAGCTTGCTTACTTTTATTGTGATAACTTAAACTACCAATATCCTAAAAAGTATTGTAGCATAATGAAATTTCTTATTGCACCAATTTGACAAAATGATTTGTTTTTTGCTCTGGAGTTCTTGTTATTACAATACATCACACTACTTTATTTTATCACCCTCTTGCATCACCCAGGAGGGACGTCACTAACCGTGTGAGAGACTCAGAGAACTCATGGTGCCATGGTGTTGTATAAGTAACCATTGTCTGTAGAAATATTTCTAAAGAACTAATTACTGCTTAATTGATAATTATTCAGAACACATTTAAACACAGGTTACTTGGGCTTATGGCCTCAACACATTGTCTCAAGGTATGCTGGAAAACTCCACCTGCCTATCCCTCAACACGCTACAGTATCTATTTACCCATTGTGTAAAACCACAGTGGTTGTTTCAACTGTCATTAAACATTTATTTTCATAAGGGCAAATGACGTCAGCTACCCAACATTGAACAGGATCAGCTGCAGAACAATAAACAAGTACATGTGAATCTATTCTGGTGTGTGCTATTGTCACAACTGTTAAGAGCATTCCATGTAACAGATCTGAATGTGAATTAAAGATTTAGAAGCTGGGACAGAAAATACCTGATACCTGAATAGAGTTTTACAAAACAAAAGTAGCATTTATCCAACTTTTCTCACATAACAAAAGGGCTGTTTCCCATGAAAAGTAGTGGAGGACAAGTAGAAAGTGGTATTAACAGAAAACAGGCTAGTCAAGTAAGGTAGCTTTAATTTGTGGGGCACTTAAGTACAAGAGTAATTTACTTAATTACATTGTGGGATGTAACTATGTACTGAAAAAAGCAAAAGATTCCCAGTGCTTAATTTGTTTAAATGAACCAAACTCAAGTAAACTGAGTTTGACAGTTTTCTTGAAGCCAAAGTAACTAAAATAAAATGAGTTTATTAACAAGTTGATAAAAACGGAGTTAGGTCAACTCAGTATTTCTCATTAAATTCAGTCTTACATTTTACAGTGTAGGCCTACATAGTTAATCCTGGGTGGACATAGAACTCACTGGAGGAATCTTTATATTTCATCTGAGAACGCATTGGGACCCCGTCAGGTCTCAGACATCAGATGAAGTAGCATCAGGTGACGGCTGAGGATGTCCTAATATGAACATCGTAAGTTAGTTTGTATATGAAGTCTTGCCTCCCTCAAACTCATCTCTCCTTTCTGCCTCCCTGTTCCTGCTCCATCCAAAGACTTTTCTGACTTCTGTGTTCGCGCTGCAGTGGCTATTACTGGCGCTTGTCTCCCGTGGTTAGTTCAAGGACCATCAGTTTTTATTCCGTCGGAACATGATAAATGATCGATTTTTTTCAGAGGGTTAAAACTCGAAATTTTACTGGGGCACAGCAGATTTCTACTGGGGCACGTGCCCCAGTAAAATGGGTCTAATGACGCCCATGGTGACAATGTTGTATTCATGAAAGATTTGTCAGAGCATCAGAGGGAAAAGAAGTTAAAAAACGGAAGTATTTTGAGGGAAAGGGCAACAATATACACACAAAAGGACTTCATTGTGGTGAAGTCTTATCTACTGTCACCCAGAACACAAAATAAACATATATTACCCCTGACATGCTCCGTCTTGTATAATCACTAGACTGTTAGGCACATGCTTCCTGTCTTGTTGTAAAAAGATAGAAAAAAAAAACTCTACAAAACCAGACCACAAAATCCAAAGTTTATGATAAGTATACCTCCAATGTCGTCCAGTCAAACTGTGTTTGCAAAACATTTTGCACTGGTATCCCTGAGTTGATTTGAGTGAGTTTCTCCAGAGCCAGAATGCACTCGGCTGCTCTCTGTTTCACCTGGAAACGAAACCAGAGTCACAAAGGCTTGGACAAAACAGAAAAGCTTTCACTCAATACTGCCACAATTTTGAATACAATTTGAAATACACACTCAGTTTAATGAAGTGCAGTTTTCTGCCACAGTATGTGCAATAATTAGTCTATTCCTGCTACATTACAGCATACATGTGCGATAACTACGCTGCAATCATGTCATTCCTGCCGCTTACTGTTTACTCTGCTTCTTATCTTCCACAAACACACACACTGTAGCATACACCATATTCAGTGTATTGTTTTTATTTTAATTTTACGTATGAGTAGTTTTTTCTACTGCTGGTATTTTATATTTTTGTGTCCCTACTTCTGTTTCCCTCTTACATTTGTGGGAAACAGCAATGCTACAATTTCCCTCAGGGATCAATAAAGTATTTCTGATTCTGATACATCATAAGATATCATTGACAAAATACCAGATAAAAATAGGTAAGTTGAAATATGAGGGCATACAGTATGAGATCAGAGATCAGAGAAGAGCCTGCAGAAACGAGGATGTCTGATTTAACTGCAGAGTCATGCAGCTTATAGGTTAGTGTGTGTAAAGTTCACGTTGTGCAACACAGCAGCTATCAATTCCAAACCCACAGAGTAAAGAGGAGGAATATCGTCTCAGATAATTACTATTATTGCAGACAAAACAAAGCCGCTTGGCTTACTTCAGGCACACCAGCACTGAGTCAAGGACAGGAATAAAATTCCTTTATTTGTTAGGGAATATCTTGGTGAAAGAAAATAATTTTTTACATTACATTTAAAAATCCAGAATGTTTCTCTCTGAATCAATCTGTTTAAGCGATCTCCTCCTCTGATGGACTGCTCCACCAACTCAACGCCTTCCACTCTTAATAGACCATCATTTCCATCATGACAAATTTGGAAGTGGCGTGCCATAGGATAGTCCTCATTATAGGTTCTTATAGCATGTTTGTGTTCTACCACCCTGTTGCTTAACCTCCTCTTAGTGCGTCTGATGTAAAAACATTTGCAAGATAAGCAAGATATGCCCTAACAAATAAAGGCATTTTATTCCTGTCCTTGACTCGGTGCTGGTGTGCCTGAAGGAAGTCAAGCGGCTTTGTTTTTTTCTGCGATTTCACTAATTGAACTTCTGGAGCACCCGGCATTCACCCGGCATTCACCCAGCATTTTTTGAAGAATGACTCTATTATGTTGAGAGTTTACCTCCCATAGTACACCACATAAGCACTTCTTACCTGTTTATTCCTGAGGGGGAATTCATGCTCTCCATGCTTCAGAGGTCTATAGTACATCCACTCTATTACCAAGTCGTCCTGGGACGAGGCAGATGTTTTAGGCACTTCCTCATTCGCTCTCTCTGACTCAGTCTTCTCACGAAAATAAAACGTAGCTGAGGCTGACTCGTCTCTGCGTGATAAAGAAACACTCGATGATGCAAAGTTATGATAAGTCGAATGGTACGAGGAAATAATGGGTTTTAACATAAGCTTATAGAACATCCTGCTTCGAGTGAGTAAGAAAAAATATCAATAATCTAAAACATTTATGGAGATAAACTTTCCACACAGTGTCAAAAGGGGACTTCCTCATGACTGGCTGGGTTTGTCACAGAATCAGCAAACTAATTTGATAGTGTGGAAAAAGCTCCACTGGCTGCGTGGCTGGACTGACCTCAGACCATCAGACAGACACGTGGAACAAAGTCTTTCTCATGCCACAGCTATAAACAACAGCATGACACAACTCTAACACGTGCTCTTTTTTTCTGTGGCTTTAGCTGCTACAGTAACCAGCTGCTAAAATCCAGTCCACATGAGAGACAGACAGACTGTGGGCATTATGTTCATCTCCATATGGTCCCCTTGTCTCTGTGCTCAAAAGAAATGTGATGACCTGGTTCTAACTATTGTCTGAACACACTTTCCACTTCTATTCCACAGATAAACAGACAGCTGCCAGCCTGATCTCAGTTATTGTTTGCTTGACTCATGACATGTTCTAACAGTATTTCCTTCAACAGGTTTTACATTTCTATTGGCATACTGTCAAACAACAGTGTGAATAGAGTTCAAATACCTCCAGATTCTACACACGATGCCATGTAACATTTGATCTACCTGAATTACTGCTGTACACCTCTCCTACAATCCAGACCACTGAGTTAGTGAAATAAACCTCAACATCAAACATGAAGATTACATATTGGCTCAAAGTGTATTTAATAAAATATCTTGTATATGCATACCTGTGTTCCACGGACGCCACAATGAAGCCCTGAGAGGCCAATTCCGCACATATAGCTGAATACAATGTCCTGGGAAACACCAAGGAGATGTCAAATACAGCATTTATGGATGCTAGCAAGTAAGCAGAACATCCAATTCATAATGTGCAGTGTTGAAACGTGTATACCTGAATGCTCCAAGGCCATGGGAGAAAATGACTACTGGACATTTTTCATTTGCCTTAAATGGAGCATCCAAGTAGGCTGGGATCTTAAAGGACCCTGGAATTAAAAAAAAATCATACAAACATACTTTTCAAAGCACAATACCAGAGTTTGAATACATTCTAGCCAGTTCATTAAAAATATGGAGACTCTATATTACGGATGACTTTTCCCCAAAGAGTGATGTTGTATTATAGGTTTTCCCACCTTTCAGTAAACTGTTGGTTTGCATACATTTCTACAGTGTGAAGATTAACAAGCAGACAGGTAACTTGTATCATAGTGGACATCATTTCTGCTTTCATTGTTATTCTTACTGGGTGATGCAGTGAAGAAGTGTAAAAGCGGACTGAATGCAATACAACTTTGTCTAAAATAGAAATCATGTGATTAAAATAAGCAAAATGAAGAAACCAATTATGAGATGCACACATTTAGGGCCCCTACAAAGCATGTGTGAAATTTCACTGAATCTAGTCAGGTAGTTTTGGAGGAGATGTGGATAGACCATACCCCCTCATGTATGGATGCACTGGAGTAACAAACTATATCATAGAGAAAAACATGTAAAAAAACAACAACAACACTGGCATAGTCCTGGACAGACTACCTGAAACAGAATACACTTGATATTAAACTTCTGCACATCATGAAGGTTAAATTACCAAATAGATGATTGAAAATCCTTTCACTGAAAGCCCTGTTGATTTTCATAAAGTCTGCCAGACCATTGAAATACTCCCTGCATGGGACCCAGTCTGGTTTTTCTTCTTTATCGGTCTGTTGACAAGGATAGTAAAGCCGGATGAAGCTGCCCTGTAAACAAGACAGACATAGAAAACGCACACATTTTTGCACACAAATAATACTGCAGTACCATATCTTTGTCATTTTACTGAATCAATCTGGGGGAAGAAAATGAGCAATCACATTACTACTGACATAAATCAGGCCATATAGAAATGACTTCTTTGCCTGATAAAATGTGGCGTTATCGCAAACAAAGTCATCACATCCTCTGCTAGTTCACATGTGGTTCTGCTTTTACCCGTGCAGTGTGGTCCATCATGAAGTCTGTGCATCCCACAGGATTGGGGCCCTTGGGTGGAGGGATCCCGAGATGGTTACTGCAGTTTTGGCCCATGGCGGAGAAACCGAGTGTGTCTCTCCTCTGCTCTGTCAAATAAAGAGACATTCATTAGACAAACTACTCAAGTCAACTTTACAGGAGGCAATGACAATGGTTACTGACAGTCATGATGGGGACAGCATGACTCGAAAGAGAAACAGCAGGTTGTGAATACAGCTACAACACTTACTGGACAGTTTCAAAAATGTTGAATACTCGTTATAACGCAAGTTGAGCAATTACTCAGACAGTAAAGTAGCGTAAAATTAGACTTAGGTATTTGAACAAGTGAGAATAAAACATCATTCTGTGGTTTATATGGATGAGAGGACAAAACTGACTCAGCACCAGCTTCACTAGAGCTAGCACTAACGGTGTCCACAGGTAACACAAACTATTAGCGGTAGAAGGCATTATAGTATGTTGACACTACCAATAAAATCGCAGTGTTCTAATCCCCTACCTGTCCTCGCCCACTTGTAAATCCTCTTGATTAATGGCTGTACAAATCCTGCATGAAAAAACATCGACCCCAATAGTGACCAAATGAAGCTAACCTCGGTCAGTTGTAGTTAGATGTAATAGCCACAAAAACACAAATATAGCTACAAAAAAAAAGAAGGTCCACATAAATGACACGTTGTGTTTCAATGTTACAACATCAATGTCAGGACATTACCAATACGACACATTTACGGGATTTTACCGCTGTGAGTCACTTGGGAGTGGTTTGACAGGTCTTTATGTTCACGTTAGCTAGCCACTACTAGCATGGGAGGGGCTAAACCAGAGCACTGGATGGAAAGTGTTGCTTCTCGGTCCTGTGGCTGTCGCCCCTATTGGGGTCCTTAGCTACCCAAAAACTCCCCTAAAAGTAACAGCACAGCACAGCACACCTATAGCCCCTATAATAATACCTAATAGATTAAGGATCGGCCACTATGCTCATATCATTATAATAACAGCGGAGGAAGTATCTCTAAATCAGCCCTGCAGATTCCCCTATAAAGCTTAAGCTGAGAGAAAAGTTGTAGCAACCAGCGCTATATATGGCTCTGCTTTGACCCAGCGACTCTGAATGCTATCCTTGTAGTCTATGGGCACGTGCGTTTGTTGACAACAAATATAAACACTTTCATTGATATTTTTAGTCATATTCTGTGAGACATGGCATTTTTTTCAAGGCAGTCACAAATATAAAAATAGGTGTTGTTTTGTTCAGTGTTTGGTGCTTTTTCTCTTGCCTGTATGAACTATTTACCGACATATAACACACTCCATGTCTGTAGAGGGCAGTAGAGGGAGGAAGCGATGGAAACAATGCCAGCGGTGTACTGTAAACACTGAAGGAGGATGTTTAACCCGACTACACACAACTAATTTACCCTTCGTTAATAGTGTTGAAAATGAAATTGGTGAGTAAATATTGGAGCCAAGTCAATTGTCAGCTGACCTTTTTTAGTGTGTTCTCGTTCAAGCTATCTTACTAATAGCTACTGTTATGTTAGCTAGCAACTAGCCTTACATGGTCCTGTCTCATTCATCGTGGCTAACGTTAGGTAGCTAGCAGTTGTTTTGTGTAAGCTATTTGATATATACATTCCGTAGTGAACCAGAAATACTCAATCGGTAATGTTGGTAAATGGACCTTCCTGTTTTTTCTTACGTTACATCTTAATACGTACATACACAGACTCACTTCATCTCTTGCCCGCTGTATCTCATGCAGTGTGTTTTTAGTCCATTGTAGTTCATGTCGTGACTTTCCTGCCATGTCTTTCAGTATTGTCTGTCTGGTCATCCTACATTGCCTTGCAATGTCCTCAAGTTCAAATCCACCACTATCATGCTGGACTGTGGACTGGACACCACTTCTGTCCTCAACTTCCTGCCCCTTCCTCTCGTGCACAGGTGGGTATCATTGACAAGAGTAGTAACTTCTGCTCATTTATTCATTCATGTGCACTTTGAAGCAAAATTAATCAACCCCATTGTATATTAGGCTTATTGGAAAAAACATACCATCAGTTGTTTGCAATAAACAAATCACACAAGAACAGCTTAAATTGTTCAATACAATTTATTTTATTTTTTTACACACTCAACATAAAATGCTACTTTTGTTGACTATGCAGTCTCACAATGATTCAACACCCTGAATAGCATCCCTCATAAGAGCATAGATTTGCAAAACTCTGTGCCAACCTTCATAGACTTACTTTTGCAGAAGAGTTCCAGAGTTTTTTCTGTTAAGGTCTGAACTTACGTTACACCACTACTGACCCAAAAGCACACGAAAAGTTGGCTCCTACATAAGACACAGCTGCTCTGTGTAGCGATGAAACAAAACTGTAAGTTTTTGAGTCTATGTCTGGAGGAGGAAGAATGAAGCATATACTGAAACTACGTACAGTGAACCATGGCGGTGGCTCGGTGAGGCTCTGGGGCTGTTTGGTTCCTCGGGCTCAAGAAACCTGTTGCTTGTAGAGGGTAAGATGGATCCATCAAGTACTGTATAAGGAAATCCTGGTAGAAAACGTCTCACCGTCTGTGAGGAAGATGAAGCTTGGGCATCATTGGGCATTCTAAAAGGACAATGGTTATTGTAACAGCTGATAAATAGTACTTTTTGCCAGTAAACCTAATGCAGAATCGGGTTGAATAATTCTGCTTCCAACTGTATGGGTGGTAGAGTTGCCGCTGAATCCTGCTGATTTATTTTATTTGCTTTGTTCTTCATTAGCCCAAGACTCTCCAAGCTGCCTGGTTGGATCTCTAAAGATGGAACATTAAACTTGGAAAAGGTATGAGAAACTGTTGCTGTTTGATTTAGTTCACTGATCTTTTAAGCTGTATCTGAACTTCAACTTGTGTTTGATTGTTGCTTTGTAAGGTCACCTGAAGTTTACATGCCTTTCTTTTCCAGGAGCTGAAGGAATGTGCAGGAAGAGTGTTTGTGGACTCACAGCCTGAGTTCTGCCTTCCCGAGGTAAACTAATCCAAAGAGCAGCTGTACATAAGTGTATTTAGCTTAAGTATATTTGTTTTGTCTTGATAAGACAGTCAAAAGATGACAGTCAAATGTTTTTGCTACTGGAAATGATTATGATGGTGATTATAATGAATGCTCTCATAAGTAGACTTACACTAATAATTCACATTTTCTAAACAAACTATCTTTCCCATTTGTATTGGACACAGAGGGAACTGTTGGATCTGTCTACCATTGATGTCATCCTGATCTCTAACTACCACTGTATGATGGCCCTGCCCTACGTTACTGAACACACTGGTTTCACTGGGACAGTGTATGCAACAGAACCCACCCTGCAGATTGGCAGGTAAGAAGATACAAAGAATGAAATATTCATCATATTGTCTTTAGATTAATTTACAAGAAATAATGCATGTTTTTTTTAAACACTGTTTCTCACTTTTATCGCGGTTCTGTAAAAAGAGAAGTCTAAACAACTTTTAATGAAAAAGAATATTTTGTCATTTCAGAAAATGAAACTCTAGCAAATGCTGTATTATGAGCCAAAAGACTTTGGTTTCAGATATGTGAGAAATGCTGATCATTGTTTCCCTCAGACTGTTAATGGAGGAACTGGTGAACTTCATGGAGAGAGTTCCCAAAGCCCAGTCGGCCACCTGCTGGAAAAATAAGGAAATACAAAGGTAGATAAACGGTTGAGAAAATCTGACCCACTACCCTGATTCAAAAAAGTTGGGATGTAAGTGATAATTTTCATTCAGTCAATTTAAAACCACACAAAGACGATATATTTAATATTTTGCCTTATTAACTTCGTAAATATATTAATATTCTGAATTTGATGCCAGCATCACATCTCAAAAAGGTTGGAACAGGGGCAACAAAAGACTGAGAAAGTTGTGGAATGTTCAAAAACACATGATTGGATCATTCCACAGGTAAAGAGGTTCATTAACAGGTGATGGTATCACGATTCAGTATGAAAGGGACATCCTGGACAGGCTCAGACATTCACAAGAAAAGGTGGGGAGAGGTTCACCACATTGTGAAACGTTGTTTAAAGGATGTCACTACAGGAACACTTAAAACACAGTTTTGTTTGCAAGTGATTGCATTCTGTTTTATCTACCTTTTACGGTGTTGCAACGTTTTTGGATACAGGGCTGTAGAAAAAGAAGTTTATGTTTGTGTGGTTGTAGGAAGTATTTATCTCAAAATATAAATTTTCAAAATGGTGTTATTTGTATTTTAAAATCGGCATAGAAAACACAATCTTATTCCAGCTTTTTACCTGTACTTTGTTCACTGCCTTTCTGTTCTTTCTTGCTTTGGTTTTAATTTTATTTTTTGTTATTGTGGTTTCAATTAAATTTCTGTTCCTTTTCAACAGCATTTGACATAAAGTAAAATAATATGAATGAATCCATGATTGTGTAATTTAAGGATGCTCCCCGGGCCGCTGAAGGATGCGGTAGATGTGTGGACGTGGAAGCGATGCTACAGCATGCAGGAGATCAACTCTGCCCTCAGCAAAGTGCAACTTGTGGGTTACTCACAGAAAGTGGTAAGAAGCTCTTTTCTCCTACACCGTCTGCACAGACCCACCATTACTGACTGTGAGACAAATGTCAGGCTTCAGTTACAGCCCATCAGGTCACACCTTACACTGTGAGCGAAGGATTAATGATCATTCCTGTACATTCCTCTAAACTAGCTGTGTCTGTCCTCTACAGGAGTTGTTTGGTGCTGTACAGATCTCCCCCTTAAGCTCTGGTTACTCGTTGGGCAGCTCTAACTGGATCATCCAGTCTCATCATGAGAAAGTTTCCTATATCTCCGGTTCATCCCTCCTCACCACACATCCACAGGTTGGTGTATGTTGGCTTAAGGTGTATGTAGAATACATTTCAATGAACAAGCCACATCCTAAAATGCTCTCCAAACTGAAGTGACGATCAAACCTTGTTTTTGCATTCCAGTTTTCAGTGTTGTTGTCTCGAGGGCCTTAAACAGTCTGTGCAGCAGACTACACCCTCGTCCATTCGACCCTCGAGAACTCACTGAAGCGTTTTCACAAGGCTGGCGATCATTTCAAACATCTCTTCTTCTCTTCTCTCAGCCGATGGACCAGAGCTCCCTAAAGAACAGTGATGTTCTGATTCTGACAGGCCTCACCCAGATGCCCACCGCCAACCCAGACGGCATGCTGGGAGAGTTCTGCAGCAACCTCGGTAAGCTCAAATATACTGGATAATGTTAACTGTTTGTAGGATGTTGATATATTTCCATGTTATATAAATAGATGAATAAGCATATATAAGTAATACTTCCCTCGGGCATTGTTAAGGTGATTGATGAATCGTTTTGTCTCTGGGCTCTTTGTCGATTTTGAAAGGTTTAATGTTGGTATTTTTTTTATTCTTTGTGCCCGTAGCCATGACGATTCGTGCAGGAGGCAATGTCCTGGTGCCGTGTTACTCCTCAGGAGTCATCTATGATCTGCTGGAGTGTCTGTACCAGTTCATTGAGAGCGCCAACCTGGGGACCACGCCTTTCTACTTCATCTCACCCGTCGCCAACAGCTCACTGGAGTTCTCTCAGATCTTTGCTGAGTGGTGAGAAACTGTTCATACAAGTCATTGTTTTATAAATCTGTTCAAGTATCAAGAAGGAAACGTAATATTTCAAATTTGTGTACAGTAAAGGGAATAAAAGGCAACATGTGCACACAAATTTAACAACATGTCGCTTAATACATTTTGTTTGCTTCCCTTAACACAATGCTGCTGAAGAGAACTTGTTTTGTTTGGCCTGTGATTCATTATATAATGAAAATAGTGCAGATTTAACAGTCAGTGTCAAGGAAGTTAAATATTTGCTGACTGAATATGTGCAGTGTCCACTGATCACAGTTTTTTTTTGCCAGAATGATGCATTGTGGAAAACAAAAGCAAATTCTGTCAAACAGTTGCGTTTTCACTTGTGAAACAAATTGTGAACTAGAATGACACTCAGTAGACGGAATATCTCCGCCAAGGCCGAACACTCCTACACATCTTTTTACCTTGTTTGTCCATAAAGTTTTGTGGAAATTGGTTCACTAGTTGTTTTGTAATCCTGAAAAACAAACAACCCAACCAACCAACCAATCAATGGACACAGCTGAAAACATGACGACCTTGGTGTTTGTGATATTGTACTTGTTCTCAGCCACCTTTTGATTTTTCTGTTTGATAATTTTGGGATGTTCTAATTAGATTTGTGTTGTTGTTGTCTTAACTCTTTAGGCTTTGCCACAACAAGCAATCAAAGGTGTATCTTCCCGAACCTCCATTCCCTCATGCAGAGGTGAGTCCTGCTGCTGTGTCTCCTACTAGAGAACAGCAACGCTGCATTCTAGAAATATGAATATATATATATACAGTATATAGTGTTATATTCTTATTGTCAGCGAGCAAATGACTGAAGTGACCCTAAAAAGCTTGGCAATGGTTTCTGAAGCTATATGAAATTCTCTTACATCAGTACAAGGTGGCACTCTTCACTGCAGATAGACGCTAAATTTCCAGTGTCATGTTAAAATTTAATGTGCAGCATGACGTCAAAATCTGTTGAGATACCAGAGTTTTAACAACTCTATCCAGTAAGTATATGTTCATTTACATTTCATGTTAATCAGCCTCTGCATGGAGACAGTAAACACCAGGAAAACACTTTGAATCAGTCCAAACATTTGGTAAAAATAGGACACAGTTATCAAAATAAACATTTAATAATAATTTTAAAAAAAAACTCAATAACCACGAAGGACTTTAGACTTCGAATAAACTACCCATATTTTTTGGACAAACGTAAAAATGAGCACCATTGTTTGATATTTTGTGCTGAGTGAACGTACAGGAGACGATGATGTCGACTCACACCTCCTCATTTCCCGTGTCGTCGTTTTCAGCTGATCCAGACCAACAAGCTGAAGCACTACCCCAGCATCCACGGAGACTTCAGCAGTGAGTTCCGTCAGCCGTGTGTGGTGTTCACCGGTCACCCATCTCTGCGCTTCGGGGACGTGGTTCACTTCATGGAGCTGTGGGGCAAATCCAGCCTCAACACCATCATCTTTACTGGTACCTCCAGCTGTGTTACAAGCACTCCGTGTCTCATATGCAAGGCATGGATGAAAATAAGTGAAATCATAAAGCAGAAAGTAGGTTTCTAAAGGCTTGTGTGACTCCTCTGTCTTACCGCCAGAGCCAGACTTTTCTTACCTGGATGCTTTGGCTCCCTACCAACCACTGGCTATGAAGTGTGTTTACTGTCCCATTGACACGCGGCTCAACTTCCACCAAGTGTCAAAGCTGCTCAAGGAAGTCCAGGTACGGTTCATGATTACCATTCATAAATATGACCAGTGTTCTGTTAGCGCTATCAGTCATAACCTTGAGTTTATAGATAGAATCTTCTTCTTTAAGATGATTTTAATAGCTGGCCAATAGCGAGATAATGAAATCTGCCTCAATGGCCTTTTGGTTTCCACAGAACATTGGTAACAGAAAAACTGTGAAAAAAGCCAATAATCAGCAGCAGGCGTGTGAAACTGGAGAATGGGAACAATGTTAAAACCTAAAGGGCCAATGCACAAAGCAGACAACAGAGTAATGTCACATCAGTATTCAGAGCAGAGGAGGAGAGGATACACAATGAAGGTTAAAATGTAAGTGATTCAATTGACCCTAACTCTTGTATGATGCAAATTCACCTCACTTCAAGCTGTATGTATGAATAGTTAGAATATAGATGAAGTCGTTTTATTTCATAGCTGCTAATGCATTTCTTATTGAGACTAGAGGAACCTTAAAATAATGTAATCTAGAGAAGGGATGAAAATTCCTGCCTCACTTGATTGTCTCCATAATGGCTTGAAGTCATATAGACAGTTTCTGTGATACATGCTTATGAACTGACAGCACAGTCTGCTGCTCTGTAGGTCAAAGTCACCCAGCAGTCCATCTCTCTCTCTCTCCATGAAAGAGAGAAAACGTTATAATCCAGCCAGATCGACAAACAAGGCGACATTCCCCTAAATAGAAAGAAAAGGTCTAAAATAATCTGATTAGCTAATAAGGTTTCAGTTTCCAAATGAATGATGGTTGGTTTTGGAGGAAACAACATATCAAGTGTGACACAGGGTGCATCAGCATCACAGTTTTTGTCAGCCACAGGTCTTCTAGTTCAGTCTGTTTGAATAATAACCCCTAATTACCTCCGCCTAAGAGGGTATGTGATTGGTTCGGTTTGTTTGTCTGTTTGTTAGCAGGATTATACAAAAACTAACAGACGGATTTGCATGAAATCTTCACCAAAGATGGACCCTAGCGTATCCTAGAGCTGATTAAATTTTGGTGACGATCCAGATGATTGTTGGGCTGTGGAGGAGGTTAGACATGGGGATAGAGATTTTCCTTCAAACACTGAAGTGATGCCCCTGATTGACGTGTTTTTAGTTTGTGTTGCATCAGTGCACGTAAAGTTTGATAAAGGCAGCTAAACCACAAACATAATCCTATCAAATATAAAGTTATGGATAAAATAAGGATTTATTCACACATTTAATGTGTCTTTGCTTTTAATAAGTCAAGGAAAACACTTTTTTTTTAAACATTAGACTGGTCCAAATAGATTTTTTATTTTTAAAATACTCTCAGCCATAAATTGATTGCCTTTGTTCTTATGGTGTGAAGTGGTTTTTCCACTCCCTTTCTCTTCCAGTGCCATTAACCAGCAACATTTAAAAGTTAAACATCCTATGCAGCCTTAGAGTAAACCCGCCTGTAGTCCTGATTATCTTCAACAAAAGCAGGCTCAGTCAACAACATGGTCCAGTAAATATGAGTAAAAGCTACTTAAGCTGCCTCAAAGGACTGTTTCTTCCCTCAGGCGTTTATCCTGTCTTCCCCTCCTGCAGCCTCTCCATGTGGTGTGTCCAGAGCAGTACACCCAGCCTCCACTGACCCAGTCCCACCGCTCTGATCTGATGCTGGAGCTGCAGCCCCCTCCCATGCCCTACAGACGCTGCTCTGTACTCAACCTGCCCTTCAGACGCCGCTACGAACGTGTCTACATACTGCCTGAGGTGAGTGGCATCAGAGCGGCAGCTCACACAGCTTGAACCCCTGTGTGTTTGAATATATTCTCCTTCAACTTGTCTGGTTCAAAGGAACAGACTCCGTTGACTGTGTTGAATAAAAGATAAAATCAGGACCTCAGGAAGCAGATGGTGAGTACATACTTTAAACCCTCTCGTGTGTGGGTAGGAGACAATGACATATGGTGCATAAAAAGCTGTCGGAACGAAAGAGAGAAATGCATTATGAAAATATTCCAACTCCTGTTCGAGAACAGGTGGCCAATTTTCTAAAAGTCTGCATCCTCTATCCTAGCTGGCGAACTCCCTGGTGCCCTCTGAGATTAAACCTGGCATCTCCCTCGCAACAGTGTCTGCAGTGCTGCACTCCAAGGACAACAAACACACTCTGCAGGTGAGTCTTGTGAATTTGTACCACAGAAATAGGCACATGAATGTGTAAGTATGGACACTGTTTGCTCAGCTTTGGCTAAAAGAGACGTGTTTTTTTTTCTCTCCTGTGTTGGCAGTCGGTGCCAAAACCTCCTCCAGCGCCCCCCAGCAAGAAGAGGAAGCGGGTGATAGAGGAGCCTCCGGTCGTGATGGCCCCCAAACCCCTGCTGAGTGGAGCTGTGCCTCTGGAAGCTTTCCTGGCTACATTGCAGAAGGTGAGAAATCTGCAGATGTCTGTGGGAAGATTATTGTTTTTATCACAGTCAAGTGAGGATTCATGTCTATACTCTTCACTGACTCCTCATTTGCTGTGGCTTTAGTATTTCCAAAGAAGATGATGTCACTCTCGAATCTCTGACATTACATCTCCTAAAACTGTATAATAGCGGAGGGTTATAATTTCTAACATCACTCATACCAGTGTTTTTGCTTGACACATTCATACAGACCTTGATGAAATTTTGCATCCACTGCTGAATGACACAGCATCTATAAAACTTCATTGTGCATTTTGCTCCTCCCCCCTGCAGCATGGCATTACAGAGGTGAAGGTGGAGGAGACGGCAGACGGACACATCCTTCACCTGCAAGCGGAGGACACACTGATTCAGCTGGAGGAGGATGGGACACACATCGTCTGTGACAACAACGAGCCGCTGCGTACAACACTGCGAGACCTGGTGCTCCGCTTCCTGCAGAAACTCTGACCCGAAGCCTCTTTGTGTCTCTCGTAGTGGTAGTTTTTTAAACAGTATTTCTGCATTTCTGGCCTGTGGACAGCAACTGAGATGATGGTGGAGGGGAGGATATGACTGTCTCCACTGGAATCATATTTAATATTGCAACATTTAAGGTAGTTTTACTGTAAAATCCAGCTATATTTTGTAATAAAATACATATCAAATGTGTGAAACATCAGTCTTTCTTCATTATGTAAACTAATACAGTAAAACATAATGGAAATACAGAGCTTATCAGTCATGAGCTTCAGGGTTCCAAAGGAGGAAGTGAGAGAAAAATGTAAAAACTATGTACTATAAAAGTCCTGTTGGCTATTATGTGCTGTTATTTGCATTTTAAATATTTTAATATAATATCCATTTATAGCTTTTGAGTAATCTGCTAACAAACCAACACTAGAGAAAACATAACCACCTTGGTGAAGGCAAAAAAGGACTAAAATGGTATTTGTAAGGACAACATGTTTAATCCAGATATCATAGTTACTTTTAATTGACTCATCAGCTAAAGACGTTCCAATTGTACAGTTGGCGGCTGTGGCTCAGTGGTAGAGCGGTCGTCCAATTATCAGAGGGTCGGTGGTTCGATCCCCAGCCCCTGCAGTCTACACGTCTTAGTGTCCTTGGGCAAGATACTGAACCCCATATTGCTCCCAGTGGCTGTTGCATTGGTGTGTGAGTGATTGTGTGAATGGTTACTGCTCCCAATGAGCAGGTGGTGCCTTGCACGGTACAAACGCCACCACTGTATGAATGTTATGTGAATGGGTGAATGCTGGCTTGTGTTGTAAAGCGCTTTGAGTGGTCAGTCAGACTACAAAGGTCCTATATAAGCACAGTCCATTTACCAATTTTCTAAATGTGATGAAAATGCGATTTAAAAAAAATCAGCTATGTCTGAACATAATATTCTAAAATTGTCCTTGAAATGAAGAAATGACTGATGGCTGAATTCTCTTCAGATGCCTCACCTGCAGGGTCCTGGTATTGTTACTGCTGGCTCACTGACACAAAGTAAAAGAAGCAGTAAAACATTTATTATGAGATTTGATCTAGGCTACCTATCTGAATATCTTCTCCTACAGTCAAGTCAAAATGTTTGCTGTGGAAAAAGGCCCATCAAACAGCTTGTAGCTGAATACACGGCACTGTTGATTGAGAGTAGTAACATTTAGAGGTGAAACAATGAATAAATTGAAAGAAAATTATTCTGCATCGTTTATCACTGAAATATCCTTGCAAGCAAAACTGTTCAAGCATATCTTCAATAAGTGAATTTACTATTTGGACTAGTTAAAAACAAGACAATTGAAAAGGTCACCTCATGTCACCTTACAAACGTCGACTCGTCTCGCTGCATGTCGATGCTCTTACAAAGAAATCTCCAGGCTGTTTATTTGTCACAAAATATTTAATTGGTGCAGGGTTTACATGCAGCTAAAATACATTTATCAATATGCTTTCAATGTACAATATCTTACAGTGTCCTACATTGCCATTGATTTGATTATACAACTGTGTGCAGCAGTTAAGACAGACAAATGTCAGGGAAAACACATCAGTGACAAATTAAACTCCACAGACTTCTAGACACACAACAAACTTTTAAATATAGCTGACTCTTGTATTATGATGACATGTTGTCCGATGCGATGATAAAGATGCTAACTTGGTGCACCTTGAGGCTCGTTTGGTGTTACAGGTTGTGGTTTGTGGCAAATGGGTGAACAGCAGATTAGCAGAGCTGTTAGAGGTGTGTTAATTAAAATGCAGGGAGGAAACCAAAACCCAGGATGTGAACAGATGAAAATCAGTGGCACTAATTCTACTATTTTTTTCACAATGCTGTCATGAATTTTTATTTTTAAGACTAGTATTTTTAATTGGTGAATCAAGACGTGACAGAAAAGGACTTAAAGTGTAAAAAACAACAACTTGGAAGGCAAACATTGAAGTTTTTCCTCCACGTGTTGCGTGGTGAGGAAACATTAAAGCCGCTTTAATCAGTGGATGAAGTGGCTGTATGTGATGTGAAAGAGATCGCTCTGGGTGATGAACCCACAGAGACTTCCCTCAACCATATACAGCTTCTAACAAACTTCTGCTCATTACTGTTTTCTGGCCTGCAACCTAGACGTTTCTGTTCACCTGTTCCTGACTACAGGCGGCAGCAGGAAAACAAAGTGCAGCTAGCAGCTAATGATACATCATTTCCTCCGGAGCTGATGTAGACCAAAATAGAATGAGCGCTAATGTTTCTAACAAGTTCACCACATCGACTTTTAAAAGGCGTGTCAAAGGTGTGTTTGCAACTTGTTTTCATTGCCCCCAGTGGTCAAAAGTTGTTGTTGTGGGTGTAAAGAGTGGCGGGCTGAGGGACGGAGGTTTGATAAAACTCATTTTGAATCCCTGAAGACACTGCGAAATGTTTTTTTCTTCCTAGATTAAACTCTCCTGTAAGGTACATAATCTGTGCAAATTCAAAGGACCTGGATTGAGTATAGGCAGTGCAGCAGGAGCGTAATGGAACACAAATGTCCATACAGCGCTGCCATCAGAACTGCTCACATCACTTTCATCTGCACTCATGCTGTGCCTTATTGGCTGGAGAGGAGAGTCCGTTTCGCCCATGGGCCGCCGAGAGAGTCGATTCATCTGCGATCAATCGAGAGGGGGATTCAGCCTGATTTATGTGTGCTCTGTCTTGTCATCTGTTTGAAGTTCACCCTCTCCCTCTACTTGGATTCCTTTTCAGCGTCTAGCAGTGCAGAGCTGATGCCCAGCTTCTTTAACTCATCAACCAGATCCCCATTCTGGTGCATCTGGAGCAAGATGTCACAGCCTCCCACAAACTCACCGTTGAAGTACACTTGAGGTATTGTGGGCCAGTTGGAGAAGTCCTTGACTCCTGTGGACGGCAGATGGCATTGGTGTCAGAGTCAGAAATAAACTTCACGAACACAACCATTGTTTGTTATTGTCACTATTATTTTGCATCACTTGGGAACATCCAAAACTTGTGATTGCTCCAGTGTCATAACTGCATATGTGAGGGGAAAATGGTCATGTCCCCCTCCAAATTGTAATTCAAAAGCAGAGATATAAGGCACATCTGTCCTATCTCCCCCTTTTGATGAATGGCTGCAAATGCAGCATCAGAAACATCAACATGAAATCCACCTAATTAGCACAAATATGTGCTTAATAGGAGATACACGGTGTTTATAACTATAACAAAACACTCAAAAACAGCAGCTAATTTATGGCATTCATCTGGTGGGACTGTGAGGTGAGTTTCTCTTCTCTTTCAGTTGTGTGAACACAATATGCAGCAATACAGAAGCATTACAGTCACGAAACACATACCTAAACTATGTCACTGAACTCATTAAGTGGTTTGATGACAGTCGTCTTTTGTTGAATGCAACTAAAACAAAAAGAAATGTGTCCGGATGGTTACAAGAACAACATGTCAAAGCCTTTGTTTAAACCAATTACAGTGAAGGTCAGGAGGTGGAGGAAGTGAGAATGTTTTTCTTAGTACTGTTGTATTGTTATTTATGTCTCTTGCACCTGCAGCCAAAGACAAATTTCGGCCTTTTGTCATTTAAAGTACACAATTAAGTATTTTCTATTCTATTCTTACAATAGTGCCTTGTGGGACACTTAATTGTGTTTTATGGGTTTATCCAATTGTCATTTCCAACTATTCTGCCTCTAATTTAAGTGAAACATCTGTATTGAAGGCTTTATTTGCGCTTCTCTGACACGAAATTGAATATCATGCAATTAGATTCTAGACACGACGCTGTTGCAACAGAATCCTCTATTGACGACATCCCGTTGAATGGCAGTGCTGCTGTAACTACAAAATGCATTTCCTTGTTCCTCATGAATGAGAACAGAAAATGTTCCAGCTCTGGCTGGATTAGCTGTGGAAGACAGATGTCCATATTGATGGTAAAACGTCTATATGACGGGCCACACCCTTTGGTCCTGCTGCAGACCACTGATAAAAACTTTACTTGAACGTCTCAAAAATTAAGAGTCGGGTCACAACCTTGAACGAGCCAATTAAACCGTATAGGACAGGATAGATGAAAGAGGCTAGTAAATACGTGTAACATCAGTAACAAACAAAAAGAAAGTCTCCTATTTCACTATCAATTAGAAAATAATTTAGCTGAATGAACAAGTTAAAATGAGAGGTGACAACTTGTTGCTGTCACGTCATTAACAGCTCATCTCAGTTTCCTGACCTTGTCTGAGCTCCTGGTCCTCCAGCACGTTGTACGCAGCGTAGTCGTCCACCCCGTGCATCCGCAAGATCTGAACCACGGCGTTACTAAAGCCACACATCGGCTGTGCCGGCGTCCCTTTCATAAACACCACTACTTTGTCCTTCTTCACCATCTCACCAAGGTCTTTCTGGTGGTTCCCCGGCGCGCACAAGAACCGGGCCGAGTTCGACCACACGAGCCCGTCGGCTTGTCTCGGCAAGTAGGTCACCGCCCTCGACCTCAGACACCTTGCAGTAGATCTAATTAAATTGTTCATAGTCTTTGGTAAGTTCTGTCTAAATACGAGGACAGGAATTGTCGCAGATGTTAACTAGCTGGCCTTTAAACAATAGTCGAAAACCAGTCCGTCAACACGCTCCAGGTTTGCCAGTAGGGGCGGGACCTAAACGTTGATTGGACAACTGCGTCCAAATAATTTCTAATCTGATTAGCCATTGGTCGATATTAAGCGTCAATTACATTAGTTACACAAGGGATGCTTTTCGAAGTATAATTACATACAGCTAAGTTAATATTACCACAGCCATCGTCACATCCCGAATCACTTGTGTTTATTCGTTTGAAAAAAACAATAAAAAAATGTAACAGAATTATTTCCGGGTTGCAGAAGCATGCAAGAACTTCCGGGGCGTATTGTATATAGCGGAAAACAACAGCGACAGCTTTGAAAGATGGCGGCGCACACGCAGAGAAACAACAATCCGGGAAAACCTGCAAGAAAAGAAGCTCAGCCTCTGATAATCGCCAAAACTCCAGCGGAGGAACAGCGTTTGAAGTTAGAGAGGTTGTTGCGAAACCCCGATAAACTCGCTCCCATCCCTGACCGGCCTAAAGAATGGAACCCGCGGGCTCCGCCGGAGTTTGTCCGGGACGTGATGGGCTCCAGCGCCGGTGCAGGCAGCGGGGAGTTCCATGTTTACAGGCACCTCCGACGCAGAGAATACCAGAGGCAAGACTTTCTGGACAAAATGGCAGATAAGCAAGACGCGGACGTGACATATTTGGATAAGGTGGAACAAAACAAAGAGGCGGCCAAGGAGAGAACGGCGAAGCGGAGGAAGAAGCGGGAAAAGCTCAAGCAGAAAAAGCTGCTGGCAAAGAAGGCAAAGCTTGAGACCAAAAACAAAAAAGATGACTCCGACAAGAGCTCAGACAGCAGTGAAGTAGAAGAGGAGAAGGAGGAGGAGGAAAGAGAAGACGATGCTGAGGCTCCTAGCTTCATAATGGGCAAGAAATGACGTCCTTTGTCCCCTGCAGGGTGATGGCCACGGACAGGGCAGGGTGCTGCTTCGTGAGGCCTTGAGTGGGAATGGACACCAGAATAACACACCAACCTCTAAAAGAAGCAACATTTGGAAGAAGCATGTCCTTTTTTTACCGTTTAATACAAAAAAAACTTGCATGTAATGCCCAGTTTGATATACAAGAAACCACAGTGAGTGCATGGTTTAAGCAGACATGGTGGTCAGAGAGGCCCAGTTGGAGAAGAGACATGCTGGGGGACTGGTTTTTCATAATGTTCACAATCTCACTGAACTGTTTGTAATGTTTCACTTCAAACGTGCTGTCGATTTCTGGGGCTCCTTGAATTAATGTTCATCTTCTAATAGTTTAGAGTTGATTTAATCTTTGTGTATCTTCTACATGGCAATGCAATATTTTAGTGTTTTGAATAAAATTAGAATATCTGCACATTTGGGTGTTATGCAGTTTGTTCATTTTGACTGCTAAATTCTCTTTGTTGTAGTCATGTTTGAATGAATTATGACTCTACTGAAACTACAGTTTCTCTATTATGATATGTCTTTGCATCCTTGTGAAGCTGCTCCTTGCAAAGACTATTGCTTGTGGGCACAACAAGGTTGCAGAAAGCAACTCAAAGAATGAAAAGGCGTGACTTCTGGAGGCTCAGGAGTTCCACGTGCGATGTTCCTTGGACAGACTCCTGCTTTCCACGGTGGTGATGTTGCCGCTTTGTAGCCGTCACCTTTCTTGAGGCAGGTAGAGTAAAACCTGACAGCCAGATATTGTTTGAATCAGGGAAAGCTCTTCCTGTCAGACACTTGCAGCTGTCACAATAATGTCTGATATGTTTTTATATACAAAAAATAAAATAAAAATCAAGTCACACACCGCTCTAAGATTGATTTCTGTATTGATTTAACTTGGAAAAATAGTATAATAAAGATGACCGGCAGGTCCAGTTTATCTTTTATGCACTCGTGTTCCACATTGATTTTGTTTTATGATTCTCTTTACTTTGCATCCTCTCATTTCTGCTGTGTTAAATTAATTTTGCTGGTCCTGTTCTGATTAGAGATAAATAACACAAGTACATTTTTTTTTAAATAAAGTTTCTTACCAGTGATTCTGTTCACTGATGGAAGATTCATTCATTGAAGTTCCCTGCCTTGTTAGTATGAGGAACACTAAATGACTAATAAAATGTGGGTCATTGCATGTAAACACATCTGTGTAAGCTAGAGCTGTACTGGTGAGTTGAGATGTTTTTTAGAAATTGTAGCTTCTTTGCAACATCTAAATTAGAAGCATTGTAGTTCAGGTTGAGCTTGTTGATTGAGCCTCAGGTGATTGTTGTTGCACAATGTGACAAAGTTCGCTATCAGTCACTACATCTGAATCTGGGCAGAGTGATGGAAAGTGCAACTTGACTGGTGGATGGAGTCATATGACCACGAGAAAGTCTAGCTCTAATATGCATTTTAAATTTGCAGGTTTTGGTAGAGCTGGAGGTATAGGTTAGCGTTCCTATGATTAAGTACATAAACCCAGGCTTTGATGACCTAAGGAAGAGCCTGTCTAGAGACAACATCCAGCTGACAAATCACAGTTTGGATGTTTGGAGCTTATTGAATAGAAATTATCTGTCTTTTTTTCAGATGTATCATGTACTGATGAGCAATTTATCATCACGTATGTGTCCTTTCTTTCTGGGTATTATTTGCAGAGATGTGTACACCACTCATGAGCCATACATTACAGGATTGTGCAACTCATATTGAAGTTCCTGAGATCCCAAATTTAGTCCATCAGCTTTGGGGAGGCATTTGCTGGTGACCTAGATGTGCAAACTTTGCTCAAAGTCTTGGAGAAGAGCAGTGAGTAGGTTCTCTGAAAAAGATAAAAGCCCCAGTGACCCCTCACTTCACATAATGTGGTGCCATTACTCCTGAACCAGTAGCAGTGGCATCTTTCCAACTTGCTGTAGCCAAAGCATCATGAACAACCTGTGGTCAGTGCTGCCACCCCAAACTTCACCAAAAAGAAATATCTAAACCCATCAAGTCCACTGGATCCAATCATGGATGGAGAAAATGTCTGTGTCAGGGTTAGAACAAGCTAAGAGTAGATGAAAATGAGGAGGAGGCCTACAACTACATCCGGGTTAAGATAAGATAAGATAAGATATCCATTTATTAGTGATATCTTATCTTATCTTATCTTATCTTAAGGGTTCTATATAAAGATGTTTTTCAACCATATATTTCACTGAAAAGAGAAGTATTATGGGTTGAAGAGGGGAAAGCAGAAGAAATGTTCCTGAATGGACGGCATACCGAAGTGTTAAAATATCTGGAATTGTGTGAGATGTAGCAGTGGATGTAAATGTCAAGAAGGGTCATAAAAAGCTGAACCAGATATCAGGGGTCAGTCAGCGCTTCACAGGAAATCCGCAACAAGAATGAAAGTAATTCCTGAGATGGTAAACAATAGAGCTGTTTGAAATGGAGAGGAAGAAAAAAAGAAATGTGAAGATGAAAGAGTTGTCAGACGACCGAGTCATGATGGAGATTATTGTGTGAAGTGGTGATGCAATCGATATGATAAAACAGATTCTGGTAGATGAAACCAAGACAATAGAGCTCTTTGAAATGGGCTCAGGAAAAACAACTGAAAGCAGCCCTTTTCAAAGATGTGAACAGGTGAGTGAGAGGATGGTGGCAGACAAATAAGAGGAAGACAATTTGAGGAAAGAGGTCAGAGAGTTGGGGAGAGAAAAAAAAATGAAGAGGATAAAGCAAAGAAGGAGAAGATGGAATACCAGCAGTCTTGATGATGATGTATATGAAGTCAGGGAAGCAGGTGCAACTAGAATTAACACAGAAGAAGAAACAAGAAAAGCCAGATGCCCCAAATTGGAGGATTTAACTTGTAAGATGAAGAAAAGGAAGAAGGTGATGTTCAGATTTCAATAGATTTTCCAGCAATTACAAGAGTAAAGGAAAAAAACAGGGAACATAACATTAAGACATGTATACTGACTGACTAGACGCTGCAACAATAGCAAAGCAAAGCAAATTTATTTATATAGCACATTTCGCACACTGAGGCAATTCAAAGTGCTTTACACAAAAGTTAAAAACAAGAACAGATAAAAGAACAAAGCAATAAAATGCAGTATAAAGTGTAAGATGTAAAATGCAGTATAAATGCATAGATAGTGCAATACATCAAAATTACAATCAAATTTAAATTCACATTGCATTTAAAAATCAAGATGTAGTCAGGAGCAGTCAAAAGCCGAGGTGAACAACAAAGTCTTCAACCCATTTTTGAAAGTAGGAAGAGTTGGGGCACATCTTAGGTCTTCGGAAGTTTATTCCAGCTATGTGTAGCATAATAAGTAAAAGCAGCCTCACTCTGTCTTGTCCTGATTCTAGGAACACTTAACAGACTGGTCCCTGATGATCTTAGAGGTCTAGAGGGTTCATAGCATGGAAGCAAGTCAGAGATGTATTTAGGCCCTGAACCATTAAGCGCTTTGCAAACCAGTTACATTATTTTGAAGTCTATTCTTTGTGATATTGGTAGACAATGCAGTGTTCTCAGAATTGGTGTGACATGCTCATATTTTTTGGTCCTTGTTAGGACTCTAGCAGCAGCATTCTGATTGAGCTGTAACTGAATGAGCTGTAACTGTCTGAGTGTCTTTAGACCATAAAACTACCCCCAAAAATGTCCAAAGAGGTGGAGCTGAACTCCTGCCTGCAGGGCAACATTTCAGTCATTCAGATCATTGCATTACTGCCCCTGAAATGATGGTAATATTGTAAAGATTTCCAACTTATTTTGGTGTAGAGTTTGCAATAATGCTGGAAGATTGACTGCTCTTTTTTTTATTTATTTTTTTTAAACAATGGGTGTTTAATTTCACACAGAAATAAACAGAAGCAAGCTTCTCATCTCTGATCGACAAACCTCTGTCTCAAGGTGACATTTTAATAATTCTAAAATTAAACCTTTTACAAATAGTCTTAAATATTTACAGGATGTCTAAATGATATTATGCCAAACGACTGCTAAAAACTACATGTTCCAGGCAAAACGGTGAGCAACTGTGCCAATTAAAGATCCAGAAGACAAGGAAATAAAGTTGTTTTTGTATTGCAACATAGAACTAGCTGTCCCTGGTATAAGTTTTCAGTGTTATAGCTAAAATATAATCATAAACCTTAGATGATTTGACAAATGTACCCTATGTATACATACATATACTGTACATAATGACACTTAGTGTTAACATCCCCAAAGCTTACATAGGATGGCTGCTATATTTATCATGTAACTTATAACTTCACATATAACCTCTCCTTTTTGGAGAGATGATGAAAATATACCACACTCCAGGAGAATTGCTGGTCAATCAATGCTCAATTCATTTACAACGACTGCTCACAACATTTGATCTGTTTTTGGCTCAATCTGACGTCTATTTCCTCCCTAATAAATGTGAATGTGAAGTGATCTTCAGTCTGAATCTAACACTCTTGTGTTTGATCTCCTTTTCAACAGAGAGGGAGGATTCACTCTTGAATCTTTAGCAGCCCCTTGTGTCATAATCTCATTTGAGCTGGAAATGCTCTTGGTCCTGTGGATTCTGCTGCTTCATCTTCAGATGAAGTCCCCTGCAGCACAACCCTTCTTATTAAGATATGCTTATTAGCCCAGTTTCCACAAATGAGCCAAACAGGGACACTTAAGGCTGGGCTGATTCTATCTGTGTCGCTAGATTTCCCTCAAGGCAGCATCTGATGATCGTTTGCTTTTTGCTGCGAGCAGAGATACTTAAATGTGGGTTGTTGTTTCAGATAAACATATATTACACATTTTCAGCTAGTTGGTCTTACATTAAACAAATTATTAGACATAATTTATTAGGTGTTCTTGTTAAATGAATTCCCAAAATGCTCAGTTTGTTTGATTTATATTCCTGGCAGAAATACACATTTAAATGTCCGTGCATGCTGTTGACCACATGGTGGCATTGCAGCATCACAGCAGCTACTGTCTCATACGACTGTCTTCAATACTCTGCTGAGAATCCCATACGTTCTGCCATTAATTACACGCTGTATTGACATGGGGAGATTAAGCTGATGATATTTAATGAACAATTTGACATTTTATAGACTCTCACTGTGTCACAAACTATACTGTGTGACTGTTTTCATCTCATATACCGTATGATAGTCAAAGCTTATCAACAATGCAGGCTTTTTTTTACGACAGCATATGACAATGAGATATAAATAATAAACCAGATGCTTTTTCCTTCCTGTCCTTTCCATAAAAGAAACTACAGTACCAGTCAAAAATTTGGACACAGTTTCCCATTCAAGTGGATGGGAAGGTATGTCCAAACTATTGACTGGTACTGTATGTAAATACTGCTTTCCAGGTGCCATAGACATTTAATGCACATGCACTGTATAAATATCCTTGGAATACCAGTTTACACATGAGCAAAATTAAATTAAAAAAAGAATGCATCAGTGGCATAAGTGTCCAAAATCCATGTTTACCAGGATGTGTAAAAGGGGCACTGTCCTCACTGCCCACAAATGCACACATTCATTGCTACTGAAATTCTAAGAAACCCAACATGCCTCTGTTGTTTGCTTAGAGCTCAACCCAAGGGTCAAAAGCTCAACCCAGGAATCGATACACTTTCAACACCACCGCCACCGCCACCCCCGCACAAAGCCACAAGAACAACACTTCCCCAAAGCTGGAGTTTGGCCGCTCTTCTGTGAGCTCAGCTCGCAGTATCTCTGAATCAGGCTAAGCCAGGATGGCGAGAGAAGGAGCGATGATGTCTCTTATGTACAGTGGTTTAACATTGCTGGCATTGCTAACGGGTTGCACAGGGGATGTGTCGATTCTACCAAAGCCTGAGAGACACATCAGCGGGCCTCTGCTAAGGCAACAAGAGGTCATTCAGCGGCGGCAGCTCAACACTTCAGCCCTAAACACAGCCTTGGCCTTTGCACCTTATCATGACCTTGCCACCAGAACCACTGCTGGGCCTGGGGTACAGCAGCAGCAAGAACAGCAGCGCAACATCTTGTTCTCGCCCTTTGGCCTGGTGTCAGCGCTGGCCCTGCTGTCCCGAGTGACTGGGTCCGAGAGTCGAAGCCAGGCCCTGGAGGCACTGGGGCTCACAGCCAGCTCTACAGAGCAGAGCATTGAGGCCACCATATCTGCTCTTACAAATCTGGAGCATAGCCTCGCTCTCCAGGAGGGAGGGGGCAGAGGTGGGGTTCAGGGTTCAAAGTCTGAGGCTGGAGCTGGAACAGATGATTGGATTGGGGCTACAGCAGGGGTGGAAAATGGAGGGGCAGACGCTGGAAACAGAGCTGATGTAGATGATGGTAGGACTGGAGCTGAGGATGCGGTTCACGCTGGGGGTCAGTTAAGAGTCTGGAGCAGCCTACATAATGAAGGAAAACCGTCAGTAGACTACGATAGCTTCTTGTCCAGGACTCAGCACACTGAACCCTCCCTCTTCAACGCCAGCCTTGAGACGCTGATGAAAGACTTGCAAACGTCTGACAAACTTGAACTTAACAATTATGTGTATTTCAAAGGTAGATTCTTGTTGTTTGGGTGATAAGAGCTGCACTTTTTTTAACATAAACCTTCATATTTTCAACATATGGTTGAGGGCATGAATAGACCAACAGCTATTTCCTTGCTTTTCAAAAGAGAAACGTGTTTCACCTTCAAAAACATGTTCAAATGAAACTTCAATGAAACTGAATCGCAGCTAAACTGAGCAACAACATCTGTTTTCACTCCCATTTTTCACGTAAAAGTGATAGATTGAAGACTTTCTGTGCAGACAAAAGGCTTATTCAAGTCGAAGCACCAATTTGTTCAAAACAGTGTAAGTAAAATCACACTTGTCCACCCGACAAGTGTGGCAAATCAAGATGCTAACTGAGAGTGTTGTTGCACAGATGTGCTTTGGAATGGGATTAAAGGACACTGCGGTTTTATCACATGACACAATGCCACAGATTTGCATGTTTTCAGGGAGCGTGATCATCCTGTTGCTGCAGGAATGTCCTGCATGAATGCCCTGCCCTGCCCTGAATGCTCAATAATCCCTCTCCGAAGTAATTTTCAAGAATGTGACATCAGGGTGGCCTCACAATCACAGACCTCATGTAACCACGCCAGCCCAGGATCTCCTCATGTGGCCTGTGGAATGTTTATGCACTCCTCTTCAAACGACTGTGTGAAGTCACTGGATATCTGCAGCAACTTGAACACTCTGTAGACATATTGGTCAAGAGCATCTCAAACATGCTCATTGGGCGACACATCTGCTGAGTATGCAGGCCATGCAAGAAGTGGGACGTTGTCAGCTTCCAGAAATCGTGCGCAAATCCTTGCAACACAGGGCTGTGCATTATCATGCTGCAACATGAGGCGATGGCGATGGATGAATGGCACGACAACGGTCCTCGGGATCTTGACACCGAATTTCTTATTCAGATTACCTTTCCTGCTCATGCCATAAACCCACTGCTACCATGAGACACTCTGTTCACAACGTTGACAGCAAAACTGCTCTCCCACACAATGCCATACATGCTGTCTGCCATCTGGCCAGCACAGCATAATCTGTGATTTATTCATGAAGAGAAAACTTCCTCAAATTGCCAGACACCATTGAAGGTGAGCATTTGCCCACTCAGGCTGGTAATGATGATGAACTGCAGTTAGTTCAAAACCCCGGTGAGGATGACGAACATGAAGATGAACTTCCCTGAGACGTTTATTCAGAGTTAGAAATTCTTTTGCCGTCCAAACCAAATATTGCATCGGCTGTCATAGCAGGGGATCATGCAGGTGAAGAAGCTGGATGTGGGATCCTGGGTTGGCGTGGTTACGCTGCGGTCGTGAGGCCGGTTGGATGTGCAGCCAAATTCTCTGAAACAACATCAGTGATGACTGATGGGAGCGAAACGCTTTTCAGTCATGGGCAACAGCTCTGGTAGACGCTCCTGCAGTCGGCAGGCCAACAGCACATTCTCTCGAAATGTGCGACATCTGTGGCATTGTGTTGTGTGATAAAACTGCACATTTTCGAGCGGCCTTTTATTGTGACAAGTCCAAAGCACACCTGTGCAGTAATCATGCTGTTTAATCAGCATGCTCATATGCCAAACCAGTCAGTTGGATGAATTTTGTTGGAAAAGCTCACAAACAGAGATTAAAAAATGCCCAGAGTGTGAGTGAAATAAACCTTTTGTGTGCACAGAAAAAAAGCCTGTTTACTTCAAATAATGAAAAATAGGAGTGAAAACAATACTTCAGTGTTTTAATTGAGTTCAGTGTAGAAAAACACTTCCAATTCTGCTCACTGTGTCGTTGCAAAACCACACACCGCACAGCATACTGAGCACCTGTCATTGTGTTTCATGCAGATCAGCTGCTCCCTTGTGACAGCTGTTGGTAGTAAATTCACACAGCAGGTGATTTTTCTTTGCCCATTTATTTTTCACATTTCATCCTTAACCCGTTCCCTTTATTTTGGACACACATATCAGGTAGTCAACCATTTGAGCGGCGCCAGACGGCACCACGTCGCTTCATGCTGAACGCCACAACCAGCGTGGAGGTCGAGATGATGTTCAAGGTCGACTCCTCCGAGGTGATGATGCTATATGATACCAACTGCTCGGCCACAGTGGTGCGTCTGGGGCTGGCCCAGTCAGAACGCCTGGCTTCGCTGTTGCTGCTTCCTAAATCGGAGCTGCAGCCCGTGGAGGACTGCCTCTCTGACAGCCGCATGAGCTTTTGGCTCAGCAACCTGAAGCCTGGGTAGGTGGGAGACCAAATTATTGAAAACAAACCATGCCAAGCTAACCTCTCCCTCGCATGCTCTCCTGATGACTTGCACAGACTTTTTTTTTTGTCAGCACCTTCACGGATGAGTGAGTAAGAAATGATTTCACTTGTGCCATTTTGCATCAGTGTTTGAAATGCATCAAGTTTTGTTTTTTTTAGCTTTTGCCTTGACAGATACAGACTTTCTGAATACATTTCCGGGAGCCTATCACTGATCTGCAGCTACCCAGGAATATATATGAAACTGATTTGTGTATGTTTGAAGTCCTTGAGTTTTAGGATTGCAATCTCATACTGTGGTGTTTATTCAGTCTCTTCTTGAAGGCAGGAACACTACAGTACCTGATGTGATGTCTCTGACGACAGCAGGGGGGAGGCTGTTCCATGTTGTTACAGCAGAGTGGAGAAAGCTCCTGTCAAGGCATATGGTGTTAGTTCTCACTGAAGTGAATTCATAAAAAAGTTTCAAGACGAGGCTCGGAGAAGCTTGAAAAACTCTGATTGTAACCAGGAAGGCTACATTTTAAGAGGTGGTTCACTTTAAATACAACTTATTTTACCCCAACATTGCATTTAACCCCTGGTGGAGTCTAGCGATACCAGCTGTTTTTATATATCCTGCTTTCAAGACATATTTAGTTACATTTACATTTCTGTGCCCAGACTAAATTAACAGAGGAAGTAGGTCTATTTCTTTCCACTGTCTTTTAATGAGAAGTCTTTAACCTTCCTCAAATGAATACATGAAACAAATACCAAGGCCACATTTCTACCATTTTTGGCCTTTTTGTTCATTTCACGTCATCTCGTTCTGCAATGGTTTAATAGAACCTGGTCTCCAGGGGCAGGTCTAGACATTTTTTGATGGGGTGGCCAGACTGGAGCACTAACTCAGAGAAGGGTGGCACATTTAAATAATATATAGGAAGTAAAACAGTTAAAATTTCAGCACTAGATTGTAAGCAATAATAAATGGTACATTATTAATAACAAAACTGTTTATTTTGTGTAAAAAGGAGTGCAAAATAAGTAACTTACATGTGCTATGAAGTAGAAAATAGCAAATAATTTACATTACCATACAATTTGTGTATGATACTATCGCTGCACCCTGGGTTACGACATGCAGTCTCCTCTTGGTCCACATCTTTGTGATCCGTCTGGTCACGACCCGGTGAAGTGTCTGGTCACACAATGGATTATTCCATTATTGCATCAAAAAGTTACACATAAATTATCATAACAATAGTGGTTAGATATTAATTAACTTTGCTCCAAAGCTGCCTGGTTTCCCAGTTGGTCTGGATAGTCTTCAGAACACACTCCATTGTGAATAAATATAAAGATCTCAAGTACATAAAGCATGTCTCCATAGTACAACGACAAAGATAAGCTATCGGTAGGCTACGTTGTTCTTTTTTGGGTGAACTGACCCTTTAACAGCATAAAGATAGAGCTGCTTTGACTTTGAATAGGTTTCGTGGTGTATCACATATGGTGGATTGAACATGCATACATGCTCATGAACATATTAATCCAAAGGTTAGCATGTAAACCTCATGCCCTCCATAAAGTGTGTTTGGTTATCCTTGAGCACCCAGTATATTGACTCATGCCATGGCACAGAGCAGCAACCTCTTGTTGTTTGCTAACATGATGAATGATGCTGAGTAGATTCTATATCAGCAGTAATTACTGCTCTCTATACATCAGTGACTAAAAGCCTGCAGAACGGATTCCACTAGTTGTAACAACACAATTTAGAGTAAATCCATTCACACATTGATTGTTGTTTTCACAGGCGGGCAGAAATCCTTTTCCCAAAGTTCCAGCTAAGAAAATCCTACAGTTTAGAGAGCCTCCTGAGGAACTCTGGGGTATCGACCGTTTTCTCAGACGCGGCCGACTTCTCAGGAATATCACAGAAGACACTCAGACTCGTCAAGGTGAAGAGCGAACCAACATATTCTATTTGTCTTATTTATCAGAGTGAAACCTATGAAGCTACCAGGCATCGGGGTATCGACTTTTCCCTTCTGTCTCGTTCTTTATTACATATTCACTGTCTTTATCTTTTCTGTCTCTATTCTTTCTCCATGTCGTTGTGCTCAGGCTCCACATGAGGTTCTGCTTGAGGTGGAAGAGACCAAATCAGAAATTAGGGGGAGACCTGACATCATGCTGGACTTCTCCGTCCCTCCGAGGATCACCTTTAACAGACCGTTCGTGCTCATTATCTATGACGATCTCACGGGGCTGGTCCTGCTCATCGGGAGAATTATCGATCCTACGGAGTGAGCGCCACACTCTCCTTTTTGTCCCTTTTTTCTTTTGTGATAAAACACTGCATTCACTTGCTTTATTTTTAAGAGCTTTCATTGACTTTTCTTTCCCAATTTTATGTCATATCATTTTGAGGAAAAATGCATTTCCAGCAATTTCAGGGAAATTACAGGGTGTTTTGTTTTACCTCCAGTTTCCTGAACATTAAAGGATGATTTATAGCTCATTTCTCCATTTTCATGAAATGATGAAACGACTTTTAAATGGCTGTAATTTATCCCTGTGACTGAATCTCTGCTATTCTTGCAAAAACATAAAACACCTTTCTTCCATTACAAAAGCATTTTCTCTTTTGTCATTTTTTTCACTCCACAGCATACTTCCTTTTTTTTGGGGGGGGGAGAACATCTTGGCTTATTATTATTTGCCAACACTACAGAGTTTAGCCACTCCTGGATGACAGACAGTCTTGTGGAGATGTCACTATGATATTTAGCTCATTGAGGAGATGATGAATAGAGGATAGTTTGATGAATAGAAAAACAGATCTATCACAAGTAACAAATGTCAACCCATTAATCAAGATGGGTCCAACTGGCTCCTTGAAAACTTTGTCAGCCAATGGGAAAACTGTAGGGTCCCTCAGACAAGCATGGCCACTTCACCCCGACACGGACCTGTGACTTCCATACAAAATACACGCACACTTACAATTTTCCCACATGTAAACTGGTATTTATATCAATATATACCAATGTGTGGTGCACTTCATGCATACGTCACCCCAGGAGCCAGCTAAAGGAGGAAAGCACACATTAAATTGAGAGACATTTTTGTAAAACATTGTTTAAGTTATTTCAGATACTCTCTGATTGTGTTATTATTTTAGCTAAATTTATATGTAATGTAACTCTGTAATGTCGTTTATGAGTGATTCATTTGATTATTTACGTTTGAGCCCTGTGAAATGATTAATTCTATTCTCATTTGTGCAGCACTTCTGCAATTCTGTTCAAATATGAGGACTATATGAATCATTGATCATCCTGACATTTAATAATGATGAGTGAGGTATCGCTGCTGCTGCTGGTTTACAGGTACCTGTGATAAATAAATGGTACAGGTGCTATAAATAGACACAGCTGTCTCTCGCTGTCCTGTGTAATGACAGCTGCTCTGGTGCTGTCGGGGAATCATACCGATGCACCACAGCTGTTTCACCACTGTTCTTCTCGATAACAGGTCATATGAGTGGTGGAGCGGGCAGAAATATTGTTGTGCAAACAGATGTTGAAGGTTTTTTTATACAAACATTTATGACCAGCAATGGGAGTGAAAATGGGGCTTGTGTGTCCACAATGACTGCGATTTAAAAAAAAACGTATGCACAGACTAAAAGAACACATACGCACATCTGTGTTTGTGCCTGCACAGATTTGTAACCTTGAATCTACACAGTTTTATCCTCTTGATCCCAGCTGAAGAGAGAAGACAGTGGATTGAACTTCTCTCATGGGATTGTCTGTACCTGTGTAGCAGGTAGTCTGACCGATTACTTAAAGCACTTTACAACACAAGCCAGCACTCACCCATTCACACACACGTTTATACAATGGTGCCAGAGGCTTCCATGCAAGGCACCACCTGCTCATCAGGAGCAATAACCATTCACACAAACCACTCACACACAGCCATTGGAAGCAATCTGGGGTTCAGTATCTTATGCAAGGACACACGTAGTATGCAGGGGTCAGGGTAAGGGTATACCTCCATGACAGGTCGCCAGCTCATCACTGGGCCGACACATAGGGGCCGTTTACACTACAATGGTTCTTGCATAAAACGTTAAATGTTTGTTGTGGTTTGGCTGTTCCTTTAAACAACAACGGCGCTTTGGGGGCCTGAAAACGCAAACGTACGAAAACGGGCTCCAGAGTGTAATAAACACGCCACCATTACAGTTGCCATGGAAACTGGTGAAATGCTACTCTTCTGAAAACTGTGACGACACGTCCCCAGATTGTGCATGGCTATTCATTTTTCAGCCTCATAGCAGACAGAACTCTATGGACAGAAAAACAAACAAAAACAAACAACTGTCCGGTTTGATTTGCGCTGCAGACTCTATTGAGATTATTAACACTCCTCCAATATAGATTTACTGCACCAATATGATGATCTTATCCTTTGGTGTTGATTTTGAAAAGTTACACCTCCAACTACTGCCCTGGCATGCATACTACAGCGCTCAAGGATCGTTTTCACAACGTGGTTGTATGACTGCAGAACTTTTTAAAATGCAAAGGAAAAAACATATCCTTTTATTCAGCAAAACCGTTGTCATGTAGACGGGGTCAGAGAGAGACAAACACCCATTCACTCTCACTTTCAGTCACCCCTTCAGCTACAGTATGTTCATGTCTTTGTAGCACCCACAGTTCTCTTATTTGTCTTTTTATTTATGTTCGAAATAAACTGTCATCCATTCATTCATTCCTGCATGAGGGAACCCATGCAGACACAGGAAGAACATGCAAACTCAGATCCTTCCTGCTGTTAGGCGACAGTGCTAACCAGTACATTACTGTGTCACTAAAATGTAATGATGCTATTTACAAAATAAAGTTTCTTGTAGTGTTAAGAGTGAAAAAACAAATCAAATTTAAATCTGAATCTGCTGAATAAATTAACCCTCTACTGCACGAATTATGATTTTTTCTGAAAAAAAATCGGATTTTTGGGGGGAATTTTGAGGTTCTCTGTTAAAGCTAGTTTCACAACTATTTATTAATTGAAATACATTAGAAACATCCATTCTTTTCATCTGTTTTTATATAGTACTGTATTTTTTCCACAACATTTGTATTATGCAGTAAGAGTTTTGTAACAGACCTTTTGTGCAGAAATCACAACTGTTCCAGTTTAAGTGGTTTAAGGTTTAAGTGTCTTGTTGGCACCCATCTGTACAGCAAATAGATTCTGATGACACATTAGCTTCTTAAAAAAGAGCAACACAAAATTAATAGAATTTCACATTTTATATTTTCTTCTCTTCCTTACTTCCACCCTATTTTGCAATATAGTATTTGCAGTAGGTCTTCATTTGTAGATACTTTAGATTAAACCTCAAGCCTGATTCAACTGTGTGCCAATATAATGTACCTTTGTCCATTATTTGTGAATTTCAGTGAATATCCTCATAAACAATTGACAAAGACCTTCATTTTACAAGACCTCATCAATGAGTTAAATCTTTTTTAAGCACTATTCTGAAAATTAGCTTAATGACAATTAAACCTATGAAATGTGCTTTACTAGGGGTTCATACAAATACATATTTTCTTTTGTCAAGGTGTCTCCAGATCCACCTTTCTCAACCTGGGGTGCCATCAGGCTTCGTCAGGGGTGCTGGAAAAACAAATATTCAAATGTTGCCGACATAGAATTAATTTAAAATCCAAAAGGATCTACATTTATAATGAAAATGCAGATTATAACCCACACATTAGAGCATCAAAATTGATCTCAGATGCCTTTCCCCATGTCACAACATCAGCATGTGACTCAGTGTATGACTGGTCAGTTTATAACTATGTAATACTACCTAGCACACAGACTAAAACTTTTGTTAAAATGAAAGGCTCAAAACAAATTTGAACCATGACCTTCATCATCCAGAGGTAGCTCAGCAGTGAGGGTAGTAGAGGCCAGCAGGAAGACAAGAAAAGATGACAGCTACTAGTCCTATGGTCTCATCTTTACCGGAGATTCATCATGCTCTCTGTCTGTGTGCCCGGTATGTGGTATAAAACTGTCAAACCAAGGAATGATTCACAGCAACCTTAAAAGACACCTGACAACACATGATCCTGTTCTATACAGCAAGGGTGTGGAGTATTTTATTCACTTGAAAAGTCAACACAACTGACAAGAGCAATGCAAGCAATGATGAAGTGCGCAAAAGTGTCAGATAAAGACTTGCCACTGTTGACACAGGAGCAACAAGCAGAGATCAGGGAAGCTCTCACGTTAGAAATGAAATTTCAAGACATGGATTTGGATATCACTGGAGAAGGAGTACCCAATAGTTTCAAGTAGCACCATTACACCATTAGCACCAATTCTGCTTTAATTCTCGACATGTTTTGTGTGAACTGAGCTTTTGGAGCTTAACTTACATCAATAACAAGTAGAGGGAGAGACTGAGGTGCATCCTCCAAGGCTCAGGTTTCCTACTGATAGTAAGTCACATTTACTCCCCCTCTCTCAATAACTACTTAGTGTGTGTGTGTGTGTGTGTGTTGGCCGTCAGAGGGATGCAAGAGTAATAATAATAATAATAATAATAATTATAATAATAATAATAATAATAATAAATTTTATTTATTTATAGAGTGTACAGTTTTTGCAATTCCAAGACTGTTTAGGGGCCCCGATATGCAGAAATATTTAAATTTTGCCATCTGCAGAATAGGGAAATATAAATAGCAGGAGTATGCATAAAGACTTTTGGGTATGGACACCCATTTTCATTCAGATATCTTGAGGGGAAAGGTCAAGTGATCCTTTTGAAAATGGCCATGCCAGTTTCTTTCTTTTTTGGCCACTGGAGCCTTATTTAGTACTCTTCAAGACAGGCTAGTATGATATGGTATCAATGGATGCCTGAGGTTGCAGAGTTTCTTGAATCCAGTGGTTGAATGTTTGCATTTCATTGAGCTGTATGAGGCAATATGTTGTTTTATGGTGTGGCATAAAGTAAAATGATATTATCTTTCAACTCTAAATCAACATTGCTTGTACAGTGACCCAATTAAGCTGATGAATGCCTTTATGATTTGAAATATCAGTTCAATCAGGATACAAGTGAATGAAGTAAATATAAAAGTTTATTGAAACAGATCATACATGATGATTAGTCTGTCAGAAAGTATTTGGAGACTTCAGGGAGATTGTGATTGAAGGGCATCAGCCCTGAGCGGCAGCATGATATATATGTCCTAGACACAGGTGGTGGTGGTGGCTGATGACTCTGTTGAGACGGATGAGGCTGAAGAGACTGATGAAATGATGAATTTGGTGAATTTGTGAAGACTAGGAACCTGGTGGGCACACACCACAGCAGCACACATTAAAAGAGAGAATCATACTGTATCTAAAAATACAGCAGCAAAATGATAGGCTAACTATGAAGGTGTGTCACTGTGCTTATTGGATAGATATGACCAACATATGTGAACAGTTGATATCTCATCTGACAGCCCCAGATGATGACAGCAGGAAATCAAGAATGGGCATGTGTGAGAGGTGTGAATGATGGGATGGTATAAGAAGTAAACTATGGCCTAAATGACTCAAATATCTCTAGAGATTCATCTCATGTTATATTATGAAAAAAGTGTCCCAATTACTTAGTGCAGGATTATTCAGGATTTCACCACTTCCTTTATTTAAGTATGTGATGATCGATGTAGGCATGAAGTTATGTAACGCACATGGTTACAAACAAATACAGACATATTTGGATCAGCCCATTATCTTTAGCCAGGCTGTGCTGAGTGAGTTGTGTAAAGTTCAGTAAAGACAGTTGTGATAAGACAGTCTGATATTTCAGGACAGAAAGCAGGGGCTTGCCTTGGTTAATATTTGACCAAACTGTCAGCTGACTCTCATAGCTCCTCTATATAATGGGGAAATCTCTTGCAAACTGTCTGCAGCAAAAAGGGCATCAAAGGTAAGCATGGCACTTTATTGGAATATGAAAATATTTTCTAATACTTTCAACTTTAGATGTATTAGACTGAAAATGCAGGTTTGAATATGTAATAATGTGGAAGTGTTGACATGTTTTGAAACTAAACCATATCAGAGTGTTGTGTTTAACTGTATACTTATCTACTGTACTTGACATTCAGATAAAAAAAATAGTTCAAAAATATTATCTAATACTACTTTGACCCACTGTGGTTGAGCCCTCCTAACCCTCCCTGGTTTCCCTGGACAGGCTGTAAAGATGCGTGGTATCATTGCTAGTTGCACACTTGCAGCTCTTCTGCTGGCTGTAGCCTGGGCAGAACACCAAGGCAGCCACGAAGACCATCAACACGACCATGAGGAAGAGATGAGCTGCCACAAGCTGGCCCCTCTTAATGCTGACTTCGCCTTTGCCCTCTACAAAAATCTGAATGCCAAGGCAGCGGCTGGAAAGAATATCTTCTTCTCACCGCTGGGCATCTCCAGTGCTCTGTCCATGCTGTCTGCAGGGGCCGGAGGTGAAACCCATAAGCAGCTATTCTCTACCTTGGGCTATGGTGCTTACACCCAGAGAGAGGTCAATGAAGCGTATCAGCATCTTTTCCACATGCTCCACAACAGGGAGAACAATCTGGAGTTCTTTCTCGGCAATGCTGCTGCTGTGAGCTCTGGCTTCACGCCTCTGAAAAAGTTTGTGATGAATGTCGAGAACGACTACTCTGGTAAGATCTTCAACGTCGACTTCACCAAACCCGAAGAGGCTGCAGCTGAGATCAACCGTTTCATTGCGACTAAAACACACGACATGATCAAAGACCAAGTGAAAGAGCTGGACCCTAACATGGCCATGGTGCTGATCAACTATATCTCCTTCAACGGTAGGACACATATGCAGATCATGTATGCAGATAGCAGGCACTTTGATGAACACATTGAGACATACTATCTATACAAGTTCAGTTCATTTCCCCTTGTGTAGTTTAAGGTGCTTAAGGACAGAGCATGGCACAAATATGTAAAACAGACAAATATTGAAGACATAATGCAAGACAATTCATTTCATTGCAACATTTTAGTACCCACAATCCTCTGTGACATGCAGTGGCTACATTGATTTCATCTTTCCCCCTCCTCTGCATCATACAGGAGAATGGAGGAAACACTTTGACAGTACCCAGACAGAGAAAGCTAATTTCCACTTGAACAAAACCAATATGGTTGAGGTGGACATGATGAGGAGGAATGGTCGCTACGACTTCTATCAGGATGCTGACAACCACACCACTGTCATCATGCTGCCCTACAAGGGCAACACATCCATGATGATCGTCCTGCCTGATGAAGACAAGATGAAGGACGTGGAGGGCTTCATCAACAAGGACTACATTAGACACTGGCATGACTCACTCTACAGAACGTAAGACATGAGTTTGATTTTATGTAAAATGTGTCATAAACTAGCAAGTGAACTAGTTCAAGTGTTCATTTGGATCAGGAGTATTTGATCGAACCCTCCATATTCATTACAGTTGAATAAACAAGCTACAAAACTGTTATGTATTCCGGTGATTCAGACCTCGGTGATGTTCTGTTTTACAGTTCTGTGGATCTGTACCTGCCAAAATTTCACATCAGTGCCGAAGCACCCCTGGAGATCTCACTGAAAGAAATGGGCATAAGTGATGCTTTTGGAAACAATGCTGATTTCTCTGGCATGTCTCAGGAGGTCATGCTTAAACTCTCAAAGGTGGGAGAGACAATTAAATATTAACACATTGTCAAGCACACTCACTAGAGTAGATGTTGCATAGACTCTTTGATAGCTTGAAGCTTCTACAGATCTGTTTAACAAGACACTGATTCCTCCTGGTTCCTCCACAGGTGTCCCATCAGGCGGTGCTGAGCGTGTTTGAAGCAGGAACAAAGGCAGCAGCCGTCACCACCCTGGAGCTAATGCCCATGAGTATGCCTGAAGTCTTGAAACTCAACAGACCCTTCTTGGTCTTCATCCTGGATGACTCTACAAAGGGCATCCTCTTCATGGGCAAGATAAACAACCCCAGTCCCATGTAAAGACGCGAGGGAGATGGATGGTACATTTGATACATTTTCACTCTGTAGCAAGTTTTAGTAGCTTCGGGACATTAAACCTCAGCACCTGACAGCCCCGTGGAGAAGTCACAGTGATATTAAGAGCATTTTGGGAATGATGAATGGAGGGTAGTTAAGTGCACAGATCCACCCATAAGTAACAGAAATGTGAGCTTATACATCAGCTCACAGTCTGCCAGCATAGCATTTGTCATCTGAACCTGGATAAGTGTCTAAAAGTCAAAATACATTCTTTTATATTGTATCCACTATTGTACATGATATAAAGATTTGTAGATGTATCACTTGAGGCATCTGCAACTGCATTGAGCCATTGTGTTATTGTGCTATTGCCATTGAAAGGTTGTTCCGTATGAAGTGAAATAAAGACTTGTGATGAACCACTGCCATTTTATGTCATTTTAATCTTTCTCTCCAGTATTCAGGTTCATGGCTCAAGTATCTTGAATGATTTACAATATCAATAAATGGCGATTTACTGGCAGGAGGAGAACCAGTTGTTTTCTTAAAAGTGGAAAGAGGTTTTTATTTCTCTAAAAAGTGTCTGGTGTATTATTTAATCTCTGTTACTGTGTTATTATTTTTGTAAGCTCATGTATGTTTAATTCACTTACCATACAGCACCAGCGGTTCTTTACCAGTGTTGTGTTGACTGATCTGTGTTGCATCAGTAAAGATAGCATTGCTGAAAATGGCTTGGTGCAGGACTAAAAAGGAAACCGGTCCATGTGAATTGTTAATCTGCGAACCGTCATGAATAACTGGTATGTAATAGTGAAGTATCTGACAAATTCAGTGTAAGGCTAAATTAAGTGTTTTATATCAAAAGTTACATGATGTCTATGAAGCTGAAACCCCAAAATGTAACGTTTATCGGAAGAAATATTTATGACAATCTTAACTTTTTGACATCTTTTGGCGTTAATAGTTGATAGAATATCTCTGCTATTACATGAACCAGATCTACATTTGGATGTCAAAGAAATGAAGGTCCTCCTATAGATATTCATTCAGTTTCATTTCAAAAACATCTGTAGACTCTGGGTGACTTTGAGGAAGGATGTCGGGTTGCAATCAGTCGTATCTCAGTAACGGATAGCTGTCAGTGTACCGTGGATGTGGACAAGGTCTGACTGCCATCCATTAGCAATGGCTGCCCACATCATGACACCACCACCAAAACACTCCACTTCCCAGATGTATGCTGTAGGATAGCGTTCTCCACGACGACGATACACACACCTACGACCATCAGTTCTGTGCAAATTTAATCTGGACTTGTCACTAAATGTGATCTCCGTCCACTGTGCTATGAGCCGTAACATCTGTAACATCTGTGCCATAACATCGGTAACATCTGTAACATGTGTCTGCTGAGTTCCGACCATCAGCATCATCAGCATCCCAATTGAAGTAACATAAGCTTTGCAGAAGTCGTGGCATCATCAGTTGTTTCAGTAGGATATTGATTTTGCCCAGGTTTTTATTGCCTTGGCCAGGTGTGTTCAATCATGCTAAAAAAAAATCACATGCTTTGTGGGGTCCTTAAAGGTGTGCATCTCATAACTTATTCCTTCATTTTGCTTTTATTTATTTATTTATTTATTTATTTATTTTACATTTTTAAGCACATTTTAACATTTTATCTCAGGGGATTTTCATGTCATTCTGCTAATATTCTCATATTATAGAGGTCAATCTGTGTCCTTAGTCACAAATTTCCTTGTTCTCCCTCAAAGTGTTAGGAAATGACAGACCATTATAGGTCAGGGTTAGTTTTTATTGAGAAAAAACATCTTTACTCACGAGTACAAACTGCTTTGTTGCTTGAGACTCTTTACCAAAGTCTTAGGTTGACAAGAGTGTGGAGTATTTAAATAAAGGTTTATAGATCTGTCAGCTGACTGTCCTCTACTGAATATAAACTTTGTGTCAAACTGCAGCAAAGATTTTTAATTAATGGTAAGCATTGACCTCAGTGAATTAATCTAATTGTTTAGTATATATTTTGTGGGTTTAAATTAAAAAAGAAAGCGACATTTGAAATTAATTTGAAGATTACCCTAAGAAACTGTCAGATGATTAGTTATTATTCTGTTTAAAATGTTTTGAGCCTTAAGCTACTGTCAACTTTATTATTTTCATTCATTATGTTATACATAGTATTCTAAAATTGCAATTTAATAAAATGTGTTTTCTTGGTTTTAATTTGATTAATAAGGTTGTGCTACAAAAGTCTGAATGCCCAAACCGGTGCTGTAGAGAACGACTTGCTGCAGGGCATCTCCACGGTCTTGTTCATGCTGTCTTGTCTCCTCCAGCTTGAGCTACAGTCCCTTAAACCAGATTCTGGTTAACTAAGTCTCCTATTAACAAGAATGATGTAGTATATTCTAAGAATTGTATGAACACATTTTGAAGGATGTAAAATAAAATATCTTTTAATTATTGTTATCGACAAAATCCCAGAAAATCGAGATATTGTATTTAGTCAATACTGAACACCCCTACCTGAATATAGATATATGATGATTTGTTTTTGCAACATTACATCAAAACAAATAAAACATTTGAATATAATTAAATAATTAATTTCACCCATCCTCCTTGGTGGGCTATTATTGCCATTTTAATGTGATTAATATCGTTCCCAATCAACATTATCTGACATCTGCATTCCTGTATTTGGTCATAAATTATACATTTGTTATGTTTCATTAAATTCTAACAATGTGGGCCAGCTGGAGGACAGTCAGTATTATCTGGTGGATGATCTGAAACAGTTAAGTTTTTATTTGGCCGATGTTACAGCAGAGAGAGGTGGTGAACCTGATGGCCATCCGCCTCACACAACTCCTCGCCCTTTGACCTGTCGACAGAGGAGTTGCTGCAGGAGCGCTTACACAATCAGCACACATACACTTTGTCTCCTCTGTCAGCACTCACACACTGTGACTTTAGCGAAGCACATGAGTAAGACACATCTGAATCAGAGAGCTGAGTGGGCAGCTCTGCAGACATGTTGAAATGCTTCCAATCGGTTCAATCTGCTTTACATAAGCAGATACACTGTAAAACTTCTTCTTTTGTTTCTGTAGTCACTGTGACCTTAAAGCTGAACACAAGCACCTACTTTCATCACTGGAAAGCTTCAGACTTTTTTTTTTTTTAGACATTTTATGGATATATTTTGACCTACATAGAAAATGTTTCATTTTCAAATTAATCATATATTTTATCGAGGTCTCAAGCAAACCATCAAACCATCTTTGGAGTTTTTTCTGAGTTTTTTTGTGAGGCAATGAATGACTGATTGTGACATGACATTGTGGAGACAGACCTCATGGATAATGCCTGCAACGCTTGGACAAAAAAAAGAAAAAAAAAGACTATTATATCCCCATAAGATCTAACACACATCAGGGTCTGATTTGGATCCAAGTAATATTCCAGATATTTTGATCCGGCATGTTTAAAGCTATAGGGCTCATGCAAAATTCACTACTGTGAGATAACAAATAATTACACTACAGACTAAGAACTATGATCAGATTGTAGCTGAAACTGTGCTGATTCACTTTGGTGATCTAAATCCTAAAGAAAACCTCTATTAGTGAAACTGTCATCATTCTGTGTTTAGTTTATTTCATGTTTTCTTTTGAAAGTTTATTTCCCCTTGTGTGATTCCAGTCTACACTTCCTGCCTCTGTTCTCTGAGTGCTGTCTATTTACTGTCTATTACTTTTGAACTAGTAAATATTCATTTACTTAATATTCATTTTTAATATAGGCTCCATGTTTTTTCTCTAACTTTGAACTGTTTCACAGGAAGGAACTGTTCACAACCCTTACATGACCATATATGGAAACTCTGATGACATCACAACAAATAGATCAGAACAGCATCAAGGCCAACTGTCGCTCCCTCTGCCCTGTATTTGTTTACAATGTTTAGCTCGTACTTGTGTAGTGTCTCAGGCTGACAAGCTAGGGCAAGCTGTCCTGGTTCTTATAACATTCCATAGCTTTAGCCATACTTAGCTTAGCATCAGCATGTAACATTGTAGTAGTGAGTATATTTGCATGCTGATGTTAGCTCACAGCTGTGCCTAAGTAGAGCTCCAGAGAGAGTCTTCTGGCTCCTGCAAGTCTTCAGATTTGTTATAAAGTGTCTGTTTAAAAATATGAAAAAATGACAATGGTACACAATGGTGAGAACTCTAAACCATAAATAATATATTTATAAATTGTGCATGCATTGCTTGCAATTTAACCGCAGTTAGACATAATAGCTAATCTTATGAAAGCAGATTCTGTCGGAGCAGCAGGGACCTACAAGAACACAATGTATAACACAATAGCCCTGGAGCATGCTGGGAGGCTTTCCTACACAATAACCTCCCAGGATACGGCAATAAAGTTGCTGATAGTATTGGTATGAAGTAAACAGGTGGCTTGTGTTCATTTGCAAAGGTTGAGGTGTTCAGAGAAATCGGTGCTGTGTGTTAAATATTGCTCTTTGCACATATTTCACTTATAGTTTGAAGCTCCATATTGAAAATGCAACTTATTAAAATACAATTTTATTGCAAAGTATCACTTGGTATTCAATTATGTAGGCAAAAGTCGGTACTGTAGTATCCCCCTCCCCTGAAAACATCACATACTCAACATCATTTCTGCGCCTCTGCACAAAGACATGTTCATTAGTGTCGAGCTCCACGACTCTCCCTCATCTACTAGTGAAGATCTCTCAGATCTCCCTGCTTTGGTTATTACTCCTGCCTGAGGAAGATCAAATGGGTGGTACGCATGCAAATCAAGACACGGTGTGACACATGAAGTGGGCATCTATAATGCATACGCCATAAAGTAGAGGGTGTGCCTGATGGCGATTATTTTTGTCTGCCGTTCTCTCGCGGCTCTCTCAGTCAGCTGTGACGAGAGGAGAGGCGGCATCTCACTGTGACACTGACAGGAAGGGAGAAGGTATGAAAAATGAAACCATGAGACGAGCAGGTGTTGTCAGGTTCTTGTCATCACTCATAAATGTAATGTTCACACTGCTATAATCAATATTTTTTATATTAATGGTGTTTATTTGTGATAATTATCACTGAACCCTGCAGTTCCCCTCAGCCAAATGAAGCATTTTAACACTTTTAAGCTTATTATTATTTTTGTTTTACAGTCTTTTACAGTGAAATTTTACTGTTGATTTTTTTTTCAATTTTTATTTCAAACAGTTTCACCATACCAACTAATAAAGTGATAACATCTTGTGTTCACCGATTGTTTAAGTAGTCCCTGAGCTGCCAAAAAATGAGTTAATGCAAGTTTAAGGCTTACAAATTTTTACAAGTTGTCAATTGATTAAAAAAAAACTTTAATTGAGTTAATCACAATCAGCTGTGATTAATCACGATTAATCACAAGTTTAAAATACTATTCACTTACTTTTGCTTATATAGGGGAAGCTAAAAAAATGCATGTTTGTTGTTGGAATAAAGAAAGAAGAAGGGATAACAATGTATTTTACTGTATATGTCAGAAGGTAGAGATAGAGATTTCTAACTTTGCCAGCATGTCATATTCAGATGAGGTTAGCATAAATAAGTTGCCTTTAGTCGGTTTAGGATTGAATTCCAACGCGGGGGGAACATCCTGGATGGGCTACTCTTCCTCTTGACCATGAGAGGCTTGCTGAACTTTCAGCTCCGCTGTGTTTGCAGGACTGTGTTTGAAATGTCCCACTGTTTTAGTCACTGTGATTACCCTCTGTTTGATGTTCACTACACAGGGCATCTGCTCCAATGGTAAACTCTTGTCACTGCAATATGTGAACACAACTTTAGTGTAGCTAAACTTCCATCTGGAAGCTTTTTAGAGCGAAACTTGGTGTTCAACCCACAGTCAATGTTTACATGCACATCAGTATCCTGGTTATTATCGGGTTTTAGGACTACCCCATCTTTGTGTTTGTGCATGTAAAACCTCTAGCTGGAGTGCTCCCAAAGAATCCAGGATACTAGTAGATGTATCTGTCTTATCCTGGTTTCTGACAGCTGAGCATCACTGTGCAGGCGCTGAGTGATGTAACAAAAACTGAAACACGCAAAGGCGACTGCAACCAAAGAGTCTCACTTCTGGAGCAATGAAAAAAAAATGGATTTTTATCTTTCAGTAATGAAAGAATTAAATGTACTCTGCAGTCTGGATGGGAAAAGGCACCATAATGCAGATCTGTTTAAGTTAGTCGTTAACAGGCTACAGGACGCCGCTTTCCCAACATGGACAGTCCGGTCATTGCGGTCATGATGGAAAACACTTAAGAAGCATTATTACGTGGCCAAACATCAATAGCGCATTAGCAGATAAATGTTGACAGCCCACATTTTTACCTCTGCCAAAGATGTTATGACTGTACCTGTGTTCATTGTTTGGTTTGTTTGTTTAGTTTGCAGGATTATGCAAAAACTACTGGACTGACTTCCACAATACGTGGCAGAAGGATGGGGCATTGGCAAGGAAAGAACCCTCTAAAGTTTGGGTTGGCTCGGGATAAAGGGGCAAGCTGGACAGACGCGTGTATGGTTGTTTGGCCTCACTGGAAGTACGCACTCTCAGTACCATTCTAATTACTGTATTTGTCTTCGGTATTCATATGAACACATGAAGAAATAAATACAACCAACCAATTCCAAAAAAGTTGGAAAGCTGTGAATAAAATTTTTCTCAGTTGCACAAACGTGACCAGCAAAGGTTTTAACCGTTTTTTTTTTCTATCACAATCTCCCTGAAGAGTCTAAGCACCAACGACTTTCTGAGAGACTAATTATTTCACATCATCTGTTGCAATAAACAATTATCTTGACTTCATTCACTTGTCTCTTCTGATTGAGATAGCTGTTCAATCATTACTTAAGGGAGGGTGAAGACAGCTAATTTATGATGATTTATTCACATTTTAGCAGGAATCTCGTGACCAAATGAAAGAAAATGGAATTCTGCTTGTTGGCACAATGATTTGCATGCATCCCCTATGTTACTGTATCAGTGATGAATAGAAACAGTCCAACTAGCAATAAAACAACTGTATGAAATGACAATCATTTAATGTAAAAAATATATAATACAAATACAAACACTGGAGGCTACTAGTTAAAAAAAACAAAACAGCTTGATTTAATGAAAATCCTCAGCTTTCTAATGCCTTATGGTCCCCCTTCCACTCACATGTGCTTATTGTGGATCTTCTTGGATGGTTGAGCTGCAGAATGATGTACGCCAGACTTTGACAATAGACAGAGCTCTGCAGATTCATCTGGTGTCTGAGCCTTACTTCATGACGTCACTTCATAGTTTAGAAGCTATTCATGGTCCAGTAAGCCGCTTACACAAGTATGATGTGGAAACTTCAGAGCCTCACACACAAACAGTTAAGACAGGCAGACAATGGGCCTTACAGAGAAGTGGGAGACATCTTGTGTCCAGCAGTTACATGGTGACATAAAAAAAAAAATCCCGTATTTGGAGGCTGTGGATTTTTGAGGAAGAGATAAATGTGGTTTGTTAAGGTTCTGTATTTAGTTCATCATTTCCTGTTTTATTTTGTAAGAAGAGTTCTTGTGTCATGTCTTGTGCTTTAAATTTCCTCTGTTATTTTCTTGTCATTTGTGTTTTCTGATTGGTTCCCCTCTATGTTTTCAGTTCAGATCATTCTCTCTCCCTCTGTGCTCATGTATTCTCTATGTTAGCTCATTGTTGCAGCTTTCTTGTGTCTTCCCCTTTAAGTTTTCCCTCTTGATTTTTCCCTCCATATGATTGTCTGATTATTTCCACCTCGCCCAAATTTTCTCCTCCTCCCTGAGCCACCTGTTTGTCATTGTCTCGTCACTCAGTGTATTTACTCTGTGTGGTTCCTCCTGCTCATTGTCAGCTGTAGTTTTGTCCATTTATGTATTTTTTGGACTTTGCCTGCTTTTTGGATTTTTCTTTGTGGATTTATCGTTGAACTGTATTATTTTCCTTATAGACTTAATTGTTTGTTTGTTTGTTATGCATCTTGCCTGTTTATCCTGACTTAGTTTATTAAAAGTAATCTCTTGTTAAGGTCATCTTCTGTCTCGCTCATATTGTCTGCGTTCGGGTCCTGCATGTAGTTTTGAACGGCACATAGCAAGTTTATAGTTTTGAATATGTTGGAAAAAACATGTTGTTACACACCAATTATTATTGACAGCAGAGGATTTTAACATGTTAAAATGAAGAGGATAATTTTTAGAGATGCAGACAGATAAGGACTCACAAGCATCTGTTAAAGCTGTGGGGAAAAAAAATGGTATGAGTCGTGTTCACCTTGTAGTGAACACACACGTGCACACACACACACACACACACACACACACACACACACACACACACACACACACACACACACATGCACATACATCCACCCCAGCAGGTGGCACTGTTGCGTCACAGGAGCAGAGAGGGCTCCCTCCACCTCGCTATTGTTCACTTCATGCACTGCTCATTTGAGTTTGTAATTTAGACCAGAATTAAAAGGCTGCCGCTCCTCCATTCATTGCTCTACTTTCCACATCAAAGTCAAATGAGTTGAAGGTTACGGAACGGCTCTCCTATCGTCTGTTATCATCTGTGTGCGATCAGTGCCACAGTCTCAGCCAGGGAAAACACATTAAAAAGGGGAACGCACCCAAAATGAGAGCGGCTCCTTGTATTTTTTTGATCAATCTGGACACTGTCAAGAGCCAAAGGTTTAACCTAGATGGAGGAAAAAGTGGGCTCCTATTGCAGAATAGCACCTAATATATTTTTTCAATAACAGTGAGATTGAGCTGTTTATTTGCACAAATCGAGAGTTAAGATTAAATATCATATCCAACGATCTGTTCTATGGTCTGCTTCTTATTAAGAGGCACCTTAAAATCCTCCTCCACACAGACTTTGGTGTTGTGATCAGCCATGAGGACACAAAGAGCAAAACCCCTGTGGTTCCCCATTACACAAGTGTCAGCGATAAAACCCACACAAGTGGAATAGACCTAACAAATGTCGGGGTATAACCTTGTTAAATGTGCTTAAAAGCCAACAAACAAGAAGAGGCATACGCTGGGTTGACAGGAGGAGGCTGCTCCTGCATCAAAGACAAACAAAAGGGAATCTGATAATGTTTATTATTTATGCCTGCCCTGCCACAGAGAGCAGAGATGTACAGTGAGGAATCCAACACCTTTCATGTTGAGGCCTCTGTGGCAGAGAGGAGATAAACTCACAAGAAAGTGAACTAAGAAATGATTGTATGCACAGCACGCTCGCTTGTGATGTTTTATTGCAGTAACTCATGCTGACAGTCCAAAGCGCATCACTCAGTAACGGCGCTGACCTGTGCCCGCGCACACACGCATGCAGTTGCAGTGTAAAGCCATCTGAATGGAGACGGTTGCCATCTCCATGTGTTTGAAAGTGTTGTTCGACGGCGTGACCTTAAAATCCAAACGTGTGTTTGCTGTTGACAAATGAGATTAGACTTAGCACGTTTCAGAACCCGCTGCGCAGGAGGATTGACTGCCTCTGTATCTCAGTTGTACTATATCAATCCAGGTCAGTGGTAAGACAGCAGCTGCGTTTCATTATTATTCCCCTGTCATATCGCATCAGCCCTACAGAATCACGCTGCTCTCCCAGGCTTCTTGATACATGTGTTGACTTTTTTTTAATAACACCTGCAGCTCTAAGGTGTGTGGCAGTGTGTGGCTGATCCGTCACTTCTTAATGCTTGGTGAAATTGCTGCTGGCCTATTGGGCGCATCCATGCACGCGCACACACACACACACACACACACATACACACACACACACACACACCACTCCACCACCTACGACCTGTCTGATAGAGGCAATCAGTAGAGATTTACAGGATCGTAAAAGATACTGTGCAGGTGTTGACATAAGGAGCCCAAATAAACGTTTCCTCCCTGGAGTGTGAGGTTAGAGCTGAGACTTTCCTGCTGAATTATTTTATAAGAGTTCACATACGAGAATATCATCAAGTAGTAATAGAAACAGCAGCACATTATAGGAGCGCTGAGCACTGATGGAGTACAGCAAGGAAATGGCTGCCATCCAATTAAAATCCTTTTAAAGAGCACGCAAAACAGTGGGAGCCACTGTGTGCTGAGATGTTGACCCAAGTGGGAACAAATCAGGAACTAACTTCTAATTAACTTTCACATGTATTGACTGTAAGTTAAATATAGTAAACAATAATAATGTTACTTGAACAAAGAAACTGTTAAAGATGTTATTATCCTTATTTCTAGAATTACACTATTTCCTAACATATCTTTGCATTTGCACACTGAGCATTTTGTTAATGGCGTGGCGCTGAGCTAAAAAAAGCTCTACTCTATTGGACATAAAGCATAAAAATGGTAATAAATGCTAATGCTAATCATGAGGTAATGAGGCAGCAGGCACTTCACTAGTGGAAGAGAAACAAAAATAGTAACGAGTCATACTTCATAATTACACATGCGACATTATACACCTGGAAATGAAGTGCTTCAAAGAGTAAAATATAAGTAAGGCGTTAATATGCAGACAGATGTCAGTTAATGGATGTTAATGAATCAGTGTCATTCAACTCAATATGCAGGCTAGTAGTTAATTATGGATCCAACCCTCACCTGTACTCATGAGATTTAGAGACTGCAGATATAGTTGATGAAATAGCTTCCTTCATAGGGTGGCTGTGCTCAGTGAGGCCAGTCAGTGCAGAGCTTGGATATATGGTGGGAGCCAGGAGTAGAGCTGCTGCTCCTTCGCCTCTTCAGGTGCCAGTCAAGGTAGTTTGGCAGTCTGATTAGGATGCCTCTTGAGCACCTCTCCTTGAAGGCACATCCAACTCAGAGGCCCTTGGGGAGGCCCAAGACTTGCTGAATGCCCAAGGATCCCTTCTGGAGGAGCTGGAATGTGTTGCAGGGGCGAGGAACATCTGGAATAGCCTGCAGCCACTAAAACCCGACCCAGATATATAAAAAAAAATGGATGCACAGTAGATTATCACTAATAGACAGGGGTGCGCATAACTGGTGCACAGGTGCATGTTTGGTCTAACAATAGAGAGAGAAATTATTGAATTAAGGTGTGAATTGAACGGCACAGCAAAAAGTGAAGGGGCTTCTGCAACTCCTCCATGCTTATGTTTTATGGGATGAGTGGAAGACAAAGTTGGTTTCAGTCTGCACACGGAGCTGTATAGTCGACATTGTGTGAGATGGTGGCGATCAGGGATTCCCTTGTGCATATTCTGTGTTCCGCCCACATCCTTGAATTCTGCTGATCGCATGATCCCGTTCTCAAATATTTACTTGTCCTCATTGTAAAATTACTAAGCTTTTTATTTACAGGGGGTGCAAAAGTACAGAATTGACTTTGTCAAACAAGGGGAGTTTCACAATATTAGATGGTCTGCATGGAGGCAAGAGACTGTAGAAAATATGGAGGCTGTTACCTGCCATTTAAATTCAAGTGGCTACAGGTGATGACAGTGACCTAAAACATGTCTGCTTCATGCAGGGCAAAAGGTGAGCACCAAGCATTATCTTCAGGAGCTCCTTTGAGAACCAGACCAAAAATATTATGTGCACCCCTGATTATAGATAATGATTTATCAAAGATGACATAATGGTTTGATGATATAAAGTCGTTCTCAATTCAGCAAGTTAGTTCCTGATATGTTTTGTATTTCAGGCATTAGTAATAGAATTTACACTTGTCATTATGCATTACTACGACAAAAGCTTTTATATATTGAAGTAACGATTAGTCATGTTTCAAAGTTACTTTTAAAAGTAATAAGTTTAACATTTAGACTGGTCACAAAAGGTGACCGAGCCTTTGCAGTTCGGGCCCAACAGCTGTGTAGGCAAACTCAGTATTCTCTTTTAAATCTTTTCTTAAGACGCACTTTTATCGTATGGCTTTTTCTTAACTGTAATTGTAACTTTGTTTTTGAAAGGTGCTATATTAATAAAGTTTATTATTATTATTATTATTATTATTATTTTGAGAGATGGGATTATTCACTTTATTGCCCAATTTGAATTTGGATTAAAGATTGACACCACTGTCATACCAGTCTTGATTATGAAGCTACATCTATCTTATGGTTATCTTAGCTTAGCTTAGCATACAGACTGGAAATGGGTGTAATAGCTATTCTTGTTCTGTATACAGGCAACAAAATCCTCACCATCACTAATGCTCTCTAATTAAACACATTATATCTCGTTTATGGGAGATATAAACGGGGCGGCTGTGGCTCAGGGGGTAGAGCGGTCGTTCACGGAACAAAAGGTCGGTGGTTCGATCCTCAGCCCCTGCAAGTCCACAAGTTGAAGTATCCTTGAGCAAGATACTGAACCCCAATTTGCTCCCCGGGCGCCGCGTGTAGTGGCAGCCCACTGCTCCTCAGGGATGGGTCAAATGCAGAGAAAGAATTTCCCCATGTGGGACTAATAAAGGTATCATTATTATTATTATTATTATTATTTAACCAAGGAAGTCACTGCACCCAGCTAAAAACAGTCCTGTGTATAACCTATCCACAAATTTCCATTTTTACACCTCAGTTTTGTCAGCATTAAAGAATAATAATAACACAGTGCACCAGGTTAATTAGTGAGTTTTTCAGCTGTAGGTGTTCCCTGTGCTGTTTGACCTCCTGCTCAGGTGTGTTGCTTAATGAGGTGCACCTAACAGGGAATGAGGAGCTTAATAGCTCGTGTGGCAGCATCAGAGTGGAGGAGCTCCTGGTGTGTGTACGTCTGCTGTTGCTGACACTCAGCCTGGGATTTTGTGTTGCTGTCCTGGTTGCGCATGTTAATTGCTCCCATGGATTGTGTTTCTGTGGCTGCTTTGGGAAAGTGGCGGAGTGTTGGATCACTCCACAGGGCTGCCTAAGGGTGAGGGGTAACAGTGAGCTTTAAGACTTTTAAAAAAAACCCTTTGAACGGAGCCAGGCATCATGTTTCAAGTGTATCCAGCCTTAGCAGGAATCTCATCCTTTAGAGGTGGATGCTGCCTCCTTGCCCCACTTCAGCACCACTTTGTGTTTTAGTGCTGAAGCCAAAGGCTGCCCTCCACAACCTCAAAGGTGAGGTTGTCCAATCCATGCTGTATTTTTCTACTGTCTGCCCCCTAGTGGCTGTTATATTGCACTTTACTGCTAAAATAATCATAAAAGACTTCACTCTGTACCTGCGGTAAAATGTTTCATTAGAAGTGTAGTGAAGCACACTGAGACACAAAAGGTGCACAGCTGTAAAAGACTGCAGCTGCTGATTTGACTCTCAACCCTCCTAATATAAGTGAGTGCACCCTGCAGTGAATCCACAACACAATGAAGAACAGGCTCAGGTCTGCCGTGGGATTCAGCTGAAATGTAGAAACCGTCATCACTGATAAACCGCCTCAGGGCAGAACTTCATCACCTCTTCTCCTTCGTCTCTGCCCTCACCTGAAGCCGGTGTCCTCTGCCGAATTTCTGCATGAAGACAGAGTCTGAATTGTGTGTTTTGAAAAAGTGTGGATATAGCAGATGCCTTGTATATCGCCGTGGCTGAGCCCGGCTCCGACTGAGCGAGGCGGCGACATGATGAATAGACAAAAACGATCCTGCTCCCGTAGCTTAGAGTGGACAATAATCAAGATGAATGGTTGGTTTTGATTGCTCACGACTGTCAAAAACTCTGAGATGTGGCTGTTTCTTTGACAGCGGGGCAGGTCTGGTGGACCGAGTGACAGAGAAAGAGAGAGAGAATCAATGGGTCATCTATTATGTCCAGCGCTTAATGAAAAGGCTCTGCTGCAGATGAGTAGAGTGCTGCCAAAAGGAAGTCTTTAGAGGCTGTCTCTGCCTTTAGCTTGATGTCATGATCAGTTTAATACTCAGACTTCTTGTCCTCCACTATTGATCCGCTGCTTAATGGCTTTTCTTAAACAAGCATCATTCAAAGTGCACTTTATTACTGCTGTTTTCCTCCTCCTCCATTCTTTCTTACACCACTTATCCATGAAGGTATCTATCTATCTATCTATCTATCTATCTATCTATCTATCTATCTATCTATCTATCTGAAATAAACCAGGCAAAACCTTCATATGGATCTGGATGGAGGGGCGAATTGAGCAATTTTTATTTTATATTTTAATATTTATTTTTTCATTCAAGAAACTTTCTGCCATGGTGGAGGTATGTGTACTGATATATAATATAATAATATAACAATAATAATTATATAATAACAATTATATAATAATAATTTTATATAGTTTTATTTATTGGTGCAGTGGTTAGCAAGACGCAAGAAGGTCCTGGGTTCAAATCCACCCAGGGACCTGGGCCTTTTCAATGTGGAGTTTGCATGTTCTCCCTGTGTCTGCATGGGTTCCCTCCGGGTTGTCCGGCTTCCTCCCACCACCAAAAACATGCAGTAGAGGTGAAATGGTGACTCTAAATTGACCGTAGGTGTGAATAGTTGTTTGTCTTTCTATGTGACCCTGTGATGACCTGGTGACTTGTCCAGGGTGAACCCTACTGCCTGCCCAAAGTCAGCTGGGATAGGCTCCAGCCCCCCTGGGACCCTACACAGGATAAGTGGTTACAGAAAATGAATGAATGAATGAATAATAAAAAATTGTGATTTCAATATTTCCAATGTCTGTGCAGATCTGATATGGATGGTAAACTGTTCCAGAGATTGGGAGCAGCCTCTGTTTTTAAGGCTGGATCTTGGCACATCCACGAGCAACTGGTTGGTAGACCTACTGTAAGTGCTCTAACTGGAGTATGAAGGTGCAAATAAAAAGGAGCCATTTAAAACCTTAAAAACAAGCAATACAATCTTAAAATCAATCCTGCAACATATAGAAAGCCAGTGGAGAGAATGTATATTAGTCATAGGTTTAGAAAATAGAAGAACCACTGGTGCAGACAAAGCCGGAGATAGTGTGATCATGCTTTAGCTGTCAGGTGCAGATATTATATTATTATTGTTCGTATATTCATTGTCCGTGAATGTTTTGCAGACACATTACGAAAGAACATTTCTGTGACTTTGTAATTCTTTTCACTTCTTATGAAACATGGTTTGCAACGGTTTCAGTCAAGTGAAAATGCAATTATAGTCTAGACAAACTTTCTGGCAACTTTCTCAGTTTTGAAAAAGGCCCTTTCTCATTTTGTCCCGACAATTCCACCTTGCACAAACACCCGCAAGGAAATGGGTTTTTGTGTTTTTGGTTGAAGAACTTAAGAAGGACTGACCTGCACAGAGCTCAGACATCAAACTCCTTCTAACACCTTTGGGATGACTTCCAGCACTGACTGCAAACCAGGCCTTATTCTCCAACAACGGTGCCTGACCTCATTAATGCTAAAACCCTGCAGTCAGGTTCCAAAACCTTGTGGAAAGAGGATAAATACCAACAGGTTTGACCATATATTAAACAATCACATCAAAATATCTTCCCTGTATAGTCTTTAGTCTTAGATTTCTATGTTAATGATGCACACTATATAAATGCATGTCTGTCACCTGCAGCTTGAGCCCATAAATGAGTTATCTGGTGACTTCAGTGGACCTCAGATGTTGTCTCTGTGCGGCAGCTGGGTGTTGCAGTGTCCTTGTTAAAGTACTCTCTGTGGTTTATGTATCTGCTGGCACTGTGAACTATGGCCCAGGGATTTACAACACCTCATTACCGAGCCATCATAAACCCCTCATGTTTATAAATGTTAATGTCCATGATTTATTTTTAAATGTCATCTATGTATCGCAGTTGAAAGGTGTGCTAATGAGGGGGGACGGCAGGGAGGGAGGGGGGACGGCAGGGAGGGAGGGGGGGAGGAACGGCTGACGGACAGACAGATGGAGATGTCAGATGAGAGGGAGGGAGGGAGGGAAAAATGACTTTTTGATGACTTTTGCTCCTCCGTCTCTTTGTTCTTCACTTTATTCTCGGCAATTTGTCATGAAAGCCTCTCGCCCCAAGTGGCATATCTGCAATCAGTCAGTTATGGATATCTCTCCTTTAGCCACAGTCAGAGCTGCCACCGTCTTTTGTGCCAGTTTGTGGACGACGACGACGACGACGATGATGATGATGATGATGATGATGATTCTTTGTTATGGTGATTAATAATGTGATCTACTGAGCGGCGCACATGTGTGCGCGTCTCACTTCAGACGTTGACATCTCACGCGTTCACTGATGAGATCTGTTCGTGGAGGAGATGAAAAATGGAGAGAGAGGGAGGGTGGGAGGGTCCCTCCCTCTGCTCCTCTCCTCAGGAGGTGACACACTTCCACTTCAAAGATAGAATTGTTGCTTATTAGAGTGGCAGAGTGAGACCAGTGGTACGGTTCAAACGCTCTTGCTCACTTTCAATTACACTTTTGGATACAGATTCGTATTTATATCTGAGAGAAATGTGATGATCAAAGCAAACAAAGCAGCGCTCACTACCCCCCCCGGCTCCAGACGAACGTTAGAGCTCCTGATTCCAGCATAAAGATCGAATGTCATCACTCCACATATAAACGTAATTCTTATCCACTCACGCTGGAAGAATAGAAGTTACACTCCACATGAACGAGAACCTGGTTTGAATGATGAGGTCTTTGATAGTTTCCATGACAAATTGAAGATTGCTGAAAGTTTGGATCAGAGGGACATAATAGCCAGCAGAAACCTCTCTGTGGCCAAAACAAGTTGATTTACTGAAGCAAAACAGATAATATGTTCCAGATTTCTGGTAAGAGATGTCATTTCAACAATTACAGCTAAGATACGACCTGCTTTTTACATCCGCCAAATCTGGCTTGACCGACAGGAACTGCATTCCCCATTTTGGCTTCAGATCACACAGCTCTGATTGATCTCTATCGCTTCCCGCTCAGCCACATGTTGCTGTTTGTGTCGCCCATCCAAAATTTAAATTTGGGCAACGGAGCAGAGGCTGGGTTCTGATGAGGCGAGATGATCGAGCAGAAACCGTCACAGCGGACACGCCTGTCGATTGAAGCAAACAGCCCAAAACAGTTTTCTCTCTGAAGCTGCTCAAATCAATGTTTTATATTAACAATGGATCAATTGACTGTCAAATGTGTGTTGGGAAAGGGGTGGGGTGTAGTGACAAATCTGTTACAGTCACACCAGGACACACATTAAATGGATGAAAGGAAGCTATTGAGTCAAACCTCTTGTGAAAACAAGTTTTCCTGTAAGAAATAGAATTTTTTCCTTTTTCTTCATTTTTTTTCCAAAATTTTATACACAGCATTAAATCTATATTAAAGGAATTTGACTGATTTTCAGGTCACTTTTGGGCAGTAAAACTCCACTTAATATGTAAAATTCAACATTCATATACAACTGTATTATCAACTTATGTTTTTGCATTAAAACTGTTAGTAAAGAGTGAGCAAGAGATTTATTTTATGCAGTCAGGTGTCCCACAGGGTGGCGAACCTCGTCCCGTCCATACTTGTGAATGACCGAGTCTCTTGAATATGTCCCTCCTACTCAATCATGACATCATCACTTGTTACCAATGAACCTCTTTACTCGTGAAATGGTCCAGTCAAGTGTTTTTGAGCATTACACAAATTTTCTTTGTCTTCTTGTCCCAACGTTTTTCAGACATGTTGTTGGCATCAAATTCTGAAAAGCATATTGTCTTCATACTGCTTTATATTGATTATATGTCAAAAAGGATTAACAAAGTTATTGCATTCTTACCTCCATTACCATACTTGTACTATTTTACACATGCTCACTTTAAACAGTGTAGACTGATCGGCTGCTTCGCTGTTTTGTTCCCTGTTGTTTGTTTTGTTTTGTGCTGTCTTGCACATGTTGTCCTAAATCATGCACTTTATGTAGTCCCATGTCAATATGTAGCAGCGTGGTCCTGGAGAAACGCTGCCTCATCTCACAGTGTACTTGTACATGGCTGAAAAGACAATAAAGCTCCTGACTTGACTTTTCAGTCAATGTCTGTCTGTCTGTCTGTCAGGATTGATACAAAAACTACTTGATGGATTTTGAAACTTAAGGTGTGAGCGTTGTTGCTGGAAAGAAACCGGTACATTTTGAAGTGGTGGGATTTAAAAAATTTTTTCACTTTCTTTAATGTTGCATTTTTCTGAATTTCGTCTTTTACGCATAAACAACAGTACCTGACAGGTGTTTATTAAACTTGATAGAAGGGTTGGGCATTAATCAAGGAAGATCCCATTAAAGTTAGGAGTGGATGCAGAAAAATGAGAGGATCTTTTATTTTTTATTCTCTACCTTTAACATTGCAAGATAGAGCTTTTAGGTTGGGCTGTTTTCATGATAAGCCAAAAACTCCAGGATGGATTTCATTGAAACTTTGTGGAGGGGTGGGGTCAGGCAAGCTAAAGAAACGTGGAGGATTGTTTGGCCTCAGTGGACTTAAGAACTTTACTGAGCGCCATTCTAGTATTTTATTTATGTACACTGTGTCAAAATGTTTTTGAAATTAGGATTGTTAAATACATAAATGTAACATTCATCTCTGTTTGGTCTCCACCATCTCTTTTAGGTCTTTTACACCATCACCTGAGGGATCACCAGCTAGCTTCTAATTTCTAATGTCTGTTGTTTTGTCTTGCGCAGACAGTGAACAGAGGATTTTCTTTTCTCTTACTAAAACATGTGCCTGTAACAGCTGGACATTATGTTACTGAGAGCTGGGTTTGTGGGCCAAAACAGATAAAGACTGTTTTAAAAAGGACTGGACTGAAGGATTGAACTGCTGAAGTGAGGGGAAACTAGAGTTGGGTGAAATTCAAAGTGAACTCTGTTACCATAAATGGCATCTTTCATAGTCATCTGATCCATTGTTAATAAAAAAAAACATTTGATCAGTGTAGCTTAAAATTATTTTCATACTTGGCTTCAGCAGATGTGGTGGTTGCCACTTGGATGAACCTGCCTAATCTTTCACTTGAAGTTATTTAAGAGTGATTTTCTTCTCTCAGTCTAGCGTTGAGATCCAAAACGCTTCCACAGTGACTGCATCCCCACATATACATTCCTATCTGTCCAACTGTCTATCAAATTCAGATGGAGATGAGATAGAAACACAGAGGTTCACCCTTTACCTCTGAAAATCCTCCAAAAAATGCAAGTCATTACTAAAGATTGCCAAATAACACGTTTACATAAATGAGGTCTGAATGTATATGTGTTTGTTTTAGGAGGATTTCACACACTTTCATCTGCTTTCCATTACGAACCAAGTAGACGCAGCTTGAACTGTGAATCCAGACAGACCTCAGTGATGAACTATGTTCAGTGCGTTTGCAGGTGACACTGTGTGTGTTTGTGACTGTATGCTGAGGCAATGTGTGTCTGTTTATTCCCAAGGAGATGCGGCCCTTTGTTTATCCTCCCTGGATTTAGCTGTTGTGTGTCGGTGTCTCCGTGTTTTTCAGCGATAAAGCGTCGTTTCAGCTGGTGGTCCTGTTCTGCAGCGTTGGGCGAGCAGCCGAACGACCTCTGGATGAATGGGCTGTGAGGTCCTCGTGTCGGCCGAGACAATCACCTACAATCTCCAGAGGGGCTCCTTATGTGATTCCACGGGCCTTATTGTGTTCCCTTTCATGCTAAACTGTTGTCACCCGACAGCATTCCACTACTTCGCTCCTATTTTGATGACATCTTGATTCAAACAGGGAAGCAGATTTAGTTGGAACACACATCCACGACTATTGAAGAACTGGATTATTTTGGAAAAGCTGATTTTTTTTTGTTTTTTTGTGAAGTGGTAAATCATGAATTAAAGATGAGACTGGAGTTTTTCTAACGCTGACGCTGAATAACAAAAAGCTCAATCACTTTAAAATTCTTCATATGCCATTCACATCGCATCCCACTGCATTTTACAGAACTTATCTTTGCTTTTATTGTTCATTACCTAAAATCCTTCAAGTCCCTCAGCCAGTACGAACAGAACAATGGGGCCAATCTATACCATGAAAAACAAACTTCCCTCCACTCACTGGTGTCCCTGCTGTTGTCATGGCAACTGTGACCAGTGGCACACCAGTCTGCTCTGTAGAAAGAGAGGCAAACAGACCAATAACAGCTAAGAGTCATCATCAGCCTCCTAATTAAAGACAGAAATGACAAACAAGATGAAAATGAAAAAGGCCCTCATATACAGCCTCTCCAGTCCCCCCCCCCTTACATCCTGGATCTTTATGTGTAGCTGAAAAGAACAACCAGAGAGTCATTCTCAACACAATGCGTCACCAGAGGACACGTGTGGGAGAATATTTCATGGGTAATTGAGCTGGTGTGATGCTGGGCAGTGTCATCGTTGGGGGAGAGATAGGTGAAGGGCTGTGGAGGAGAACAATCAGAGAGGCTTAACAAGCTCTCGCTGGCTTCTCACATCAGTGTAATTAAAGCAAGTCAGTGGAACAAGCGGCCCCTCTGAACCTTACAGGAAAAGACGAGAGCTGTACAGTTTCACGTGGCTGCACTTCTGAAGTTGATCTCTAAATATTTGGGCACGCTCATTCTCACTTTTTTATTCGATTTATCAGCGTTCTGTGAGGCTGCTCAGACAACGAAATGAAAATTGTGTGTCATATTCAAGTTACAGTTGTCTTTTATTTGCCATCACCCAGACTTGTCCTCTCTTCTGTGACATACCGACTCAAAAAATACAAATTGAGCTCATGAATATATGCATACGTGCTCAGAAAGCAAAATTTATCTGAATGCTTTACAAAAATAGTGACAAATGATTATTTGCAGGATGAACCACCAAGCTGCCAGCCAGCTTTGAACTTGTAGTGCTATTCAGTAACAATGGGGTGGTTTAGGTAACATCATGAATCTGTGATATTCACTCTCGCTCATCAACACATCAAACACGTTAGGCTATTGTATTTGCTCAACTTATGGCTTGTAAAGCACACAGCAGTGTCCAACAACGGCAAAAATGAGAAGAGTGCATTATGCGGATGAATTAAACCACAGAGGGAGCTCCCACTGCCAGGAACCCGACCTACAGGGGGACAGGGGACAACAGGCCCCAGGCCTCCCCCAAGTGTGCATATACTAAATGGGGCGGCACGGTGGCGCAGTGGTTAGCAAGAAGGTCCTGGGTTCAAATCCCCCTGGTGACCTGGGACTTTTCTGTGTGGAGTTTGCATGTTCTCCCCATGTCTGCATGGGTTCCCTCCGCGTTCTTCGGCTTCCTCCCTCCATCAAAAACATGCAATGAGGGTGAATTGGTGCGAGTATGAATGATTGTTTGTCTCTCTATGTGACCCTGTGATGAACTGGTGACTTGTCCAGGGTGAACCCTGCCTCCTGCCCAAAGTCAGCTGGGATAGGCTCCAGCCCCCCCCCACCCCCGCGACCCTACACAGGATAAGCGGTTACAATGAATAAATATGCTAAGTAAATGTTCAGCACAAATACATGTATTTTGTGATTGTGTGAAAGATTCACATCTCAGATTTGTGACAAATACGACACCTTGTCCCTATTTGATTGGTCGAAGCAACCGACTACTGCTGAAGACCGGACCATTGTTTGGATCACGGCCTAATTAAACATCTATTGTGTGTCGTTCTGTTGAAAAACACCCATGTGTGCGCTATAGTTTTCTTTTCAGTAGCCTCACGGTACTGAAGCTTCATTTAATGTACAGTAGCTGCAGCTTCGCTCACCATAAACTTTCCAAGTGGCTTGCCCAACACTGCTAGCTTATAGCCCCCAGCCAATTACAGTGAGGTTCACCTGTAGGTCAAACAGTAAGCAACGAGGATACATTACCGTCTCTCCTCTGCTCTGCCTGTCATGGATAAAGAGCTGCTGGTGACTGAATTCACACACAACCCAGCGATGTGGCGCCTTCTTGCTGGTTTGTACGGAGGTGTGAGAGTATTTATTTGTGCCTCAGAATGTAACCGCCATGAAAGAGAATCAGAAAATAACTTTATCACTGCTTTGTCGTTGCTAACAACTCTGTCCATTCACCATGCAGCTCGTCCAGTAGTTTGCATTTGGTTAATGATACCAGTTTGTGTGTATAAGTTCATCAAAGTCACAGAGGAGATGAAATCCCCCCCCCTGTGTGCAGCGATCTCGTTGAGACGAACCGATTTACCATTCTACCCTTTTAAACATGTGAGGTGAGGTGTGAGTCTGTCAGTCTGTCATTGGGAGCACTCAGGAGGTGTCATGCTTTTGGGTCCACTGAAGATGAAAGGATGATTGGACACGGCACCAAAGAGTTTTAACTCTGTGCTAAATACTGGCCGTACCTACCGTGCTAACCATACTTGGTTATCTCTGTCTGTGCAACTAGTTTGTCAATGATCACTAATTGTGTTTTGCTTTCTTTATATTTAGTGACGAGGCTTTCCTTCAGCCTAATATTATTATTTATGATATGATAATGTAATATCTTTGCACAGTTTTTAGGCTTTATGTTTTTGATCACATGTTTCAGGCACCCCTCAGGGAAATATATTATCCTGCTTTACATGAATTACAATGATAAATGTAATAAAGTTAATACAATATACAATTGTTGCCCCTAAAGTGGTGGCCAGATAAGTGGAGATGAAATAAAATAGCAAAATAGAAAGGGATGGAGACAGCCCGTGCCTGAGGACTGATCGTTTGGGTAGACAGTGCCAATAAATCAATCCTTTGAATACATTAGAATAACAATAATCACAGAACATGAATTTAGAAATTCTAATTAAGTCTATAAGTTTACTTTATCTACTCCTGTGGGAAATAAGAGGGCTTACTTCGTTAAATCATGAGTTTTATTTGTTGGAAGCAGCACAGTCGCTACACAGTCCTCTAGAGAAGATCTTTCTGTGAGGATCTGCTGGTCTAATATCCAGAGGAGTGTAGAGAGTCCAGCATGGGGGCTGTCAGTAGAATTGAGGTCAAAATGATGAAGGAGAAGAAGAGAAATTGTGATGTTTTAAAACAACTCTGATATGCTTTGGGATGGAATCAATACTAATGCCCTAATTTACTTATAAGGTTTTGTTTTGACTGGATGCCTCTCACACTTACTGGCCTGGAGATGTAATTGTAAAAAGGATCCTTGACATTTTGATTTTTTTAGTTTGCTAAAGGCTGTATCCTTTCCCTATTGTTTGAGCGAGTGCATCCAGCCTCCAGTTTCTCAATAATGTCTTTTTGGACTAGATTATTTATTTCTTGCAGCCTGAGTATCCTCTGAGAATTGACCGATATGTGACCGGTCAACAAGCTGAGAAAAAGCTGGGCACAGCTGAACTTTTCAGGCTTTTCATCCATCTACAGGAAGAAAATTTAAGTACAGATACTTCCATGTTTCCCTTGAGATATATTTTTCATTGACAATAGTTTTGCCTGGCGGCTCCAAAATGAATGAAAATTTTATTACGACCACTCACAGCATCACAATTTCCTTTAAATCTTAGTAAAAATGGCAAAAAAAGGGGGCAGGTAATCGAAACAGAGCAAAGCATCAACTAAACAAATGGCCTCCACACTGCAGGGCTTCAATATCCATTTATTTTATGTCGTCAAGTTATGTTTTACTGTAACGTCTACCAAGAAACATGTGGAAGACCTACATTCATCACTGGGGTCAGGGATTGCCACAAGTTTAGATATTTATGTGCTATTTCTAGTGCTACTTACTGTGGGCTCCTGCTTTCTTGGTAGGGAATCGTTTAAATCGTTCCTATAAGTCAATAAGAGATGAGTAGAACCCCACATTAAAAAGAAAGCAAGAATTTTCCAAGAGGGGTGGAGGTGGGGATGAGTGGTGGATCACTTTTACCCTGGAGACTGGAGCTCATGTCCCGTGAGAAATCAAATGTCACCAGTCTTTTCCCGAAACCAATCAAGTAGTTTTTGTCGATAAATTCCACGTTAGCTACGTGTTAGAAAGGTTTCTGGCGGGGGAGCTCTGCACGTTGCTCAAAGACACAAAAGAGAAGGCTTATGGGATGAATTGTTGAACTTTTATCAAAATCAACATAGGAGCTTATTTGCTTATGTTGGCACAAAGAATGAAAACAGGGACAAACACGTTTAGCCCCATTTCCACTGCGTAGCACCGGCTCTACTCGACCCTACTCGCCTTTTTTGCGTTTCCACTAGGTAAAAAGTACCTGGTACTACTTTTTTAGTACATCCTCTGTTGTGGTTCCAAGTGAGTCGAGCTGGTACTAAAAGGTCACATGAAACGTTACAGACCAGTGATTGGTCAATGCCCGGCACGCACGGAATATCCTGCACAATGGCCGCCAAATCAATCAATGGCCAAATCAATGGCCGCCACACGTAAACAGTCAAGTTACTTTGGCGACAGTAACTTGTTTTTATTGCAGCTGCTATATTGAGGGGGTGCAGCTGTCTTAAACAGCTGATGAGAGGATCAGGAGGGGTGGAAATGGGGCTTCAGAAATACACTGAAATTGTCTTATGTGGCCCTAACTTGAATCAAAAGCAACATCCAATTGATCCACACTGCTGGAAATCACCCAGACCAGCTGAGGGAACCTCTGTCCTGAATGCTGCTGTCGTTTTTCTCAGCCAGTCCATGATAACGCATTGGATTGAGGCAAAAACCAGAAGGGTAGCTTTCTCCTTTTCAGGGTTCAAAACAAAAGGTCTTGGACCCTCACTACATGAGATGCTCTCCCTCAAAGAAACTCAATTTTCACTTTAAAAGACAGACTGATCTGCCACCCTCTCTCATTCCTTTTCTCCTCTGCTCTCCTCTGGTGTCCACTGAGTTGTTCCCTCAGCCTGGATGAAGGACGATTTCACAAATCTGTCATCCTGGAAATCCCGACACTTTATTTCCTCTCAGACAAAGAGCCAGTGATGGCTGATGAGTTTGTAGCTGCTGGGGGATTTGACAGACTCTGGGGGAATAATAAAGCAATTTCAGCCTGCCAGGAAAGTTGGAGGAAGGAGAGGGAAAAACACACAGGAGGAAGATATAAATCTCTCGTGTGATGGCTATAGTTTTTTGGTGGAGAAATGAGACAGTTAAATTGTATAGAGAGATAAATGCCGATGACCATGGCATCGCTGTGGTGTGGAAATTACAGAGTGGCCATTAAAGATGTATTGAAAATGGTGAAAACTCAAAAACAAAGGTGATTGGAGGGTTAAGAGGGCTTTAACAATCTGTGCGGGTGTAATATTTATGCCCTCCTACTGAAACATCATAAAGTAATACAAAGACAGTACATAAAAAGTAATAGAACATAAAAAGATGTGAAAGGGCCTACAAAGAATCAGTCATTATGTAATGTATCATATACACACGTTTGAATTTCCTTTTTTTTTAAGTTTGTTTCTTCACTTGAATTCAGTGTCTGACTTTGACAAAGCTAATTTGAGCGACAGGATTTTTGACTTTTTAAATATCTGAATAGAATAGTGAATATTGAGTTGGCTTCTTGAATTGTCAGTTTGAATGTGTGAACACTAAAACTACTTGTACAGGACATGAAAGTTCTAAAACGGCACAATTTCAAATGGACGGTTTAAAATTCCAAACACATAAATTCACTGTTTCAACGCTTTGAAGTAATTGATATAAGTGATTTATGTCAAACATGTCCTTGGTAGAGGTAATAATCCATAGAGTTGCTTATGAGTTTCAGTGTTTGCTTCAATACATGTCCCCATAAGTGTTTAAATTCAGAAGGATAACTGAACTGAGAAGAAGAATTGAGATAAACAACAATAGTCAGCCGTGTTTTAGCTCTTGTGACCAGCCTAAAAGTTATCCAGTGCATCACTGGCAGTGGTTTCTACTGTTTTGCTTGAGTGAGGACATAACTTTCCGATTTGTTTTTGAAATTGAAAAAAATGTGGATTTATTTATTTTAGTAATACGATTATTAGATATTAAAATTTTTTTTTTAAACCATTTGAAAACTACGGAAGAGGATTAGGGCCACATGAACTATGTTTTTTTTTTAGAATTCTGACTTTAAAGTCAGAATTTTAAATTTTTTTTTTCATGTGTCCCTAATCCCCTTCCATAGACATCATATTGAATTAGCTTTGAATTGCTTTTTAATGTGTCATTACACATCGTATGATTGTATCAGGGACTTAGTTTTCAAACTTCCCACTGAGAGGGATAGATACACCCCCCAAACCATATAACTCCATATTACATATACAATATATGTGTCGTATATTTAAAATAGAATACAGAAGAATATAAACTTCAACATTTACAAGCATAGTCATATATTTATATTGAGTACATTTTGTGGAATATGAGATGAGCCGTATTATTTTCGGCTATTTCTCACTGTTGAACTGCCTCCTGCTGTACATGTTGCAGAGAGATCAGCAGGTATTGCATTGCTTAGCTGAATAAAACAAGTGTAACATTATGCATTTTTGCCATTGAGACAGTAAAAGAAAACATTACTGGAAAAGAATTTCTGACTCTATGTAGTATAATAAAAATATGGTGTGATTTTCATATATCACTGCAGACAAAAATAAACAGAAGATATTTCATGGTGCGGCTCTCAGCACAGCCTGGCTCTCTGCTGTAGGGAGCAACCAGAAAGTGTAAATTGCTTCAGTCAGACAACAGACAACTTTCTCACTTCACATTGTAAATCCACAGATACAGAGGTTTGTGGAGATTTGCAGTCTTACAGTGATATTTCACAATGACAGCAGCAACTACTAACAACCACCCCTAAGCTTTTCATGTCTTTTTTCCCTGACATTCCATCCATCATTAACTGTCATGTTATGACGTTCCAGCAGAAGAAAAGACTGTTTTTCTTACCCTTCATCAATAGACATTAGAGAATTTTCAAGTTCAGCTCAAACTGCACAAATTACCTGCTGTGTGCTGTGTGGGGCTGTGAGGCGACAGCAGGCTGTTTGATTACAGAAATTGTGTGCACTTTGTTATGGTAATGAGTGCCTTTCAGAAACAGCACCTTGTAACCTTTGTCCTCCAAGTGCATTAAATTCTTTTGAGATGCTGCTTTAATGGAAAACCAGACTGCATAATCAACTGCGGACTGACATTTATAACATGAAAATTGCAAATTGGAGAACCGTGCATGTCCACTGGGAGAATGGTGGAAACAGTGTTTGGTGGTGGCAGATGAGGCCAGCATCTGCTCCACAAAGATCCTAAAGTGCATCCTGTAGGCAGCTTACTTTAAAGTGGACATCCTTTATTTTAGACAGGAGCACTTGAGCTTTATTTGACAGTTCACAGCAAGAGATTGCTGAGAGTTCTGCCTCCTCTCATAATATCATAATGTGATGCAGCCTCGTGGATTAACAACACGCTGTCCTGATTTCTATGCAATTCAGGTTTTGTACTTACAAATTGGAGCACGCAAGGGGATAGAACTGGTTTGATTAAGACTGGTGCAGTGAGTAATACTCTCACACGCACACCCAATCTGCAACCCCCTTCACACACATGGTCTCACTCTTATGATTCCACTCTACTGCGCCTCACAGCATAGTGCAGCGCTTTGGTTCAACAACTCCCTCTGTGGGGAGCGAGGGAGCCTGCTTCAGTCCAGCCAACCATTGGAAACTCATTATTACAGTACTAAGTGATGGATCATTTCCAAATGATCTCCACGTACACCTCAACAATTAAGCCAGCAGCAAGGCAATTACAGATCAGCAATATAGCGGTGGGACACTGATATATTGCCAGACTTTAACCTTTGGGCTGGCGGACAGATTACACTTATTAAGCCACAGCGTTATTGCACCAATAAAAATCGTCGCGCAGCCATATCAGCCCACATAACTGCAGACTGGACATCCTTCTTGCTGGAGGACTGTGCTGCTGGAGGTGCTGGTGAAAATGGTGTTTGACGGGAGAGCAGAGGAGAGGAAAGTGTGAGGTCAGGCAGGTCCCTGTTTGAATGCAGCCATATCACTCTGGCAACATTTAGTTTTCAGACATTATGTGGTACGATGTCAGGCCCAAAAACTAACTATAAGGATTTTTCTGTGGTAATGCCCTCATGTTTTGTGAGTATACCACTGTGGTCCCTACTGGGGATGGACTGGGGCAAAAAAAAAACATCCTTGTGGTCTCCTTAAGTCTGTGTACTGTACTATTCCCCCAAACCAGTGCTACAGAGCTGAGAAGTAAGTGTTGTGGACAAGTGTACGAGTCTTTTTTATGTGTTTTTTTACAGTTGACTTTTGATTTCTTCATCGGACCATATTACTATTAAATACCTCGTCTCTTCCTCTACCCATGTGCTGCTCATATGTTCTTTTGTTTATTGGCAACGGTACCCTGCTATGACTTCCTGTAATTGGTCCGAAAGTCCAAGCCATCCAAAACAGTGCTTTCACACTGTAAATGAACCGAACCATGGTTGAGTCTGATCCGTACTGAGGCCACCTCTTTTTGTCGGGCCAAAGTCCAGCTAGTTGATCCAGATCCTTGTTCCGGGGGAGGTTTGACACCTGCAATGGTTTGGATCAAACTGAAAAATCCTAAAGTTCGGACCAAACAAAGTACAGTAGGTGTGAAACCCACCTTAGTTACTCTGTTTTGTCACAGGAGAATTGTATTTCTCTCCACAGTTTTAGAGAATGTATAATTCTACTTGGCCCTGTGATGAACTGGTGACTTGTCCAGGTTGTACCCTGCTTTCCTCCCAAAGTCAGCTGAGATAGGCTCCAGCCCCCAAGACCCTATACAGGATAAGCAGCATGAATATCATTTTACTTTTTAATGCTGGCTGGTGGATGATTTAGTTCATCTCACTTGATGTCGATCTATCTATCTCTAGTTTCACCTTTACTGATATGTACCCTATACTGTGTACCTGTGCAATGAAAACATTCAATAATTGTTCTGCCTTGTGCAATTAATGGGGATAGTCACAGTCAAAGTGAATGTTAACATAAATATGTTATTTTGATATTTATTGCTTTAGTACTTATAGCACTTTGGAAGGGACTTTGATTTGCATGAGTTTCGTCAAACATCTGGGCATCGATTATTCATTAAGCATAGCTAGCTCTGTGTTTGTAAGTGTGTGTGTGGTGTACCATGTGTGTATTTCCCAGCTTTTCTTTTTTTTTGTCTTTTTCCAATCTCAGACTAAAGTATTAGCGTTACACTGAGTTACACTCAGTTATACAGCATAAATATAAAAGTGGTTCCCACTGCGGCAGTTCTGGTAAACAGCTTGGCTAAAATGTTGGAAATATGTTGCATAGCATTGTTTTTTCTGTTCCTTTTTTAATTGGTCCACATTTTGTCAGCTATTTTTCAATTTAGTCTTCGTCTTAGTCCTGTGTCAAATGTCCTTGCTAGTTTTAGTTGATAAAAATGCCATATTTAAAATCCTGTAATCACTGTCTATAATGCACTCTGTTACAGCAAGACAAGGCAAGGTGACGGAACAAGAGAGCAGTTTTTTAATCACATTGGTTCCATTCGACGGGCTCCCTAAAGGGCACTAAATCACATTTTATCTACCATACAGGCATCAAGGTGGTGTTTCTTCAAAAATGACCCCACCAATGGGGGAAGAAAATAATTCAGTGCTTAGTCTATTTCACCTCAAAAGCCCTGCATCCGCTCAGCACCTTGGACAGAGATGTCTTTCAGAGAGACTGCTCTCCACTGCTGGAGATCATGCTAAAAACACAGAGAGCACCACCTACCCCTCATTAGTTATTCTCAAACAAGCAGGCGATTGGTTTGCCTCACAGGATACTGGAAGAAAAGACAGAAAATAAAGCCCAATGACCCGTTAATTCAATCAGTGCTAATTCTGAGTTGAAGTGGGATCCAAGTATCATGACAGTATCGAATCAGGAGGTAAACGTATCATGTTCATAATGGCTACAAAGCTTACCAGTGACAACTGTTGGCTAAGCCTGCTCATCAATTTAAAAAAAAATGTTGCCACCTCAGGTCAGAAGCCTAATGAAATGCTGCCAACCATAATCTACAGTTTATCTGCTGTGACACCAACTTGCAGGATAACTAATGTAAAGCTATCAGCTGAAACTCGAGGTGACAGGAGAATGGGAGGAAAACCTATGAAAAAATGAGGTGAAATAGATTGAAACAGAAAAGATGGAAATAAACTAAGACGTTTTTCCACAGTAATGAGGACAGATTAATTCAAAGGCACGTGCTTCCTGCTGCTAAGGTCCTTAATTAACTGCCTCTGTGTAGAAGTGAAGTTTGAGCTTGACAGCAGCTCTTTTTGCTTTCTTTGTAGTCTTCTTCTCTCCACTGATATTGCATTAACACACCCACATGTGGTCTGTTGTGTGAAACATCTTGGAACACATAGAGAATGTAATATTTGAAATGTCTAGGGAACAGGTGAAAATGTTCTTTCATTAGAAAAAAAAAAGACCGCCTCTTGTTCTCATTGTGCAAATCGTTGCATCATTGTGCAAAGTGTGTTTTACTTAGATAACATTCCCAGGTCTTTTATAGACTGTTAAGACTTTGTTCACAGCCAGCAGGAGAGATAATTAGAATAATAACACTTTTCAATTTGAAAGACAGTTTCATTCTGCATTTGCTTGTAAAACAGTGCATGTCTGACTTTTCGCGTTTCTTTATCAATTTCTGTTATTCCAATCAATTTCTCCAGACTGATCATTAACTCAGGAATATGAATTTTGAGCCAGAGAGTCAATTCCACACTGGAGAACAGAGCAAAATTCATTTTTTTGTTCAAACAAAGATGGGAAACTGAAATGTTTTTTCAGCACACAAAGAGCAGAGGTCATGTAAGTTCAAAACCTATGGAGCAAGGCATTACCTGTATGATGTCCATTCGTTAGAGGTAAACACTTGCTTGCAGCTATCTTCACTATTTGTCCAAGCAAGCTTATGATAATAATGTTTATTCAATACACATTTATCAACAGATAAGGAAGTGACAGAGAGATGTGGCTTCTTTTTGATGAGATAAGTGCAGATTGTGATGTCTGACAAGAGCTTAGTGTAGAAAAGTAAGTTCATGAAACAGCACAGTGAGTCCTAATGTTTTATTTAGAAGAGGCAATAAAGTAGCACAAAGTGGAACAAGTAGCAGGGTCCCTTGTTTAAGTAGATTTCACAGCAGCGTGGTGTTGGGGTTGTTTTCTGACTCAAATTGATTTTCAGTAGCTTTGCTCTTTTGTTGATCCAGCAATGCAGTAGCGTGAGATACTTTTCCCCAAAATATGTCTGAAGCTCAAACCAAATAAAACTGCTCAGTAAATGATGCCACTGCCATACACAGAAGTAAATGAGTAGCCGCCAGAAGCATTTCCATATGATGGTGACATTATGTACCAATCCTTGGGCTTGATGCCTGCAACCTTTATGGATGGAGAAGAATTGATCCAGATCTTGTCAGGTTCTGTATTCTGCATTCTTGTATTCTTCTTTGAGTTGAGATACCTTTGTTAAATAGAGCGTACCTATATGATTTGGTTCAGTTCAGTGAAGCTTCATTTAATGTAGAGCAACTGGTATCTTAGCTCACTACACTTTCCAAGTTGTCAAAATTATGAGGGGATTCTGAGCAAGAAATCAGCTAAATATTCAGACATGATTTGAAATAAATTTGTTCTAGTAGTTCCAAAATCCTCTCTCCAACTCTGACTCATGTTTCAACTGACGTCTGCCTGTACGTAACAACTCACCTCTCATGAGAGATAGAGCGAGACCTCTCCTTGTGCGAACAAAAAGGCTTTCACTCTTAAACAAAAAGGTCTATCTCTGCAGGGATCCTTTCTTCACCATATGAGCCACTGAGTGGCAAAAAACACTTTTAGTGGACTTAACATTGAGAGTTGTTTCAAAGGATTATGTTGCAGCCATTGCTGCTGTGTTGCAGCTGCTGACTGAGGAGATGATCAGCATGGCCAGTTCCCCAATTCCAAAACGTTTGGCCTGTATTAATCATTGAAAGATCAAAACATGTTAATTTGGGTACTGGTTTAAAAATATTAGTATTCCCCCTTAAGTTATCACAAAAAATGTCTTCTAGTGGTCTACATTGCTTATTGGTTAAATCTTTTTAATATTAGGTCATCTGTGATGTAAAGTGCTGCAGGAAGTGCTGCAGTAGTCTAATGGGGTGTATTATACTTATAATGGCTAATGTAGCTTCAAGCCTCTAACCTCAAGCAGAGAGGTGGGCTGCAGAGGTCTGGTAGATTCACTTTATTCTAACTCCACAAGCCCAGGCTTTTTTATTTTTTTAATTTTCAAACTTGTACTCTTCAGCTCAAACCGACTTTGCCTCAGATGGCATCACTTGAGGGCTTTTATCAGACTTTGCGTAGCCTACTCTGGAGCAACGAAATGCTTCATGCAACTTTTTCATACACAAAGTAGTACTCCACAAGACCTATAAACAGACTTTGATTTCTAAAATCAGTGGAGCTGTCCTTTAAAGTGTATCACACAACCTCAACACTTCAACCCTTCACTTATTTCTGTCTCTCTCTACGCTGACTTTCAAATAAGGGCAAAAAGCAAAAAAATAAACATTAAGAAGTTCTGCTGCACGAATGACTACATTCAGAGAAATTTATCTTCAAGTTATTCCTCCAGTTAAGACATACAGTGAGCTGCCTCAGGGGTCCAATTGTTAGTGATTTGTAACCTCTCATACAAACACACATGCAAAGCATCCTACACTCATACGCGCCCATTGGAATAACACAGACACATCCACAAAGCAGACCTTGTCTACTAGAAAAAAAAAACAGAAAAAAAAATATGCTTATGAATTTATTATCATTATCAGCCTATTGTGACATTAATCCTAGTCAAACTGGTTTTATAATGCTTATTTATTTTTACTTAATGGAGCTGTAGTGTAGCTGGTTGCCACTATACATTATTTTTAGTGGGTGTGCCGGCTGAGCACACCTACAGTATTTGCTGCCATTCAGTCTGACAGAGGGGTGAAAAACAACACTCCAAGCAGCAGGAAGAGAAACACCGGACTGACAGGAAACCAGGAAATTAACCCTTCTGTGTGTTGTGCGTTGTGTTCGTTCCCTGTTTACTAGTTTGGTGTTCTTGGCCAAAAATGGCCGCTGCTTTCTAGCTGATTATAAATAGATAATAATACATACAGTACTGTGCAAAAGTCTTGAAAAGTGTGAAGAAATGCTGTAACGTAAGAATGCTTTCAAAAATATAAAATTTAATTGTTTATTTTTATCGATTTACAAAATGCAAAGTGGAGCGAACAGAAGAAAAACCTAAATCAAATCAATATTTAGTGTGACCACCCTTTGCCTTCAAAACAGCATAAATTCTTTACAGCAATTTCTTCACACCTGCCTTAGACTTTTGCACAGTACTGTATATTATCATTTCATCTTTTTATCAACTCGAGTTCTTGTGAACATTGCAAGTCTTCAACTTCCGTGTGCTATTTATGGCCTGTAGGCCTCACTGACATGAGCTCATATCACTTGGCCATTGTGCTCAAGCCCTCAAAAAAGCTTCATAGAGTATACCAGAAAGAAAATTGTATACATCATTCAAACAATGTTGCAGTTGTTTATGACAACTGCCAACAGGTGTGGTTCCCAATTGGTAAAAATTCTGTTGTGGATAGGTTTCCGTGGGGGTTGCCATGGAAACCAAAAGGGGTGTTGCTAATGACACAATCCCACAAGATCAAAGACTTGGCACGAGTGGCGAGGTGGGTGATTGATCAGTCACATCAGAGTCACGTTAAAGGCACATTTCCTTTGATGTATCCCTTTATGAGTCATTAAGAAGAAGAAAATATAAAGCTGTGTCGAACTCCAAGAAACTAATTTCACTCACTAAATAAAGTTATCTACGATGAACACTGTTTCCACTAGCAAACAACTACAAGGAATAATGCTTCCAGAAAAAGACCCAAACTTAGACTTTCGTGTGAAGGCCTACATCAGAAACTATGAGTTGAAAGTCTGTAAAGAACTAGAGACTGCCAAGATGAGACTTATGTGGTGTCCTCCGAAAGAAAGAAGCATGATTAAACGCCACATTAAGACCCTGTGTGGAACCCTTTACCTGCTCCAGGGTAGAGCTACAAAAGACACTTTTGACCCAGGAAACCTGGAGGAAGAAAATGCATCTCTCTCTTTAAAGCTAAAACAAGCTGAAGACAGGATGGGGTTCGCTGCTATAAAGCTAGCTACCCAATTAAAAATAAATGAAGACTTGAAGAACACTATAAATCAACAGTACTTCTCTGCACTGAAAGCAAAGAACACGAACAAGGAACTCTGTGATCAAATGGCGGCAGCCCAAAATGATTTTGCTTTCAGATTGAGTTTGGAGTCTGCCATCAACATGGATTTTAGGTCAAAGCTGGAGGCTTTTGAACAGTTGCAACAACCTCAAATTCAAAGTACAGCTGACTTGTCAGAGGATGTGCATCAACTCAGGACACCCCAACCGGAGCTGGAGACCCATGAGCAGCAAGATGTGGCTCCTAATGTGAGCACAGGTCCGCTCAAGGCTTTGATAAAGTCCAACAATTTGAATGTTGAATCAGATTCCCGTGTGGAAAATGTTGAGCCTGTCAACAAGGAAGACAAGAAAGCTGTTTCCTTCAACATCGGCCAATATAAGAACAACAGGAAAGAAGAAATGCTACTGGTTACCCGCAGATGTGATGGGACATTGAAACTACTAAGAGTGGACATTGCTAATGTTCAGGATGGATTGATTACAGTAAGAGAAACCCTGCAAAGGAAAGAGGAGGATGGAAACAGAAGAGATACAGGGTCCAGGTGCAGAGTCTTGCGTCACAACTTGTGTAAGGTCTGGAATCGCTTTCTTGGGTCCTGCCGTGGCTTGTTTGGGTCCCGCCGTCAAACCTGTAGAAGAGATGAGTAAACATCTTCACATGGGAACCACTACATCAGCAAGGATCTCAGGTCCAAGCTGGAAGCTTATGATCAGCTGCAACAACCTCAAAGTATTTGTCACAGGATGTGTTTCACAATTGTTTCAATGTGCATCACTTTTTGCTGAATTAATCCGTAAAATACTACAATACAAAGAAGAGGGGAAAATGACATGTCGGAATGTACCCTAACCTGTAAAATGGCAAAAAAAAAATTCAAAAAAGAAAATGTGAGAAGACTGTTGTGTCCCTGCTTTTTAAACAATTCTAATTTATCTCTTCCAGTTTATTTTCTTAAATTGTGTCCATGTTTTGCCTTTTAAAACCTCAAAACCTGACTGTCCTTTTATTCAACAAGCTGGATGAGCTGGAAATTACGGTAACAGCTTTGGTCAATCAAGATGTACAACCATCACAGAAAAAGAACTGCTGCAAACAGATAATGAGAGAGCTCCCTATAGCCCTCTTTGACTCCACAGTGGAAGCCCAGCTATTGATTACAGCGCTGTGGGAGAGCATTGATTTTAATCTCAGTGTGAGTGGAAGGACTGAATCCACTCAGCAGAGGGAGGGAAGGTTCAACTTCAACAGCAAAGGGACAATGGATGGGAAATAGGCTCAGGCTTGACTAAGTGAGTGAGTAAGCCACTTGCTTTTCCTGAATGTACCACCCTAACATTACATCTTAGGCTCCTATCTAATGATCCTTGCCTAATGTACAATGATAATGGCAGAACTTCTTCCTGCAAACATTTTCTATTTTTAGATTAATTAAATTTTTGGCATCCAGTCCTGTTTGGAGAGAAACGTGATTATTCTCATCTAGTATTTTTCAAGTACAGCAATGATTGACATGTGAAGTTCACATATAGTCACTTGTGGTTTTCAGATATTTCACTAGTGAATAATCATTTTTGCTTTTTCTTAAAAAACATTTCAGTTGAAAGCATAATGCACAACACGTCCTAGATTATTGATGTGTGAATGAATGTGCACTTTTGCCTCTGACAGATCACCTCTTTCAATGTATCATTCAGCATAAGTGATGAGTTTGGGAGTGAGCTGCCTAGATTGATGGATTGATGGAGGGGGTGAAGATAACTGGAAGAAATATTGTCTGATGACCCCGGAGTAGATAAGCACAGCCCACAGGCTATCAAATGATGACTTTCTGAGCTCCAAACTAACGGCCTGCATGCTGAAGTGTGACGGGAGGTGGAGAGAGAGCGAGACTGAAGAGTACAAGTAAATCAGGAAGCAAAATGAGTGGCCGATGTCGATGGCAGCCAACTAACTGGATTAGCATGTGTAATAATACCAGCAAAGGTTAATGTTTACAGATGCAGAGAGGCTAATGCAGGCCAGCACTCCGTAATAGAAAGGACAGGTCAATGAAACTGGTTAATCATCTAACTAAATGGCTTGTGAATACAGCATGAGATATTTTGTAATGGATGTGGATGTCTCTCAAAGCGCATGACCAGTGAATGAGAACATACCGAGGACGATCATTCAACTCATCGAGACCGATATAAATGAATAAAAACTGTTTGCTTAACAGAAATATGCCCTCTCCAAGCAGCAGAATTTCTATTTCAGTGAACAAATTTTTGCAAAAAAAACATGTAAATAAATCTAAATGAACAAAACTGAAGTAACAAAGAGTAAATAACATTGGAATTAACAGTGGTTGAAAAGATATTATAAGATATAACAAATTACGTGACAAAACTGGAGGTGATGAAAATGCACGTGATTTGAAAGGTTGAGTGGTAAAAATCATAATTCAAAAAAATTGAGCTGAACATTTTTGCCCTGTCTGGTGGGTCAACAAAACATTTGCAGTTTTTTTTCCCAGGCCTTAATGCTAACAGAAAAGAAACGTGTGCAAACCTGAAACTTTGACTCCAGTAATCAGGATTCATTATCTGGTAACTATGAATACCTTCTCTGAATTTATTGGTACATATAATCCATTCAGTAGCTGTCAAGATATTCCTTCCGACAACCAAAGTATTCGCCAAAGTACTGGCCCAATCAGACCTTTCTCATTTCCAGGTTGTCAAACATTGTGTCGGGCCCCTCAAGGTACCCTTTAGCTCCTGTGAGAAGGACAGAACAAAACTTGGAGTTAGTTTTAACTCCAATGTAGCGTTGGGTTTGTGCTTTGTCAAAGCTGTTGAGTAGGCACAAACTTCTGGTTTCAGATCAGTTATTGTCTTCTCAGAATATGTTCAGGCGTTGGATTGCTTCTCTTCCTGATTGGAGAGGTTGATTAGCAAGTTTGCTAAGAAATGGCTGGGCCTGCCAGGATGCTTTAGTGGCATAGGATTATATGGAAAAGGAATCCTGGAGCTCCCCGTGTCTAGTATTGTGGAAGAGTACAAATGCTCCAAGGCGAGGCTGGAACTGACATTGACAGAATCACGTGATCCCTGCATAGGCCAGAATGCACCAACCCTGGTAACTGGAAGGAAGTGGACCCCAGCAGTGGTTGTACAAAACGCAAAATCAGCCCTCATACACTGGTACATTGTTGGACACGTGCAGCAGGGGAGAGGAGGCCTTGGCTTGGGAGAAAGCAGGCCATCCTGGATCAGGGCAGATCGCATTCAACGCGGAGGACTTGTGGTTGAAGAATTGCGTCGGCAAGAACAGGCAGCAAGGTGCGCAAAGGCAGTCTCTCAGGCAAGGCAAGGCCAGTGGATGAGATGGGAAGGAGTCGAGAGGAGAAAACTGTCTTGGAAGGATTTATGGGATATGGAAGCATTTCGTAGCAGCTTCACTATACACTACCAGTCAAATATTTGGACACAGTTTCCCATTCAAGTGGATGGGTAACTGCGTCCAAACTATTGACTGGTACTGGACGTGCCACCTACGATGTCCTGCCCTCTCCTAGAAACCTCAAACAATGGTATGGCGTGTGTGACGGTCTCCTAGGATACTAATTTGTTTTCTTCCTCCCTTAGGGAATGACGAGAAAGTTCAGGTAAAGATTTTGAGAGACACTAGCGCGTTTGATTCATTCATTCAGGCTGGCGTCCTGCCATTTTCCCAAGAGTCTGAAACTGGTAGTTTCGTTCCTGTCCGGGGAATAGATTTGAATGTTTTGCGGGTCCTCTTGCACAGCGTGATCCTTGACTGTGATTTGTTTCGTGGTGAAGCTAAGTTGGCTGTGCGCCCAGAGTTACCGATCCAAGGAGTAAATGTTATCCTTGGTAATGATCTGGCGGGTGCCCGTGTGTGGGCAGAGCTACAGCCACCTGTTATTGCGCCCGAGCCATTGCTAAAATCTGTAAAGTTTTCATTGCCTTTGTCAGATTTTCCTGTGTTTGTATCTCACAGTGATCTGGTTGCAGAGGAGAAAGTGAATCCCTCCCTCACAGAGCTGTTTCACCGGGTTCGATCTGACAGTGAAATGCTCGACAGTGAGTCTGGTGCTCCTCCTGATACGCAGTCACACTCTGAGGATTGCTTCAGTACACCCGACCAATCTCTGCTACATGGCCGCCTAGAAAATATTCAGAATCCCTTTGCAAGTTGGATGAGCTGTTGTCTCGTTTGCCGGAGTCACGTCGTGTGGAGCTGTCGCAGTTGATTAAAAGTTTTCCATGTCTGTTCACTGATGCGCCCAGTCATACTCATTTAGTCGAACATAATGTTGATGTCGGTGACGCCACACCGATTAAACAATGATTTTATCACGTAAATGCAAAAAAGTGTAAGTATTTGGATGCTGAGGTAAATTACATGCTAGAAAATGGCATTGCAGAGCCATGTTCGTCTAGCTAGTCCTCTCCATGCTTACTAGTCCCTAAGTCTGACGATACGCTACGTTTTTGCTCGGACTTTCGCAAAGTGAATAGTGTCACTAAGCCCGACTCTTTTCCTCTTCCAAGAATGGAAGATTGCATAGATCAAGTTGGTTCTGCTAAGTTTGTGAGTAAATTTGATCTACTGAAAGGATATTGGCAGATCCCGTTGTCCCAGCGAGCGCGGGAAATAGCTGCGTTTATCACACCGAAAGGTCCATACTCCTACACTGTGATGCCTTTTGGGCTTCGTAACGCACCGGCTACATTTCAGCGTCTTATGAACCGCGTTGTTGGAGATATGCCGGGGTGTGCCGTGTACCTGGTTGTGTATTCCAACACCTGGGAAACTCACACAGAACTTATCCAGGAGCTGTTCGCTCGTTTGGCGGGGGCGAGGCTCACGGTTAACCTTGCCAAGTGTGAGTTCGCCAGAGGAACCGTGACCTACCTCAGCCGAGTGGTGGGGCAGGGTCATGTGCGTCCTGTTGATGCCAAGGTGGAGGCTTTTAACACCTAAGCCTCAAAATGTCCGCTTATTTTGACTATAAAAAGGTCAGAAAATGTCCTGTGAGTAAGTGCTTTTGCCCATTTTTCCAAAATACCTGGAACTTTCAATATCTGGCAGTTATTTACAATTTACACTTATAAGAGTGTAATAACAGTTTAAAATGAAGAAAAACACAAAAACGGAATTTGATTTTAGAGTTTTAGTGAACAAAAAACACTGCAATTGTACATGAATAACAGATTTTGCATGTTCAATTTTAAATTTGAAAAGTATAAAACTATTTACAATAAAATTTGTGAGTCTTTGTCTCTTAATGTACAAAAACAGGTCATAAAATGGAAACTATGTACAGGCGTTTTTTCCACACAGGGTAGTTCTCTCCTCTCTGACAGTCCCTTCACATGCAAAGGCCTTGGTGGTACTGCCAGTGACAGTTCCTGTCTGGCTGCAGACACAGGCCCACATCACAGTCCTCACACTTACAGGCAGTGCTCCTCTTGCAGAGTTTGCAGCGCCGTCGCCCCATGCTGGCTCTCTGAGCTTTGGTCTGTCCGCTGCTTGTGGAGACAGGTAGGTGTTTATTACCTGGGGTCTTCTGAGGGCCATTTTTCAAATCAACTCCAAGGAGGTGTGCAGCGAGCTCCTCCTGGAAACGCTGACGGGTCATAGGACTCTCCTGCTGTAGGCTGGCACAGCTAGCCTCGTGGATGACAAAGGAGTTTGTCACAGCAATGTCAACCAGATGCTGGAAAACAGTGGTGGGTCATCTCCTGGTTTTCCAGTGGACTGAATTTGTGCCAATCATCTGGTCCGAGGTGTACACTCCCCCCATGTACTTGTTGTACTCTGTAACTGTGGTGGGTCTGGGGACAGAGATCTTTTGTTGTGGCCCATCACCTGTCTTCTGCCAGCGCTGCACTGTGTCCCCACTGTACACTGGGTGGATGGTGGAGCACAGGGAGACTTCTCTGGTGTCCATCCACTTCACGAACAGAAGATCTTTGTCCCTGATTCACCGGACACTGCCTCGTGGGGATCTTTTGGTGAGTGCATTTTCTTGGGTGGTGGGGACACCAACTCTTCCCTGCCTGTATAAGAAGAAGATGATTACTTTATTGTCATTTCATAGTACTTGCATACACTGAAACAAAATGTATTCTCTGCATTTGACCCATCCTATATATGGTACACATCACTAGGAGCAGTAGGCAGCCATTGCACATTACCTGTATGTCCAACAAGCTCCAAATCCCTGCTGGCTTAGGTGTCGGAAGAGGAGGGGACTGGTGTAAAAGTTGTCTGTGTAAACAATATACCCAGACCCCAGGTAGTCTTTGTTGACCAGTCCCACTACAACATCAAAACAGAGCCCCTTCCCTGATGCTGTCTTGGACTTGCCCGTGTAGAGCTTGAAGTCGATGGTGTAGCAATTCATGTCAGCAAGCACAAAAAACTTCAGCCCCCACTTTGTTGGCTTGGCCTTCATGTACTGCTTGATGCTGAGCCTGGCCTTGGTCCCAGCCATCCTCTCGTCGACTGCAAGGTGCTGTCTTGGGTGGTAGATGGCCTTGCAGTTCATGCATATCATTTCCATGAGAGGTCTGACCCGGTGGAGGTGGTCATAATCCTCTGTGCCCTTTTTCTGATCATTTTCCTCATTTTTCTCTGGGTCACTCATATGAAGATTAGATAAAATGGCCATGAACCGGTCTCGGGACATGACGGTGGCAGGGAATGGCACATGGAAAATGGTTTGCCTATGCCAAAAGTCGCTCATCTTTGGCAGGTCCAAAACTGACATGTACAGCAACATGCCTATGAATTTCTTCATTTCTTCTGGAGTTATTTCAGTCCAGATGAACTTTCTCCCTTTCTCCAGGTTTTTGGCTGCATTATTGTTTGTGTTTTCACAGAGGAGTTTGAAAACTGCAGCATCAAAAAAGTGGGAAAAAATTTCACCTGGTGGTGGGTTTCCCATATTGAGAGGGGGTAGGACACCTGGGGTGCGTTTGGGGTTGAACCTCGGTGGTTGAGGGACTCCATCATCGGGTTCTGCCTCAGTCTGCCATCTTTGATGATCTGGTCAGCGGCTTCGGTCTCTAACAGCATCACCAGATCCTCCAGCATCCCCACGGCTTCTCCCTCTACGGAACCTGAATGTGACCTCTGGTGGACACCTCCTCATCACCACCTCCAGCATTCCCACAGCCTCTCCTAGGATGCAGGCCACTTGAAGAAGAAGAAGAAGATTTCTTTATTGTCATTTCATAGCACATACACAGTATAGCTGTTCCTTATCACAAGACAAACTGAAAGTAGAGGAGAAAAATATTCAGCTGGTCATGCACACTGTATAGTACAAACAAGAAACAGTATCCAGCTCCTACAACAACAAAAAAGAGCTGATGCGGTTCCTAGGCCTCGTTGGTTATTACAGGAGTTTCTGTAATAACTTTTCAACAGCGGTGGCACCACTCACTGATCTGCTTAAGGGTAAGGCAAAATTTGTTTGGACTCCGGCGTGCCAAACAGCCTTTGAACGTGTTAAAATGGTCCTCTGTTCTGCTCCTGTTTTGGCTGCACCGTGCTTTGACAGACCCTTTACACTGTTCGTGGACGCTAGCCATGTAGGTGCAGGTTCTGTCCTCATGCAAACAGATGACCTGGGGATAGACAGGCCAGTCAGCTTATTCTCGAAGAAATTTAACCCCTGTCAGTTTAATTATTCGGTGGTTCTCCTCTCGCACCCTCTTTTCCTCTTAAAATTGCTTCCTATGTGCACCGGCTGCTGAGGTGGGAGTTGGTGGTGTAACTTTTCAAAATTAACACCACTGAACAAGATTACAGTGGTGGTTCAGTAAATCAACATTGGAGGAGCGTCAATAAACTCAACAGAGTCTGCAGCACAAACAAAACCAGACAGTCTGATGTTTTTTTGTTGTTGTTCTGGCCATAGTACTGTAGGTTGTTTGCTGAACGCACGCGAATAAGACTGGCAGGAACTGTAATGGCCATGCGTGAAGTGGGGTGTGTTGTCATCGTTTTTAGTGCAGTTGTGTTTCACCCGTTTTCACAACAATGGTAGGATGGTGTTTTCAAAGGATTCCACTCGGCAAACCGTTTTCAAAAGTTTGTGTTTTCAGTCCCCAAAAAAACGCCGTTCTTGTGTAAAACAACAGCCAAAATGCAACAAAAAGTTTCCCTCATAACATAGTAACATAACTTATTGGAACCCAAGACATGATCTTTCCCTAAAACTAACCAAGTAATGTTGCCCAAACCTAGCCAAACTACTTTTTATATTGAACACATAGTGGTTTGGGTAAAGGTTACATTGTGCGTCTGCATGAGAAGCTGAGCTGTGTGACAAAAAATGTCTCTTATTTTCAACAGACCAACATATTCATGCATAAATCCAACAATAACGGACCTGTGTCTCAGCACCCATTTTGACATGAAATACTAGATAAACACAGATGATACCGATGATAAAGATAATTACATTTCATTTAGATCAAACAGAAAAATTGTGCTATTTTGCATTTTGGCTCACTGGAAAGGCTCTGCTACTCTAACCGGAACGTAACCATAATTAATCTAATCACTAAACCTGTGTTTACCAGTTATTTCATATTTCATATGGCTGCCATGAAAATGGTCCACAGTACAATAGTGACAAAAGAAAAGAATCCACAGTACCTCCCTCCTCATATGTCACTTACACTATCATGGTCACTGACTTTGTAAACTGTCATTACATTTAAAGTGATCATACATTTCATTATCTTCAACATAATTATTGAGTGTAAAAATGTATTAATTCAGAGACTAAATGTCTTGCTCAAAACCGTCTCCTCTGTGGCAGTCCCCTCATTTCTCAGGCTGCGTGTGAACAAGGCTATTGTTGAACTTAATAAATGTGGCTGGTAGCTTTCAGGAAATGATGGGGGGCGGTCAAGATGAATAGGCCTGACACACTCAATTTAAACCCCATCAGCAAGTCCTAAGTGTTAAGCAGGGAGAGAATTATCTCAGAGCTCTGTCTACTGAAATTCAGTTTGTTCATTAGGTGTTTCCAAACCATTTAACATAAATAAGTTGTCAGTTTTTTTAAAGCAAATTATATCAAGTTTTGTGGCACATTAAATCTTCAATGACATTTTTCACTCATTTGTGCTTTATTTATCAGTGTGTTTCTCTTTGGATTGACTCTTTTCCAGTGGAGAGGAGGTCTTTCACCCAGAAGTCTGTTTTATATCTTTTCACTTGATAACTGGACCCTGATCTATTGCTGAGTGAAGCATTATAGTCTAAGATTGATTGGCTAAAGTTGACATAGCTTTGACACTTATGTTTGTTGCCCATTGTTTGGCGTGAAACTGTCCTCTAACAGACAGGGGTAGGGGGGTAGACAGAAAAACCAGAGGAAGGCTGCTAATGGAAAGCTGGTTTAAACCAACAGCCAGTCAACCCTGCAAAATCACACAGCCGTTTCACACATAAAATCCCCTAACTATATTTCTCTGTGTAACTTTTGTTGAAATTGGATGTAAGCATGATTCTCTGTGCTGTAAACCTATTATTATGCTATAGTATAATATAGTACTATGGCATTTAGTAAATTAAACATAATGCTCCTCTTTCCAACAACTTTAAATTTGGAACATACTGAGTTTACTATTCAGACTCACAGACTTCACAGGTGTGTGTGTGTGTGTGTGTGTGTGTTAGTGTTTGCATACAGTACATATTAGAGATAAGTGTGTGTGTGTGTGTGTTAGTGTTTGCATACAGTACATATTAGAGATAAGTGTGTGTGTGTGTGTGTGTGTTAGTGTTTGCATACAGTACATATTAGAGATGAGTGTGTGTGTGTGTGTGTGTGTTAGTGTTTGCATACAGTACATATTAGAGATAAGTGTGTGTGTGTGTGTTTGTGTGTTAGCACATACTATTCTATATAAAGTAGAGTGCCGACTCCAGGATGAGGTCTGACAGGGGCTGGAATGAACAATCCTCCTAATCCTATTAGGGAGAAAGACAAATATGTGGATGAGAATTTTTATCATCTCATTGTTAAAGCTCCTATCATTAAACACCTCCTTAATATACGCCACACTGTGGCTGCTGTGATTTCATATTTAATTTTAGAACCATTTTTATAAATTCACATGTTAAATACAGCACAGATGTGTGTATTTCCAAATTATTCGACGTATAATTAATATTTAGAAATCACACTTGAAAGCAAACGACAGGAAAATTGTGTGAGCAGAGCGTAAGAGCGCTGGAAGGGAGAAATTGCTTTCTTTTGCATAGAAAGAAAGAAAATGCAATAAAAGACACGTATAACAGTAAAGTGGTGATGAGTGAGCGACAGCGTGTTTTTTTCTCACTGAGGTTCAGCGTCAGGCAGCCAGAGCCGCTTGACGGATGGAGCTTTTAATTGACTTCATCGACGTGGGACGAACAACAGCCAATCATCAGAAGAGCTGACGCAAAACAACTGAGGGCCTTTGTTTCTAACAGAAGGGCTTCCATTAGACCAGATAATAGGCCAAGCTGTTGATATCTCTCTGCCTTCTATCGTGTCTACTGAAGGTAGACACACTATCTGTCACACCCACCCAGATGTTTTTCATTTGACTTGCCTCTTGACGTACCTGCTGCCAGAGTGTTTCAGCTAAGTTCTGCCTCTTCTCTTATGTATTTCTAGTCATTTGTCCAATAAAGATCAACATCAACACAATCAGTGTAAACCAAGTGAAAGCAAGCTTCAACATCGTCAGATCCTATGTTGTGTTTGCAAGATAAGTTCACAATCCCTTTATTTTATTTTCCCTTTCATTGAATGAAAAAGCAGCGCTGGTGCCATGAATTCTCAAATAACGTTTGTTATGCCCTTAAACTGATGAAAGCGGCTGGCCTTTGTTTGAAAGATGCTTTTGTTAGAGACCTGCCTTTATTTATACTTACTGTTTGAGCTACATGATGAAACTCTCTAAACATATTTTAGTTTATTCACTTTGTTCAATTATTTGGTAGAAAAGGAGTCATAGAAGCTTTTTTTTCCCACAGAAGACAAAGATAAGATTCATTTCATTTATCACCAATCCTCGTTTTAGATATAAATAATGCAACATTAATTAAAGCTGTATTACTTTTTTAAATAATTGTGTATACAGTGGGTCAAATGTGTGTGTTAAGGTGCAGTAAAAAAAAAAGGAGACAATACAGGTGGCAGAGAGTCCAGTTCAGGTATTTATTAAAAAAACTAAACAGTCCAAAATGAGAAGCAAAGGCAAAAATCCACAACGAAGGCAAAATGGTGTGGAACACAGGGGGAAAACAAATCCAAAGCATAAAATCCAAAAGCAAGAAGCAAAAAACTAAAATCCATAAACAGGCAGGTATAAAGCGACTTAATATCACAGAGACACACTTAGACGAGGAACAACACGTCATGGAACACAGACGATCAGACAACGAACACACAGACTAAATACACAGGGGTAAGGAGGGGAGATAGGGAACAGGTGAGGACTGAACACAGGTGAGGACAATAAACAGGACAACAGACAAAGACAGGAAGTGTAAAAGAGACAACATGGAGAACAATAACTACCAAAATAAAACAGGAAACAGAAAACAAAGAACCCTCAATACTGAAACCGTAACGATGTGTGATGGTAGAGAGGCTGAGGTGATGTATAGATATTGTTTGCTATTGCTTTGAAAAAAACCACCCACCCAATTAGCAGACCAGAAGAAACAAAGAGCTCCAAACACTCACAGATCACATCAGCTGAGTATCAACAAATGCCACATGGGGAAAACTTCAAGTAGAGCAAAGCTAGTTCAAAGCCCCCCCAAAAAAGGCAAATCTATTTCTATTATTCAACTAACTATTCCATTTGTTGTCTTCAGGACATGGTTGCTAATAAGGACCATATTGAGTTACACTACACAATATATCCATGTTGTAGTTTTCAATGCTTTCTCTGTTAAATCAACTTTCTGGGAGCAGCAAAAGCTAACAGACATCAACTTTGTTTGTTGTTGTCTTGACAGAGTCCCTAATATACAAGTTTCCAAAAAACTTAAATGCAACACTTGAACAGTAACACATTCCTATAACATTGGCAGATGTGACCCTTTATTGATGCTTACAACAGCTGCTGTCTAGCCTTCATCATGTCCAACAAGAAGACATACAGCAGTCTTGAAGAGACATAGTATGCAATATTTTACAGGGGAGTGAATGAAAAGAAAAAGGGATGCTACTGAGTAAACATTAGCCATGGAAATACTGGATATATGTAGGAAAAAACACAAAGTTACATAATAAAATGTTGATTCCATCTACTATCCACACCCAACAAATAAATATACATACACGGATATCTGTAATAAATTTGCTGTCTTGTGCATGTTAGCATGCCACCCATGTTTCCACCAAAGCACTAAAGTCTACAAGAGTAGAATCTCCATGAAGTTACATTCTTTTTTTCTCCTAAAATACTTCTTGAGAAAACCTGTGCGCGTCATACAATATGATAAGTGTAAATTTCAGATCAAGGGCCATACCATGAATCCGTGACAGTGGCTGTGTGTGCTGCTCAGCTGCAGCTAAATCCAGGCAAATAAGGCATAATAAATTATACAGTTGCACAGAAACGTCACATTACTGTACAGTCAAGATGGGATGTTCTGCAAGGGAAATTGATTTCATACCTCAAAGTTTGTTTCCAGATCTTTGTCTTACTCTTACACGTGAACCGGCATCTGAACATTAAAAGTATGAAATTAGAAACTGGCCCTTATGCATGATTTTTCCAGAAATGGGACCATTTTGTGTTAAAGTGGCACATTTTAATCTGATTTACTGACACTTCACTAAATCAAATAATGCCATCTTCACCCACACCTCTGTCTGTCTGAGATTTATAGTGTACTGTAGCAGATTTACAGGATGCTGTCATTTTCAGCTGGGCTAGATTACACTGACAATTGCTCCCAGTGTCACAAATAAAAACTGATTAATAAAAGTGCAATCCATAAACGGGTAAAATATTGCAGAATACAACCGTTTTTAAAGGGCTTATTTTCTAACAGATTGGTGCTGTTCACACATTATTATGATGTCTGTGATAGGTTGTTAATTCACACAGCCTGTCCTATAACAAAAACAAAAAAATCAATTTGACTTTACCCCGATAGAATCTTTCCCTACAATGTCCATACAATACGTAAAACTGTGTGTAACGCTGAGCAATGGAGCAGGACGCTGTTAGTCATATTGATGTTGTAATGTTGGTTGCCACCAGTTTGTTTCACCAGCACTAAAATGATAAATCCACAGAATACAGTTTTAACATGATCTAATTCTCACAGGGTTTCTTCCTTGGGCGTTATTTCACTACTAATTTTTGTTCCCCTCTGATTACAGCAATCTCAAAGTCTCCCTTTATTCTGATGAATTGCTGCACCATGTACCACTGCATTGCTACAACTCAAGATAAATCTGTGAAAGAATTGGATATATTGGGTATGATGTTTAAATCAACGTTACAGAGGACCTTCAGGGTATTTTTTAGGAGGAATCGTCAAAGGAACAAAGAGGATTATTCTGTTAATAATGTCTAGAGCTAATCATAAGATATGGAAAAAAAGATGTTCAGCATCAATTAGGAATGTGCTAGTGCCAAGTGACAGCGCACTGAAGCGAGTCTGTACAGAAGTTAGATTCTCAGTAAAGCTCCAGAGCTCGTCTCCCTTGGCTCTGACTGGTCTCTGAAACTCGCTTCCTATTTCCTCATCGGATGTGTTTCGTTATTGTTGCCTCTTAAAGTAATATGTAGGCAAAGAACAATTGTGAATGCATACATTTACATGCCTTATGACTGTACTTATGCAGTGTGTGAAAAGGCTACTAATAATGAAGATTGGGATTAATTTACTGTAGCTCACATAGAGATTTAGCTTTAGCTATACTACTACACATCTTTTTGTAGCTATCTATGATTTGCTGGTAAGTCATGGATGGCATTTAAAGCGGAATATATCAGACACAGTACATCTTATAAATCGATCCTGCTAGTGCTGCTACTGGATGTCCAAGCACATTAATAAAGTTGTTGTTTTTTTTTATATTGATGTGATGAAAAGTTAAGGAAACTGTGAAACTTTTGCTTCTCACACTAAACTTTTTTTTGTCTCATCAGAAGTAGCCTAAATCCCCTTCTTAGCTGGAGTTTAGTGACTTCTGACCTTTGTCTCTTCAACCCATTAGGATAAAAAGTGTATAAGCAGAGTCTGGGTTTCTGGCACAACTTCACCTACTTCCAAGGAGCATGTAGAAAGGAAAAAATTATCTATTTATTTATTTTTTGCCTTTTTAAAGTTTTTTTCTGCTTCATACATACCCTTTTTAAATGTTGTTTGCAATGTGTTTGATGATGACCCCTGATGAGGACCACAAGCCGAAACGTGTTGGTCTAGTAATAAAGATTTGAGATAAAAAGTGTACAGAAACCCAAGAAAAGCAGTGCTGTGTTCCAAATAGCATACTTCCATTAGTATACACATGTAGTATACTGCATGTGAGTATACTTATTTGCGTAGTGTGTGAATTTCAACAGTGTAGTGTTGCCTCAAATCAGATACCGCCATGCTGTACTTACCGGAAATGACGAACGCAAGATTTGACCATGAATATCACACCACTTTAAAAAATATCTGCTGGCTTTTTCACTTGACAAAGAAGAAACGGTTCAATGCGCTCCACGTTTCATCCAAAACAATACTTTAATGGTACTTTTTATTTATATGTTAGTTGTTCTTCACCGTAACCGTCATATTCTTGGCTGCCATTTCCACAAGCTGGAGAAGTCTCGTAAGCCCCTCACCTTCGTAGCCAAGATCAGAACTCATAGTGTGCTGCATTTTGGTATACTTAGTAGTGTGAATGCAATAAAACACTCATACTGGCCAGGTTGAGAATGGAAGTGTACATCTGTACAGTCAACTAACACTGTGATTTATTGGCTGCGGTGTAGGTGGTAAGAGTGGTCGTCCCTTTATTAGAAGGTCAGTGGTTCCATCCCCATATGCCCCAGTTTACATGTATCCTTGAGCAAGATACTGAACCCCAATTTGCTCCCCGGGGTGCCATAAGGGCAGCCCACTGCTCCTCTGGGATGGGTCAAATTTTGCTTCATTGTACTGTGTATGATTGTATGTGACATTATAAAGCTTCTTCTTCTATTGATCAAAAACTTTGCCTGAAATAGGCCAGTGTTCACGTCAGTGAATAGCAGCACTTCCTGAGCACATAAGAATTCTTACTTCTTATTCTAACCCCATACCACACAACCGGCTCCATCGTCATCCACAAGTCTCCCACAAAGTCTCCCACAAAGTCTCCCACAAGCCCAGATGCCATCAGGATGTTGTAACTACCAAGGGATTGAATCATCTAGTCCTAGGAAGAACTTAGAACACTAAAGAATGTACATCTTACTAACTTTTTCATGCTTTCCTCTCTCTAACAAACCGTCTTGCTGTAGAGAGATGGCTTTGCATTGCTTGTTTATTGTACAACAGTTTCAGTAGTCAACAACAGTTTTGTAGCTTAACTGAAAGGAAATAATTGTTCCAGCTTACACAATCTAAAAAATAGAAGCCCGACAACTTGACAATAGCAATGATCCTGTCCTTTCATGAAGGACAAATCAGCTCAGGAAGGCTTCTGCACTGTGTCAAATCCTGCATGCATACATTTTTAAAAAATGTAAGCGGTTCATTGTTTTTGTTAATTGTACATTGAAATGACTGATTTTGTGCTAATACATTTAGTACACAAACGCCATTGACATTGCCAGGTCATAAGAAATGTAATTTAAGAGAATTAACACACCATCAGAACACAGCAGAGAACAGAGCAGAGGGAACATTTATGCCAGCATTATGCAATCACACTCACACAAGAGATGGTGCACAGTCAAGGAATTAGTCCCTCAAATTTATTTATTCATTTCCTTCAAAGAGGCAATTTAACGCATGACTAAATCCATCTTTGTGATGTCGCTGAAATGCCTTCTGCCCTGCGCAAAACGTGATGCATATTTGGGCCACAGATAAATGCACAGAGCCAGAGCTATTGGATCGTGACAAAGCAGACAAGAGACGCAGCAGAGGGAGGAGGAGGAGGGTCGCAGATGCTAAGCCTGGCAATCTCTCTTTCAATCTGCAGCCGTATATTGGCCACTTTAAAGATAGACACATTTTACTCACACATGACCCATGTGTGAGTAAAAATATAAGCGTCTTTGAAACTCAGTAGAGAGGGGGCGAGATTTTCTCATGGGTGCTCAACTTGCACTGATCCACTGAAGCAGTCTGATTGGCCAGTCGGGCCAATCAGGCTGCCAAAATCAGAGGAATGCTCATAGCTTATCAGACTCTCTTGTCATCAGGCCCTGTGGCACGGCTCTCTGTATGTACCCTGACTGTAATGGGCTGCTTGGGCAAGCTAGTTGGAAGCAGATTAGCTTGTTGTGGCACCCACTGAGAGGAAAAGAAACTCGGCTGACACAGATTGTAAGGTGCACTGTTGAGCTGAGCATCTGCGGGGTGTTACATGAGGGTTAAATTAAAAAACCCAGAGAATACACAGAAGCCAGGAATACAAATATGATTACATTCATCTGATAAGGAAAAATGCAGCTAATAATTTAAATAAGTTGAATAAGTTTTTGAGAATGGAACAACAAGCTTTGCCTCATCATGTGGATCAGAAGTCTTAGAATTACTATGTTCGTGTTGACGATGACAGAAGTGATGATGACTATAATGATGATGGCTCTGATTGCAGTGATAAAATATTTCGGACTCATGCTGGCTCATCAGTGCATTCATTTAATCCTCCTCCAGTCGATCCTGGCCAATCTCGTGGAGAAATGGTAGCAGCAGCTGCGTCATTCAGTAAACACCGGCGGATGCATGTCGTGTTTAGCAGACTTCCCAAATTAAATCCCCCGACTTCCTCCCTCATCACCCCTCCTCTCTCTGCTAACCACCGTAGGACAAGTGGGGAGAGTGTTACTTTCTAAAAGTTTTATCTGAGCATCCTCTCTGTTAAATTAATGGGCAAATGAAATGTTTGCACACTTGGAGCTCTCTGGGACTGCTAAAGCCAGTATGTAGACGCTGTTTGCCTGCTTAGATGACCCAATTATGCACAGAGAGCGCCTTGTGAATTAACTTCGACACCATCTGTGATGACAGACCACTTTTACGGGTGCATGTAGGGAAAAGCCTCCATACTTTGAGCTTAATTATTTTCTGTGGTATCCCCAGTTTAACTAGACCTACAGGAACAAGCTGTAAACCTTTGATTGCTCTTCATTAGTAGATTTTCGGAGAGTGAAAATGGATTTTTATCATCTAATAGATGAGGATATCAGATATCTTCTTTTCAAGCCATCGTGGCTGTTTAATTCTGCATGAAACAAGTCGTGCAATTACAAGTTTTGAAAAACAGAGTATCAGTACAGTTATCCTTGAGGTGTTTTAAATTATAGTCACAAATATGCAGTATGCAAATCCAACATAAGCATATATTCACCTTAGTCTGTCACAGAAAATTACATGCATCATGTAAAATCTGGGATGACTCTCATAAGGAAATGTTATTTGTCATCCCTTTGCCCTAGAAAGTACTAAATCCTTTAGGATTTGGCATATTTTGCAAATTATATAATGTCTTAATAATGCTGCGATTGCCCTCATTATGTTCTTATTGTCTGCTTATGATGTGTTATAATCCCTTATCACCCCAAGCCAAGTGTTACTGATGTGTTCATTAGTTTGTAGCTTAATTCAACCTCAAACACCAGACAAAATGAGGATCCATCAACTCAAATGACTCGTATTAATAGCTGATTGATCCGCTGCAATTTTGCCGGAGCCTCTGAGGCAGTTGCGGCTCCTTTTGTTGTAATAGCTCGCTTTTCACCCGACCGCTAATGAATTCTCGAGCTCTTTGTCACTGCTGCAGCCCTTGGTGAAAACCTCCTCACCATCGTCTTCCCGGCGGACCGGTAAAGTCAGCGGTGAGGAATGCACACGACAGCCGAGCTGCCTTCCCTTCCTCTCTGCACAGTAAAAATTTAATGGATCCAAACATGCCATCCATCCGTTTCAGCAACAGAGGAGCAAGCAAAATGCAATCACCCACTCCACGGCTGTTCTCTGAAGACTGGAAGCTATAGCATAACACGCTTTCATCTCGTAGTTATGACACACAGAACAACACATGTGCTCCATATAACCTGCGCTCCCTGTTCACAACACATAACTCTAACCTGATTTTCATGTAGCTTGTACACATTACGCTGTGCTCTGATTCAAAAGACAGGAAACATGCACAATCCTTTGTATCTGCTGTGGGGTGTAGGAAAGTGGTTTTGGCGTATCTTGACAGAAAAGTTCGAGGCAGTTTCTTGTAAGCAGTACAGGACTCAGGGGTCGGCGGTGAATTGTTCTCAGCTCATTCTGCATCCCAGCTGCTGGTGCGTCCGTGTTCCACTGGAAAGACAAGTCTCCATTGGATCATACACTTACACTGGATCCATTTTTCTAGATGCTGGGAGAATATCACAGGATACTGGCTCAACAAACTGTTATAGCTTGTGGTTGGGTGGATTGATGTATTCGTCCCAAGCAACATTACACTCATGACTCTCCAAAGACTGCTGCTAGTTTGTAATATATTTCCCTCCACTAATGTCTCCCTCGACTGACTAAACGTCACAGAAGGAGAATGAGGCTACACTGAAGCGCTTTCACAGGCCCTTTTTCTTTAAATCCCTTCCAGCTGTATTAACACCAACACAGTTCAGTAACAGTGATGGGCTAAGTAAGCACTTCTTAGAGTCGGCTGATTGCTCTTCGATCTATCGCGCTCCACATGAGACTGGCTTCTCTCCCGGGAGCGGGATGGTGTTTATGAAAATGTACGGAGAACTTCTTCTTCTTCTTTGTTACGATGTGTTCTTGTAATCTGCCGAAAAGAGAACTTTCAAAACCCGTTAAAATGAAAATATAGTCATAGACTGTGTCGTGAGATTGGGTCAAGGGGGAAAGCATTAGCTCTGGTGAATGTAAAGTATTTTCTACAGTCCTCATCCATCATGCTCCACAAAGAGGGGATTCTCTGAGCCTATTCATTGCACAAACTGTCAGGCAGAAGGGTGAGCTGCACCCGGGAGGACTGATTGAGAAAAAAGTAGAGTAATACAGCACCTGAGCACCAACCACCAGGCTGCCTCCTAAGTGACATCATCTCTCTGATATGGCTTCAATGTCACACTTCATGCTTTCATACATTCCTATCGTTAATTCTGTCGGATAAGTGGGATTCAGTCTCTATGCGTCTGTTCATTTACATCGTCATCTGTTGTAATGGTGTAAATATACACTGTATTTAATGGATTGTTGCAGATCACAGGTAACATACAGTATCTACCATTGGTTACACCAAAGCTTTATTGATGATGCATTTACTGTCTGCAGTAAAATACAATGAGAGAAGAGTTGCCTATATGCTGCCCAACAATGCTTTTTTGTCATGTAAAACATAATCAGTGTGAGCTATTTCACATCTGCATTATTATCCTCCGCCACCACCAAAGTGAGGAGGGGGACATAGGACTGGGTTCCGTACATCTTATCTCTCTGTCACATTTCATTTCCAGACTCAAAAACTGTTTCACATTTTTTCATGAAATCCTATAAAAACAACAACCAAGTACTGAGGTGGTGCCTTTTGCTATTTTGGGAATTTTGACATTAAAATGTTTTTCATTTCCATGACTTATAGGCAGTGGTGCACATAAGATGTTTGGTCTGGTTCTCAAAGGAGCCCCTGAAGATGTTACTTGGTGCTCACCTTTTGCACTGCATGAAGCAGACATGTTTTAGGTCAATGTCATCACTTGTAGCCACTTGAATTTGAATGGCAGGTAATAGCCCTCATATTTTCTACAGTCTCCTGCCTCCATGCAGACCATCTAATACGGTGAAACTTCCTTAAACTGACAGAGGCAATTCTGTTCTCACCACATATCTTCTTTGATTGTAAAGCTTAGTAACTTGAAAATGGAGCGAGTAAATGTCTCGCAGTGCCAGGCGATCAGCCGACTTAGTGCAGTTTTCAAGGATGTGGGCGATACACAGAATATGCAGAAGGGAGTCCCCCGATCGCCACCATCTCACAAATTTGGCAACGCCTTGTTGTACACTCCAATGCTGACTACAGCTCCGTGTGCAGACTGAAACCAACTTCGTCTTCCACTCATCCCATAAACCACAAGCATGGTCCATATGTTCTGTGTCTTCCCATTCACACGAGTAATTGATTAAACACTCTGTTGTTAGACACAGACACAATGCACACAATGGTGGTAAGCAAAAAGCAGTTGTTGTTCTAATATATGCAAGCATAACTCAAAAACTGAAACTTTCTGTGCACATCTCCTGTGTATTGCAGAGGTGCCTTTTGATATTGTGGGAATATTGAGCATTTTATTTATTCTTTTTAAATATTTTGAAATTTTACCTTTTTCTCAGGTATGCAAATAACAAGATCCATAATGAACAGGGACCAATTAAATAACTCCTTTACAACTGTCTTTCTAATGAAATACACTCACGACAGGGGATTCTGAGTGTTTTGTGCTTGCTATTATTTCTTACATACTCTGTAATAGCTCGTTTGAATGGCACAACAGCATCCATTTGATATCCTGCTGATCACAAGTGGTCAAATGAGTCATAATACTGGCAGGACCCCTGTGATCGACTGCTGAGACCTTCAAACCACCAGATTATTTAGTAATTATAAGTGGATTCAGATTTTTTTATTTATTGAGAGTCCAAACAGCCTCTACTGCAGGAACCCATATTACATGTGCAGATTAAACATCATGATGTATGAATATGTCACCCTGACACAGTGTAGCCCACTATATGTTGATATGAAGGGGAAAGCTTTTTTTTCTGTCGGTGTCTGCTGCAGTCTCTAGCAGACCCACGGCCTTCTCTTTCACTTTCCCTCTCACTGTTTCACTGTCTCTCTCCGAAACCTCAGAGGAGTCCAATCAGAGCATAAAGAAGAGCTGGATCCCAAAGCCCCAAACCTGATGGGATTTACACTCTCAACACAATCACACGGCACTGAGCTGCTGCCTTAATAGCACTCTTTTTCCCCTCCTTTTTTACTGCTGTTGCTGTTTCTGTGTAACGCCGGATAATTCCAAAATATGTTCAGTCATGGATGAAGTATATATATATATATTTAGAGAACAGCATCAGGATGAACATCCCTGTAGGTCTTGAGTTTAAAGACTACATCCCGTGCATGGATAGTCAGAGCTGATTACAAAAAAATCAACACACACATACTGCACGTCACACACTGACACACTCCCTCCAATCCTCATCAGCCACACAGCTGTGTGATTTGATAAAATACTTGGCAAGAGCCTGTGGCTGACCTTTCCATCCATGCTTAACACCGCTGCTCCATGAGCACCCTACCGCACGTAACTAGGCAACGCTGCCTCTGATGATATCTGACATCTGACCATTTCTCACAAGCAGAGAGGTGATAAAAGTGTGTGTGTGGGTGTTTCTGTTTTGGTGATTGTGGAAGGTGTCTGCTGGGCACTGAGGCCCGCTGAGGCTCCAGAAACAGCCTCTCCTGTCCTTAAATTAGCACGGATGCAACTTTTTCACAGTTTGGTCAAGCTTTGTAGAACTATAGGGATGTTTATTTGCAGCTTTAAATGAATCCATGTGCATGATTGTGTTGTTTTGATTCTCTGTCGCTGATGTGAAAACAGGCTGATAGGCCAAATTAATTCAGGTCCCAGTGCTTCGCTTTTTCAAACTGAACTCACTCATCTGATAGTGTTTTCTTATAACACATAGCCATTGACAACAAGCCCTGCCCTCCTGCCATCTCTGTATTTTTAAGCGCTTTACAGTTTCCCCAACTTTGTAAAGAAGGAAAGGATTAGAATAAGATGGTAAGAGGGAAAATCCAGAGGAGAAAGATGGAGATTTAGACAGTTGGACAGAGGCAGATGATTCCAATTTCCCCTCACATTTTAATACCTTTAAGCAATGCATACAGAGTGATGCAGGGAATGTTTTTCAGTTTTTAAACTCTTAAAATGAATTCAGCTAGATGGCAATGCTGTGCCAGCTGGAGGCATTAATCTTCTTTAGCACCAGAGTATTTCTTACATATTACATGAGTACATTTGAAATATCAGCCTGTGGGAATTTGTAATATTTATAACTTTTCTATTTCACACAAACAGTATGAAGCCATAACCCACAATCCCCAAAGGAGAAGTATTACAAATGATAAGATAAATCAACATAGTCATCTACAGTAGGCCCCATCCCAAGACAATTAAAGTCTGTGACAGTGTGTGGGTGGACGGTCAGACTGTGATATGCTGCCGTCAGTGTGGGATGTGTGGTTATGACACTGAGGTATTAAGGGGAGACGCAAAATGTGAGTGAAGAAATCTGTACTCGAGCTGATCGTGAGTATGAGTGTGATTTCTCATGCAGAGGTATTATTTGTTCTGCAGGACGTGTCAGCCTGAGTGTGTCCTTATGTGTGTGGATTCAACACGTTCTCATCCTAGCTTGTCACATACTGACGCTTACATGAAACAGCACTAAATGTGGTTAAGTTTAGGTAAAGTTTAGGTAAAGATCAATGACTTATTTTTGCTTTAACTCCACTCATGTGTGTGTCCCACCACTCAACCCCAGCCTCCAAACTTCTTAAGGCTTTTTCCGCTTTGTATAATATTTTGCACATGGACCTGAAGCGTTTCCATTGGACGTAGATTAAAGCCCAGTGTGTCTCATCCAGACGCGCAAGGGAGTCTGAATGAGACGCAGAGGGATCTGCCAGAATGGCAGTGCTTAACACACTGGGAATGAGCCCAGGCTCATGAGTTAGTGCATGTACACCCACACACACACACACACACACACACACACACACATACACACATACCCACACACACACACACACACACACACACACACACACATGATCCACAGCCTGTACAAAATACTGCCAACAAACTGAACCAATGTTTTGTCTTAATGCAGCTGTCCCTTTGGGAGTTTTGTTTATTTCCCAGGGGGTTTATTCACTGGAGATGAAAATGCAATCAAGCCACTCACAGTGAAAACTTTAAAACCATTATTAAAAAAAACAACTTTATTGGAAGCTGACTTAAGAAAAACAATCATTTAAGAATACAGGCATGAAAATGAAAAAAAAAAAATCTCAATCCCCTCTATACTGCTGGTTGGCATGCTGTAATATTAAGCAACTATCGCAACATTTTCTCAACAGTTCTGAAAGAATTTTTAATTTTGAATCATTTTTTGGATATTTCTAATACCAGTAAACACACTGCAATATTTACTACTTTCACTGACACACTGACGGTTGGCTGTGGAAATATCAGAGCCATACAAAAAACCCCACAGATTGTATTTGCAATTAGCACTTGACAGCAGATCGTTTTTACAGCTAATTTAATATGCAGTGAATGCAGCATCCAGCAGGCAGGCTATGCTTCCACATGTTCAGACCCTTCATGCACCGTCTCATCTGAATTTATAACAAGAAGAATTCAGACACATTTATCGGCTTTATTTATGTTATACTCATTCAGTACACTCTCCAAACTAAAGTAACCCTACTTAACTTTTGCCTTTTCACACATGAAGCAAATGCTGGAGTTTCTGGCCGGGAAGTATTGATTAGTTTAGGTTTAAAGTAATTAAAAATTTTAAATCACTCCATGTAGCAATACCCCAATCTTGAACTTTGTGTCATTCCCTCTCTGGTTGGCCTCCATCTCTAAGAGCATGACTGTCCACAGAGAGCTCACTCATTAACGGTTCTGCCTCTCACTCTTAGACTACTTTATATTTTGGACACAAATCATTAATTTATTGCAATTTCAGCTGCTAACACAGAAAATAATTCTCTGAGTAAGTCTTAATTAAAGCCTGTTTAAATAACAGCGGGTTATGAAAGTAGTTTGCAAAGTAACATGATCATATGCACACACTCCGTTTGCCAAAATATGATAACATGTATTTCAAGAAGTCCAAAACATTGATGAAATGTTATTCATTATGCATTCATTCTAATGTTTTGTTTATTTTCAAATTAAATTGACTCTGACTGCAGATGTGTTTTCCTGATCTCTCCAAATGCAAAAAAAAAAAAAAAATTGTCCTAGTTTAAAAGTGCTACATACTATTTTGTGAGGCAGGAATTAAGACTTTCATGGACTTGTCACATCACTGCAAAGAATGTTTGTCTTCTTATGGACCCCTGACCACAATCATTCCCCAACCTTAGCCATACTTGGCTCTGTGCAGATATTGTAGAAAGCAAGGCCTAAAGAAATGTTGGTGTTGGACTTATTTCAGGGTTTTGCAGGGCTGTCCAATACTTAGATTTTTCTTTGAAGATAGGGTTGCCCAGAATTCTCGGTGCCTGAAGCTAAGATGTATAGTGAAGTGACTCTCAGGCCATGCAGCGGCCAACATTGGTTGTGGTTAGTTTCTTTAGTGGCTAAATTGAAAAGGAGAGGAAAGCTGATGCTGCTTATTCCTTGGCACAGCAGGTTTGAATAGAAGTGGAAGGTGTTATACAGGTAATAATAGCTTTCTCCATTCTGATATTTTTTGATTGTCTCAGTTCCCGTAAAGGTCAGCACAGTCACGGCAGTTTGTAATTGATGGACAGCACAAATGTGTGGGTCAAAGTTACTCAGGGGAGAAGTCCATGTAAGAGTGTCTGTGTGAACAAACCCAATGTTCACTAAGATGCCATAAAAAACTGATTTCAGTCTGATCCTGTTATGAATGTGTTAATGCCAACTATGTCACTAAATAGTGACATGGCTAAGTAAGGCCAGTCCTTGTCTTAACTTAAAAATATTCTTGCAGTCCTCTGTTATAAAGCAGAAAGTAAATGAAAAAGTCTACACTTTTTTTTCTTTGCAGTCAAACCAATGTTGGGTTTTTAGCAGCTCCATGTATTGACATGAAGATCTTCAAGGTGAAAACACACTGATACATCACTAGTCCCAAACCAGGTGATTTTGTACATTTAAGTTTTTTGTTATATTTCATTTGTCACATGCTTTTTAAAAAAGATATCATGATCAAATAATTAAACATCCATTCCACACATCTACGGGAGTGAATGTATCTCTAAACTACATTCAAGCAGTAATCTAACCTGAACCACCTTCATTTAACCCAGATCCGCCACAGTTCTCAGCCTCATCAACCTGTACTTGTGCTTTTCACATCATTCTCCCTTCTCTGCTTGCAGATGTCCTCTGGGTGAATTATAAAGCCAAAAGAGGGCCAGAGGAGCACTCATTGAAAATCTCTCCTCTTGAGTTCAGCGGCCTGATGCACAAGCAGAGTGATTTAGAGTGAGGCTGAACTGTGTTTGATCACAGAACCACCTCCCTCTCTCTCTAGCTCTGAAGGTGCTTCGGACGCATTTCTGTGTTCAAGGATTTTCTGACCCGCAACCTCAAAGTCAAATTAACACTTATGCAGAATTGCAATAAAACTGCATTTGACATTTGTTTAAAATTTACAACTTTTGCTCAAGCTTCCTGTGTGAAATGTTCCTCCTGCTTCAAGTTTTTTTGTCTCCATCAAGGAGAGAGCCTCTGTAGGGCACTGGTTTACAGGAAGGAGTGACACAATCATTTTACAGAGTGACTGACACAATCAGTGCCTACATAAATCATATCACAGCCAGCTCCCCAGGCACCTGCTGAGGTAGCAGCTTCATGGCTCGCCTCCAGAATGCTACCTGCCAATCAGCAGAGAGTGACAGATACCAGCAAGCAGGTGCTGTCACACCGATAGCTCCGGTTGTGGGGATTATTTTCAAAATGGAAACTGTAATGATGTATAGATTACCTATTTAAATCCTGTGATCAGACCATTGGATTAATCCTGTACATGATCAGAATGATAATGTGATTTCATGCAATAGCTAGAGGTGGAGTCTGCCATCCCCATGTGGGATTCAAATGTCCTACCTATATGTGCAAGGGATTAACAGGAAACAAGGCATGCAAGAAATCCAACATTTGTGTTTGTGATTTTATGAAGCTCCAGCCAGGAGGTCCCTTTGCAGTCTTGCAGGTTTATTTCTCATACCATCATGTCATTCACATCTCACCATGCTCCATCTTATTTTCCTGCTGTCATTGTCTTGAGCTGTCAATTAAGATATCAGCTGGTCACATCCATCCAATAGCCCAGTGACACGCCTTCTTTGTTAGCCTATCATCTTCAATGAAGTGTCTGTGCCTTTGGTTCACTCATGATGCTGTTATACACAGCCCTCCACCTCCCCACCACCACCCAGCCTTCAACAATTTCATCATTTAATCAGTCTCTGCTGAGTCATCAGCCACCACCACCACCACCAGTGTCTGGATTCCATGGGGGGGATTTAGGACAGATGCCCTTCACTCACAGTCTCTCTGCTGAATCTCAACGCCAAACATTTTCTAACCAATTAGTCTAATTATTGCATATCACCTGCTGTAATAAACATCCTTACAGTACTTCAAGATTGAAATCTCATTGACATCTGCCTCCTTGTTTACTAGTGACTCTCTTGCAGATGTGTCATAGCTGGATTAAAGCCCTTGAAAAGTTGGTTTTGAATCTTCCCTGCAACATAAAAAAACCTATGACCTGAAAAGCATAAGGACACATTTGGTAACCACATAATGTGGAACAAAAATTGGAATACATGGAAGTAAGAATATATTTAGAGAAATTTGACCATAATAATCTAATGATTATAATAACATGATGTTGATATTCCTCTGAATTCCCTGCCTTTACAAAATGGCACTGGCTGAAAAGTTCCTATAATTAACATTTGCCTGATAAGCAGGAGCTATCTGGCCTGTGAGGTTCATAGCATTCAGTCTTCTGAGATTAAACAATGAATGCATGTCTTTACTGGTAGAGCTGTATTGAACAGGGTTGAACCCTACATGCATTCACCAGTGTGTTAATTATTATCTCCTCATTCCATAGGATTGCTGTCTCTAGATTTCATATTGAGTTCATGCTGAACTGTGTCGCTCATAGTGACAAAGAGCAACATCTGGAATATTACACCCCAAAAAAAGATGATGTCAGTGCCTTGAGGATATGGGATTTCATTCCATATGGTCAAGTTTCATTTGCTCCACTTATTCAAACATTCATTCCATTTATTCATATTTAATTCAATATATTCAAACATTAAATCTTTTATATTCTGATTTTCATTCCATACAATCAAATTCTACTCATTTAATATATTAAAACATGATTTCTGTATATTCTTACTTTACTTCATTGTTATTGTCATTAGTCAAGTATGTTTATAGTTCACATTAAAAGCATTTAACTGGTAAATAATGAGGTGGCTTTTATTGTGACGCGGTCCCAGGTAATGCAGTGTATTAGTAGTGGGGTAACCACAGGTGTCACAAATTAACCACAACTATAATTTGAAGGATTCTAACTCTATGTGAACTATAGTGAACTGTATAATTAAATTAATTTCTACAAAATATGGGATTACAAAAATTCTCTACTTACACGGGATGCCATCAAATGACTTGAGATGGGCTGTAACTGTAAAATCAATTTGACATTGTGTTATTTTCCTGTTCAGACTGAAGTGGACACACTGTGCTTGCACCCACTTAAAGTCTTTGCAGGTCATTTACAGGTGAGTCATCACATTTCAATAGGTTGTGGAGGAGAGAGGAGGTGGACTTTAAAACACTTTGTTTGTGCATATCTAACAACATGTGGGCTCTTTCTGCTGTTCTGATTGGCTGAGAGACAAGCCTCAGCACCCACTGGTATGACACTTTCATGGCTCACCTTCAGATCACTAGCCTGCACTCTCAGTGACATCAGTTATGAGGACCAACCTAGGGGTTAAAGGAAAAAGAAATATTTTTTTCTGAAGCACAAGCCCTCATATTTCAACCTTAAACATATTGCTGTCTCGCTGACATGTAAGTGATGTAGCTGCAGATTTAATTTGTGCTCATACTCCCTTTATTTACCTTGATGGATTTATCTGCTCAACCCTATTTCACGCTGCTGATTTGTTCTTTCTTTGTTGCTTCGTTACAATTGGATTCCTATTTATAGACCAGACACATATGTGACATTTGAAGAATCTACTTTTCACAATAAAAAGCGTGCTGGAATTACTTTGAACTACCCATGTGTGTAAATCATTAATGCCAATCAAAATGATGTATCTTGGTTTTTTTTTTTTCAGATCATTTGCATGAAATTCAGTAGTGGAGGAAGTATTTGGATCTTCTACTTAAGTACCACTTTGAGATGTTTATGCATAATAGACAGAAATGGTGAAAAAGGCCCAATGGTGCAATGTGGAAGAAAGTTAAACAAGATTCCTGGATCAGCTCCTTTTATCTGCATCCAAAATGAACCCTTCTGTTGTGTTCTGGTCAGATCTGACCAATTTAAAAGTTTGTAGTCATCTGTTTGTCATAAGGTTCCACAACGTTGTTCACATATAGCATCTGGACATAAAATCATATAAAATTTGCGTGCGCAAGCCGGCCGTGCGTGTCCAGATTGAGATTTCAGTAGCTCCCGTCAATCCTTCTGCTCTCCATTTTTGACCAGTTTTGCTCTGTTTCTTTTGTTCAGATACTCTGCACCTTTTCCCCATACTATCTGTTATTTTCTGCACAAACACACGCCAATCAGCCAGAGCGCAGAAAGAGGAAGTGACCCTGTCCTGACCCGGATATATATATATATATAGCGGTCCGGGATTGGATGGTTAAAAAATATAAGTCATAAATAAATAAAATGACTTTTTAAACCTGGGTTACATGTTCTCCATTTAATTGCAGATTTAAAACTTCCGTGAATGCACGTGAGGCCTTGTATGGCTTAGAAATCTGGGAAAGCCCTTGAGGAAGTCATCACCGAATTTGAAAATAGCCTTTCGTTTACTTCGGAATATTTGCCCCTCAGGGCCTTAAAATCGTAATTGTTCTCCGTATTCCACTGTGCTACAAATATGACCATTATATCAGGCTGTAGAATAGCATTCGTCCTACTGAATAAAAATACCGTGGTTACTTTCAAAATTCTTCACACGCCTTGAGAAGGTAAATACTGAGTGCAGTATACCTTTAATGAGGTATGCGCTCTCTGAGCTCCTTGTCGTACCATCTTAAATGTAGTGGAGCAAAAGTTTAAAGTAAAATGAAATTGAAATACTCCAGTAAAATACTTAAGTACAACTTGGGTGAATGTCCTGGGTTATTTTCCACCATTCATAACTGTTGCCTTAAGGTATTGCACAGTGGCCAAACAGCAAAAAGACACAGTAAAACACAGCTAGTATTATCAATGTGAAGAATAAACAGCTATGTCACCTCCGATCAGATATACAGTGACCAACACAGGCTAGCAAATCAACTGGAGGGACTATTTTAGGCACTCGTTCATGACACTTCAATCAACCTGCTCACAGGTAATGTGTCTGTGCTGGTATACACACACACACACACACACACACACACCTGCCAATCAGTTGTGACAGACAGGTATGAATCACCATCCCTGTCACAGCAGAGGCAGCAGCAGGAGTGCGGACCGGCAGCTAGAGTTAGGATGACTTCTTTGTCCTCCGTAGAACCCTGTGATGATTACAATGTTTTGCAAAATGTCTAAGCACCAGAGAGAAAAAAGCATGGTCTATCACATCTGTATCATGCTGCTCCAGAGTGTTGTCACTGTAGTACCTGCTATGGAGACTGGATGCTCCATGGAGAACGTTGTCACCGCAAACACAATGTATTATTTATGTTCAAGGAACCTCTGAGACACATTCTCACCGCTGTAGACAACAGCTGGCTTTCCATCTAACAAATTAGAAAGGGATGAATGGGAATATTTCAATAATAACTCAAACATGGTGGCATTTTAATGTTTATTTGAGGTCCCACATTTTAGGCAAAACCTTTTATTGTCTTAGTATTTACAATAAAGATGTCTGACCATTACCTCCCAAAGGTACTACATACTGATGCATTTTTTTTAATTGTTTTTATTTAACAGGAAAGCCTGTTTCCTTAGCATTATTGTAACATAAATCACATATCCAAGTGCTGTTATTTAAGAGATACACTTTAGGAGCACAAATTTAACTCATAAATGAATAATAAAATATGCTCATTAACTTATCTCTCTGCCTTAAAGCAATGAATATATCACTATAATTTGCAACTATTTATAACACATGTATGTTTTCCCCAATTACATAGTTAATGTGTTTATTAAATTTTATTTATGTACTGCTCTATTACTCTACACTTTCTCATTTAGTTGACAACCTGATGCCCACATTATCATGAAATGCAGCTCTTAGCATCAGCTGCTCACCAACATACGGGGTTAAATTTAGGCTCTGAAACCTATTAAGCTACAACTGTAAAGTTTGACACAGTTTCTATGTCAGTGAGGCTATTGTATGTCTGTAGGGTGTAATGATGAGCTATAACGACAGAGGACCTGCTATGTGATGGGATGCCAACATAAACAGATTTGTTGCTTAGACAATGCGATTAATAAAAATGTCAAAACTTTGATATTTCAACACACATGTAATTTAATTATTGAACTAGTAATATCACCAAGTATAATAGGTGGAGAGAGAAATTTACTCTCAGCAGAAAATGTCATTCTGGAATCAGACACTTGTGTGTTCACACTCACCAAAAAATATAAGGATTGCTTTTTTTTATATATATAAAAGGAACTGTTCAAGTTTTTTTGTGTGGTCACACAAATGATGATTGAAATGCTGCAAGCTCTAATATGCTCTGACAGATGACCAGTAGTAATAATAAAGTACCAACATTCATCTGTATGTGTATCTGCTCATCCAAATGAATTACCTGTATCCAAATCCATACTATAATATACATGGTTAGACCTGGATTGAGTGGGACTAACCAGAAGTTATATTAAGACACTAAATTTCATATCAGTGAAATTGATTGGGGTTGATCAGAAGTTGCTTACAGAACAGCTTCAGATCAGTTTTTATAGTAATGAGAGAACTATTTACAGAACATGTTTTGTTTTTTTATCTTGAATGAATAAACTCAGCCACCCAATAAGGATATTGGCACATTTCACTTTATGATACATGTACCCGTAAAAAGTAAATTAAATTAACTTGCTCAGCCTCAATCAACGCTCAGGTTTTCATTAGTGCAAATTTCAACAACCTGCATCTCAGTCCATTGTGGCCATCCTCTATAAACAGGCTGCAGTTGCACCCACACTGGACCATAAGGCCTTATCGGACCCTGCGCTGTCTCCCAGACATTTTTTGCAGATCTTCTTCTCCTCTGAGTTAGCTATTAGCTGCTACTGTATGTAGCTGCTTGTGAAATCTGTGTGGGTCACACACACAATAGGGCTACAGTGATCTTAGCAGTGATGGGCCATAATTTCACAGGTGGAAATGGACTGTCTGATCCTCCAGCTCTGTATTCTCTATGTGGAATTTGGAGAGACCTGGGACAAGCCTTGCAGTTATAACCAACAGCACAAACATATTTTCAATGCTGTCAGTGAAAATGGTAGAGTTTGTGGACAATAATAATTTAGCGTTACAAGAAGAAAGCGTTAGAAATGTCTTTAAAAAATGATCCTGTGAAACTTCACCCTCAGCTTTCAATGATTCAACCTCTCTAAACTATGATTCTGAAATCTGTAGAACCAAATGATGACAGTCCCACTGAACTTTAAAGTTGTGTTCACGCTGAATGCAAATACTCACTTGTGTCCACACCTTAATCAACATCCTACTGAAGTCTGGAGAATCTCAACACTGATAGGCTTTTGCAACACAGCATCATGCAAATTTCTCACCCAAGTTGAAAATTTCCAACTTGCACAAAGATGCAAATAATGCAAAGGTTCATGTCTTTGTGTCATTTGCTTTATTCATGTCGGTCGTTCATGCAAATTTGCATCTATTCATATCGTTGTGGCTTTGCACAGACTTTTTATGGAATCATGCCATGAGAAAAATTTGCTTCACGCTCCGTGTGAACACACCACAAGACTTCGTTGACAAAGATACAGCACTTAAGTCAAGGTTCAGGACCCTCACCCACACAGATGCTGCATGGTGTGGTGACCACCATACCTTAACGGTTGTGTCCAGCAGATAACCTTCATTTTTTTATGAATGTACACAGCTTTAAAATAAACATGAACTAAATATTGCTGCAGCAATGTAACAGTACATGTTTTAAATTTCTCTCATTTTCATTTCATAATGCAGGATGGAGCTACAGTGAATGAAGAGGCATCATAATCTCTCCTCCTGTGAGTCACCCAGAGCTGAACTGTTTGACCTGCTCTTCATGTCTGAGACGAGTCACCAGCCTGCTTTGCCCAATCTCTTGAATGAAGATGTGGCTTCATACATGAATTGGAAATGGCTTATTTACTCTAAGCCATTAGTGACATACCTGCGACGTACATTCATCCATGATGCATGTAACAAATCTAGTGTGATTAGGATATAATACACTGGGAATACACTTGACAATGTGCCTGTGATGCACACCGATGCTGTACTTCCTCTGCTGAAACATCCCTCAGAGAATAAACAGAATTAGCATAATAAATATGCTGATGACAAAAACTGCATTCCCATTCCGTTGAAATCGGGAATGACCTTGTGACTGGACAATAGGCTCTTCTGCCACTTCCCATTATTTCTCTTCCTCTCTCCTCTCCTCCTATCTCATCACCTTATCTCCCACTTTGCCACTGTAGCATGAGAGGCAGCATGGCTGAGGTTAATACCTATATAGTGCTCTGCAGATACACTCTGGGGCTGCATTGCTCTGTAATTAAAGCCTGTCCTGCACCACATGAAAATATGAAAATACCATTATTGCTTTCTCAGATGCGGAGATATATATATATAAAAAAAACAGCAGTTTCTTTTTTTTTCCTTCTCCTGGGCTGAAGCTCATTTGTAAGCAAGGGGAGGATTTAAACGGAGCCTAAATAGGTTTCCAGATATTTTGTTAGCCTGACGTATGCTTGATTTATCTGGCAAGCCTGATTTAAAAAAGAAAATTGTGAACGTTAAGTTTTAAATTAACCTTATTTCCTACTTCCTCATATGAAGTTATTTCCTAAGTTTTACACGTTGAGGTCACATTTCATATGAGAGCAATGCTAATGTTAAGGAATGTTCAAGAACTGAATCACTTATGACACTCTTAGCTTTATGAGGTCACATGAAATGTACGCGGGTGTCAATGAATGCACTAAAAAGTAAACAGTACACATTTTAATAAGGTGTCCTGAAGTCTGTTAGCAGGGTAGTTAATGACTGTCTAAACTATACGTTCTCTTAAAGGCTGTACAACCATCCCTCTGTCAGCTAATGAGTCAATTAACAACTAGCAGCATCTTCAGGCGCTAAATACATACTGAGAGTGATCAAGACAGCACTGCTTGTTATCAGTCACAGTTAGAGTCATAACTGTTGTTGATGCTGTGAAAAACATTAATAAAAAAAAAAAACTATTTCCAAAATCCTTATTGACATATAGTCTAATGATAAGAGTACAAAGACAATATATTTAACTTTTAACCTGATCAACTTGATTTATTTTTGCATGCTATTCTGGATTTGATGACAGCAACAAACCAGTTGAGACACACGCAACAAAAGATGGAGGAAACTGGTCCCCACTTTGTGAGATTGTATAAAGGATATTATTACGTGGGCTCAGGAACACTTTGTAAAACCGCTGCTCTGAAACCCACTTCATTTGCAAATGATTGCACTCTGTTGTCGTTTAGGTTTACACAACATCCCAATGAAAAAAATGGATTGAACTACTGTAGAATGGCACTTAATCGAGCCCATATCACCCATAGCTCTGCCAAGGACCAACAGTCCCCTTAAATTCAACCAAGCCTTATCCAAAATCACACTCACAGCCCTGTAACCATAATAATTATCTGTATCCACCCCAAATGTCACACTCATACATACCAATCCCCTAAATATGCTGGATTTCTTTTTAAAGATCCATGAATTATTGCCTGAGAAATAAAAGAAAATCCTGGATCCTCCCCTTTTTACAGGTCTGCACCAAAATTTAATGGGGCCCATTTTGGCCCGAGACCAATCCTCCCACTAAGTTTCATGGGTATTGTTCAGTAGTTTTTGCCTAATTTTGTTGACAAAGCAACAAACAAATGGATTCAGGTGAAAACATAACCCCCTTAGCATGGGTAAAAATGTAAATCCCAGCATGCATTGGAATAATGCTGTAATTCTAGACACAAATCACACAGAAGTTCTATTTATAGTTAAGGAGTTATAAACACTGATATAGCCCTTTAGTGCTGAGACCTATCCTGTAAACAAGGTGATCTTGTTCCTGATTCTATTAGAGTTTTTCTTGAATGACTTAGTTTTCACCATCCACTGTACCCGACCTGACAGAAGACAAATGAGGCCAATCCCAACCCATCCATCAGAAAATAGCAAATAACTGTTAATGGAAATCGTATATCTTTTAAATATGAACACCTTTGATTTATGTGTCTGTACTCCATAGATTAATATGATTATGGTTATTAAATCTGCACGATAATGAGTTATGAAAATTCCAGCTCATGAAAGCTTCAGCAGACGGCCTATTTAATATCATTCATAATCAGCTCCTTAGTATACAGATAGCATAGATTCGTACCACACTCGCTGTCAACCAGATGGCTAATATTTGGCATGCAGCAGTGGAGTGACAGGAGGTAAATTAGAGCATTGACATAATGGCATTAATATTGGCATGAATAATTGCATGAAAACCTATGACTTAAAAGGATCATCATGACACATGTCAAACAGGCCCATTCTTTTTCAGCAGCCGACATTAAATGTCCCACACCAGTTTTGGAAAAATGCTTATTAAGTGCCACTCATTCTCCACCAAACCAAGAATTATGCTTCCATGTATGAGGGTGGTAATTTCATCATCACCACAGATAATATGAGGATATATGTGGATAATGAAATATACATAACAAGCACAATTATGAGTAGGAAACATTCTGCTCATGATCTTAAATTTACTGATTAATGCAAAAAATTCCACAGTAAAACTTCATATTAGCTTTTTGTAGAATTATAGTGCCAATATTTTACTGCAAACAGCGTTACTTTATTAATCTGCTGGGACTATTATTATATAGGGATGCAGATGAATAAGTGTCCAGTTAAGTGTCCAAACAGACATGAAAAGTATCCTGGTGTTTTGCAGTAAAATGTCGCAGACAGGATTATTTTTATCAGATGATCCGATATTAAAACTGATAAAACAATGAAAGAGAAAATGATGATGTACTTTTTTTTTTTATACCTCAACTTCATTTTGCATCTGTACCCCTGATAGCAACATGGTCCAATGAGCTGTCACCTCTCATTTGCAGCTTTCTCCAGACTGAGACGTCCAACTGTTGGATGGATTGGCATTGAATTATGTACAGAAATTCATATTCCCCAGAGGATACGTTTGAATGACTTTGGTGATGCCTTGATTATTCATTTAAGACCACCATCAAGTTTAGATGGTAGGAGGCTAAACATTTAGCATGCTAACAAGCTAAACTACAATGTGCATGTTAGCATGCTGATAAGTGTGGCTCTTCATATTTTATCATTGACACTTTAAATCAACTTTAAATTCATCTAGGCACCTTCCATTTTTTATGTACACATGTATGTAACAACACGTGTATAAAAATATTTTTAAGGTAGAAAAAGTAGAATAGCTGTTGCATTTTAAGGGCTAAAGAGGAAAAAGTCCTTTTTTATTTAATTTTGAAACTTATTTGTGAAAAGCTACGCCTATATGTATAGATATGGAGAATAAACGGCAGTAGAAAACAACAGAAACGTTCATATAAATCCGATTACAGATATTTTTTATGGAATAAACTGGCTTTAAGTTACATCCCTGGAGGAACGGATGCTGCACAGCACCTGACCGTGTTGTTTTTATGACTTTATAGGCAGTAACAACGCTCACATTTATAGACAACCACCTATTCATCATCATCTGAAAGATAAAGGTGTTTTAACATATCCCTGTTCCCTGCAAAGAGAGAAAATGTTTGTTTTTTGTCAACTTGACGTTCACAAAAATAGACCTGCTCTTGAAGACAAGGTAAGCATTTGAACAGCTGTGTGGAAACTGTGTCTCCGTGTGGCGTCTGTGTTTATGCAAATACAACTTCATTAGTTTTGGAGATCAGGATATTGAGCTGAGGGCACAATGTGTTAGAATAGAACGGAGGGCAGATGACAGTCCTATTTCCTTTGAGACTTTTCCTGTCCAGTGTCTTCTATTATATTCAACCAATCAATTATCCCAAAGGCAGTCTGCTCTAATAGGAAACTGGGTGGGCATCTTTAAACAGAGTGGGCTGGCTGCTCCAATCCAAACTGCTGTGTGCAATTGCAGTGATGGGGCCACTGAAATCCTGTAATTGAGACATGCAACACCATGATTGCAAACTGATTGAATATAATTAGCTGTGGCTTTTACTTTGTTTGCTTGCTTCCTTTAATTAAAAGATTTTTCTTTTCACTTCGTCAGAGCAGATTTACATTATGCAGGGATGTTTGATAAGTGATTAGCCTGGTAAGGCGCACTAAGATAATTAACTATCCAATCGTCCAAAAGTGTGCTGCGGTTGCCAAGTGGCCTCCCCTCCTATGCCGCCACAGTATGCTGTAAATAAGCAGTGGTGTCCATGTTTAATCCATAACTGGTGAAGAATAATGTTTGTGTTAACCTGCAAAATGAGTTGTTTTCACTCTGCGCCCAGCCATCATCGCTTTGTTCTAATGCGAGTCCCTGATAAGCAGGTGTGGCATGAGCTCATCCAGGTTAATGTTTCTCTGACAGGTTCATGATGAGCTATACCATAAATAGATAATGTAGTTCCACCTCTGTGCATGATTATAATAGAAGCTTCCTCCTATAACCAGCTACAGATTTTCGCTTTGACACCTCTCTTGCATTACCACATGTAGCTCTCAGATACACTCTGTCCCTGCACGCTGTGAATATTAAGTCCATTCTCCTCCAGTATCTCTGTGGGTGTGAGGCCTTGTCCTTGCAGAGCACAGCACACTCCATCCCTGACAAGGGCTTCGCTTTTATCACCTGATGCCGTGAGAGCCAAATGAGGGTTCGGCCATGTTCAGTCATTTATCATCCTTGATCAGTGAGCAGCCACAGGGGCAGAAAGGACCTTGGCTGCGTGTACGAGCTCTCCTCCTGCCATTTGTTTCAAGAGTCGACCAGGTTTAGTGTCACTGTGGTCTACTGTATCCTCTGCAGGGAAAACAAACATCAGCGTTGTGGCTTTGTTTGTACACAGCAGGGCTTTTGTCTCTGCACATACTGTATCATACACAAAATACTCGCCTCAAGGTAAAGTGGATGATGATGATGAATGTGGTTGGAAGTGTGTTAAGTCGGCTCCTTATTTATTTTCATCCTGACATCCGCTCTGTTCGCCTGCTGTAGTACAGAGTGTTAAAATGAGAATCGCCTGCAACTTGTAATGAAGTGATACATTTGTATACAGCAGAAGAGCTTATTAGCAGGCGCTGATAAACAACAGCGTTGTTCTGTGAGACGTTCGATCGAGCTCGGATAACTGCACAAACCCACGGAGCTCCGGTGACATTATTTTCGTTTGGAATTTGACGCCAGAACCGCCTCAAGGAGGCAGTGGTTAGTGTGTTGAGCCTGAACAAAGGCGAGGGTGGGAGGGTAAATTGGTTGCTTTCCCTCAAATTTTCCTAAAAATAAGGGGGTGTGTATCTCCTTATTTGCGTTAACAACAGGGTTGGTGTTTCCTTTCATCCACCTTGTTTTGCACTGCAGTCCCACTCCCTTTGTAATGGCTTGTTTGGACTATCCCCCCCTGACATATGCTCTCAAACCATATATTTGCTGTATACTGGTGGGTCAAGACAGCACTGTGGCAGGGTCACACTTACCGCCCACTTTCACTCTTTATACTGGGTGTGCTCTGGAGGACATCCTGCTGTAAAAGGTAAGGAAAAGCATCAAAGAAATGTTTTCAGCCACAGCAGCATGGTTCTGCTAGTCAGTCAGGAAAACAGTAAAAAAAAATCGATATTCGAAGTCCTTCATCTCTTCTGCTATTAAGATGTTAAACACAGAAAATGTTCATTTGAAATGACTGTTATTTATTTTATTAACTTATTTTTACATAAGATTGGTAACTGTTGCTTTTGATCTATTGCTTTAAGTTATTGTAAATTGTCCCTCATACTGTCCCATGCCTTTATCTGACATCTCTGACATTTAACTTTGCCTTGTTGTTGAGATTGAATGTGTGGTTGAATGTATGGACTGGCTAAGCTCCAAATGAACTGCCCTTCCGGGATAAATAAAGTTGTCTGAATCTGAATCTGAGCTATTATAGAGAAACCGGACGATTGCGACTCCATATCCATGCTCTGTTTCTGGCATCCACTAACTCATGAGCATATTTTCTGGCTTTTTAGCTGCTGAATGTTCTACAATGTTTACCAGCTATCTTTAACAGTCTGTGTCCTGTATGGTGCTGAGCAGGTAGTGTACAGTACAGTGGGTATTTGGAGGAAAACAGCAGCCTGCTGCAGATGAAAAGAGCTTTATGTTAGCGGTGAGAGTGAACCAGAACAGTTAAACGAGCTGAAACCCACAATAAAGCTCTGTAAAGCAGAGGGGAGCTGCAGATTTAGGTGATGCTCTGTGTTCATCTCTACCTTACATCTCTCTCACACTGTCTGTGTTGTCAGAGTTGTATAAATTATTATACAATAACAGAGTTGTTATTGTAAAAATGTCTATTCTAGAGGCTTTTAACCTGTTTGCTTTGAGCTTCAAGATGTTTAGCTTTTGTCATGTTACACCTCATTTTAGATGTACAGTATATAATAACCAACTACTCAGCTGACTTAAGCTGAGCTACTTGGATGGGAGAAGCTATCTTTACCTCCGCTAAGGTTATGTGATTTTTTTCGGTTTGTTTGTTTGTTTGTCTGATTATTAGCAGGATTGCTAACGGACAGATTTGCATGACATTTTCACCAAAGATGGATTCCATAATATCCGAGAGGTGATTCAACTTTGTTGATGATCCGGATCAGGATTCTTTTTAACAAACTTAGAGATGGGACTGGTACTGCTGGAATAACAATGATGTCGAGGATTGTTGGGCCTCGGTGGAGGTCTGCGCTCTCTGAGCGCTCTTGTTTCTTCTTGTATTCTAGCTCGATCAATCCTTCGATGGTCCTGATCTTGCTTTCAGTACCAAATTACCAAGTACCAAACCTTAATCTTCATCTGTCCTGGACGGTCTTTGGCTTTCTTTTGCTTTGCGTCATGAGAGAAAGGTCAGGAGAACACAAGAATCTCTTTCTCAGTCAGCTGATCCTGTATATCGAGAGGTAAACAAGATGGCACCATTGACTGATGAACAACAGGATGTCAGAGCTATGTGAAATCAAAACTGTACAAGACCAACTGATGGTCTATTTATGACAATTTCTATAGTTTTGTAGTAATTATACCATTTTTTAAAGAACAGACATGTTGTTTACAGGCAGTACTTTGATATTTTTGCAGGAAAAAGATCTTTTGGAGGAAGATTACATGTTGCATAATAGCATAATAGTGTGGCATTTAGGCTAAACGTGCAGTTTGTTAAGAGGGTGCTCACCAAAAGTAAGACGGCTCAGTCTAACCCTGTTACCCAGTTTAGAAAAAAAAACCTGAGACCTATTCTGAAATTAGCTTCTTAAATGTTCAAATTATTCTTACCTGATTCCTGACAGTCTTTACAGAACAAGAGGAAAATGTATTATTTATGAGCTTTTAGCTCTCTTAATATAAATGGTATTTTGGATTAGTAAATCTAACAAAAGGACACTGACACATTTGGCATACATATTTATTCATTTGTAAATTTAAATTCCATCTGTGAAATTTATTCTGACTACAATTAGCCTCGTAAACTTGTTTTCCTAACTTCTGAATCTACAATATATAATTTATAATATCTTTTCATGAACTCCATATTCTTTGCTGCTGACTGTGCCATATGAATTAGAATAACAAAAGATGCTGATTTATTCCTGCTCCTTTTGTGGTTCTGTCTTTTCTCTTACCTGTCTCCAGGAGAAAGACGGGATACAATAGCCTGATATCAACATCTGTGCCTGTGTGAAGACAGCGTTGCCCCGATAAGATGCTCACAAGTGCTCAGAAGGCTGTATGTGGGAGAGGATATGCGGTACAAACAGATAAGGAGAACAGTGAGAATCGAAGTGGCTGCTGAAAATAAAAACTCATATGGGGAACTTCAGGATGACCTCAGCAGATATAAGGTGCTTCAACACGCAACCACTTCCTTCTGAGACCCAGCATGGCTGTATGCATTGAACACAATATGGACAGGCCTGGAGCATTGTTTGTTAGAGACTGAGCTTATTTTTATTTGCATAAATAGCAAGGGAAAAACATGTGTCTTCCTTTCTAAAATGTTCTAAAAAAATTGTAAAAAGTGTACGCTAGAAGAGACCATTATGTAAGGCACTTAGTAACATGAAATGAAATCAAAAAGTGAAAAGCATCTGAAATACAATGGAAGGTTAAGCAGAAGCAGCACGTCCAGGCAAGAGATGCAAGAATAAAATGTAATATACCTCATATTATTCTCATCCATCCACCCATTGTCTATGACTGCTTATCCTTTGCAGGCTTGTCAGTTCATTTATAGCCAATTTACCTATATTCCATGTTTCAGGACTGTGGGAGGAAGCCAGAGTAGCCGGAACCAGCTGGAATTCAAACCCAGAACCTTCCTGTCGTTAGGCGACAGTAATAAACACAACACCACCATCAGACATGTGTTATTGGGATCAATACGTCATAACTAATGGGCCTAGAAATGTACACCCACCATTGTGGCTGAGATGATTCTGATTCAAAATCGGTCAAACATATATATGAATAAAGAATCTTTAGTGTTGTAGAACTAGATCCTGAAGAAGTACAAGCAAAATAGAATATTTTATTACCAGTCAATAGTTTTTTTCTTTCATGCCAAGCAAAAAACTAATGAATATTTTCTGTTTTTAAAATGTTTATAGTAACTTGGCTCTCAGGCAATAACTAGAGAACTGTTTGTGCTTTGGTATGGGTTCTACTGACAGCACCTCTATTATTATTATAATTATCATTATTACTAGAATTATTAGTAGAATTACTATATTTTCAAGTTTAGCATTTTTGAATCCAGGGTTTTAAACAAAGTGTCAGCTGTGTGTGGCACACTAACAAAAGAGTAGAAGAGGCTCCACTGATGCAAAAAAAAAAAGAAAGAAAATAAAATATGATCAGTTGAAGAATGTTGGTTAACAGTTCTGTCAGCAGAACCTAAAATAATTGCACTGCATATGGTTGGAAGGTGAGCAAATAGATATATCAATAAAGTTGTGATATTAACGCAAATTATGTGTAGCTTTTTTTCTTTTTTCTCGCTCGGTCTTTTCTCCTCTGCTACACCCCCCATAGGTGGATGTGTGGATGTTAAAATGTGTTGATACGGTATTGTTGTTTCTCCCCAGGCTCTGTGCTCTCATGCTGATCAATCTGTGGACCAAATGCAGCTCCATCTGTGGAGTGTGTTATAAAGAGAATTTACATTGTGAGCTTTTTGTGTCGTTACAATGTGCAATAGTTCATTTGTATGTTTCCAGCTTCATGTTAGAGAGATAGTAGTTTTGCTTATAATTTGCTTATACATTTGCTTAGATATAAGGTAGTTTTATAAGTTAATATTATTTGTATCTTTTAACACCTTGTGTAGCAGAGAGAAGACATTTATTTCTTCCCTCTCCTGCTGTTTTTTTTGTGTTTAGTTTTTGTCTCATGTTTTTTTTTTTCTAAAAAAGTGTTTCTTATTCTTTTGGCCTGGGCTCCTCCTGAACTTCAACTTTATCTATGGCAATAAAAAAGTGATGACAAACTCAGTCCCCATACATAACCCTAAATCACTCCTGCTATATTAGTTCCTCCCTCCATGTAACCAGAAGACAATTTACATAGAAAACACTATAAAGGGAATAGTGGTCTTCATCCGGACTGAGGCGCTTTACAAAACACTTGAGATCTTCTCACGGAGGGAAACTAAGACACAATAAATAACTCTGTAGACACTGTAGTGAATAAAACATCAGAATTTAAATGTATACCTTGGCTAACTCAGCTCCAGAGGGAGTCGCTGCAATGCCAGATGAAAAAGTGTGTGTATATGTGGTCTACAACCTGATAACAGAGTAAAGATAGAGCCATTACACATTGTTTTTGCTGTTTTCTTTTTTTTTTGTTAAAGTCTTGAGAGTAATTTTAGGATGCAGGAAGAAGGGATAAAATTTTCTAATTATTATTATTATTTTATTATTGATTTATTGATTTATTTCCATGTATGTAACATAAATTTATTAATTCCCACGTCTTTCCATTTGTACATTTCTTCTTAATATTGGGGTCATTGTTTGGGGGTCTCTTTGCTATCACTGTATTTTAATTTTAATTGCCTAATTTCAGTCACAAACTGTTTTAATACATTGTTTTGACCTTGTGAAGCAAGAAACTGTATAAATAAAGTTTATTATTATTATTATTATTAATTAAATTAGATTTTAACATTAAGAGGAAAATCTTTTGATACCAATCAAAAATGCAGCTACAATTCTCACACATTTACTTCAGGTGCATGCAGCCTTCACAGGAAGGAGCCATGGATTCCTTGCCGGTTTCTTGTCCTGCCTATGATTCTCCTACAGGAGGCATGCTAGGACACGAGGCATGGTTGTTATAGCTCGTAGCGCCTCATCAACAAGGTCGTGGAGCAGCAGCACAGATGCCGGCTGAGGTCTCTGTCCTGGGCAGACTAGCTAATCACAGTCTCTGTGGGGAACAGCAGGGGAGCAGTCTGGCTTCTACGACTCTATCTGCATAATCGCACATAAACATCGACTAATGCACACACACTGCACAGTCATGCCAGTGCACGGCAAACATGAGGCAGACACCCCTCCGCTGGCGCATGCATAAAAACATGTCATGAAGTACAGGATGTGATGCAGGAACACGCATGTTATTTCCTTCACTGCTGCATCGCTTTCATTAAGCTGCTGCTGATGTTTGCCAGAATACAAGAGACTTAGTGAATACAAACACATTAGGGTTTCCGGGCTCATTGCCTTTGCTTTGGGATGACACAGCCGTAACGTTGTGTTAAGCTTCTTTCACAGGTTGAATAAAAATATGAGGGAAATTGTTGGTTTATTGTGGTAATCTTTGGTTTTGGAAGTGAGCATTATACATCTGAAGAGATGAGAAAGTTTAATATGCCACATTTCACAAGACTAGAGTGAAGCGAATTAGTGCCGTTGCCATGGTGAAAGGACATTTTGTTTATAGCTTCAAGCACAGAAAGAAATGTTTCTATGAAACAGAAACATTTATTAGCTAAAATGTTTTTTCTTTTTTAGCAGCTTTTAAACTTACTAACATTTTACAAGCTGCAAATTCTCCCCAAGACGTAGTTTTTCAGTCATTCGAACAGTTCTACACATACACACCTGTGTTGCTCCTGTAGAATGTTGCCAACCAGCTGCTTTGGCTGTCCAGCATACAGGTAGCTGGGGCATCAACAGGAGGTGGTTAATGTTGATGTAGTGCTCAGGGTGGTTGGCCATTAGAACCAATATGGTACTCTTATGTTTCTGGAGCCAAACATAAAGGAAATCTGGCCCAAGAGCATTTTGTATCCCATAAATAACCTGTGGATCAGTAGAGAGGAACCAAAGTTAGTGACTTGTTCATACCAGTGCTCGCTTATTTCTGAAATTAAGCTCTGGTCTAAGTTCAGTCAGGAAGACTCAACCTTTGCACAGTTGGGTTACAATTTATTTCTCATGCTGTTCTGTTATTCACTCTCATGCATGCTCAGTCTTATTGTCCGGCATCACGGTCTGGGGCCACCCAGTTATTAGCTGTTCTCATCAGCTGTTCACATCTACCCAATAGCCCAGCGACACACCTTTATTGTCAGCCAATCATGTTGCTGCTCTTTTTGAATATGACTCTCTCCATTCCTCTAGTTCTTCCATGCTGCTGTTTTGTGCACCCTCCACCTCCCCAACACCTCCCAGTCTTCAAAGATTCACCAACTTCATCAGCTTCAGCGGGTCCATCAGCCACCACCACCAGTGTATGGACTCCAAGGGGGGATATATATCTTGCTGCTGTTCAGGACAGATGCCCTTCGATCTCAATCTCCCTGAAGAGTCTAATGTTTCTGACTAATTAGTTTCTGACAGACTAATTATCAGATATCATTTGATGTAAAACATTATTTACTTCAACCAATAGTCCAATAAAATATCTTATATATTCCATATCGACAAAAATTGGCTTAAATCAAAATATAATATGCAACAAAATAATAAAACACACTCCTTCCTATAGTCAGTCATATATTGTTCTACTAACACTCCTAAAAACCTCTCCAGGACATCCCTACATGTTCCACTCTCCCTCACACACACTTGCGCTTAGCAGCGTTTAACAACATGGTTGAATAAAATGATATGAAACTCGTTTGAATACGGTATCTTTCTCTTCTCTTCCCTTCGGCTGGGCTGCTAATGTTTTTGACAATTTTTAGAACATGTTTTCTTATGTTACAGAGGCAAACATAGGTTAGTCTTACAGAATTATTATGTGAAAGTTTGTGGAAGCAACTACTCAGCAAAACGCTCAAAATCAGTGTTTCACATACCTGACATCACTGCAGTTATTAAATCCAAACTGAAGACACAATGAATACAAATATTTCACCTTTCACCTTTGAACCTTTGGATTTGCGAGATAGCTTTGTCTATCTTTTGCAGGAAACTATTGATTTTAATTTCTTTTTAGTGATGGGTCACCCTTTCAGCTAAATGTCATCTCAGCATGCACTGACCTGTTAGGATGTGACATGTCCTGATGACTTTGTAGAGTTTTACTGCAACAGCTCACATCCATCCGTCACAGCGCTGCAGCCAAAGCTTATTTATAAAAACATCTGTGTCAGTCAACAAAGGTTGTGTCCCATGAAAACATTTATATGAGCTGTGATACAGTCGATTGTTAGGGTGTCTGCTGTATCGGTGTGTGTAAACCAAATTAGAGGGGTGTAAAAGCACGAAACACAGGCACAGTGTGATCCAATCAGCAGTAAAACTCTCCCGACCATGAACGCGTAGAGACGACCACATTCAAAAAAAATATAGGCTTTATAAAAACAGACGAATGGCAGAGACGACAGTTCAGTAATACCACACAGATGCCCACACATACACACACACTGGAGAGGTTTTTTTGTGCTTGGCTTGCATAACTCTCTTCACTGCTGTCACTCATCAAAATGTAATATAGCACAATGCACAACACAAGACGGGGTTTTATTTAGAGCGAAGGGGCCAAGGACGAAAACTCCATCCAGTGAAAACTGTATGAAATTGAGTTTGTGAAAAATAAAAGATTCATTTTTGAGGAATTTATATTAGCCTTGGTCATACAGAATGAGTCATACTTGAAGCTCATGATTCATCAAACCAACACAACTTTAACTTCATCTTGCAATTCTCATAGTCTTATGGGGGAAAAAAAAAGACGGAACTTCATTAGTCTTACCTTATGACAAATGTCTGGCCACAAAGCCACAGTTAATTATTGAACACTTTACCTGCTCTGGGTGATCAATACTTAATTACACCAGCTTTTCCCTGTTTGGTGGATTATTGGTGGGAACAAATGGCTTGTTTGAGAGGTGAGAGCCACCCAACAGGCTTATAAAGACAGAAACTATTGGCGTGATCAGTAACCATGCATCATTACTCTGCAGTCGATGGTAACAAAGTGTGCTGGATCATGCTTAATGACATTAGAGGCGGAGAATGGGGAGAGGGACAGCAGATGCTTTGTCTGTTAGCCAAGCCACCACTGATGTAACTGTGTTAGCTAGGCCACCATTGTGCCTGGCAAAAAGGCAACGAGACATTAATAACGCTGGTTTAAAACACATGCTTCTGTTTAAAGCTTGAAAGCTGCTTTTATGGGCTTGTAATTGATCAAAAATAATTGTTGTGGTACCTTATTGTCCTCGGGGTGAAAAGACACTGAAGAACAATGTTCCATTAGAGTTTACTTTAAGAATACTGAAAGCCAAATACATAATGTGTGTCATCTGGACATACTGTATGTGAAATCCATTACAGCGACATCGGGACACTGCATTAAAATACATTGTGCCATGTCTAGTAGTGGTCTGAGCTTTATGGCCTCCACTTTGGTCCAGACGGACATATCTCAGCAGTTACTGGATGTTTATCATAAGTGCTGTACAAACATGCAGAGACCCGACCCCAGATGAAGCGTGCTGACTTCGGTGACCCCCCTAACCTCATGTTGGCACCAGACCGTCAAACATGAGGTCTACATTTCTGATCTTAAGTAACATATTGTGACAACTGGTGAATGGATTGCCATGAAATGTATCCCAGATAATGATGCTGCCAAGAGGAAGAATCTCAGCGACTGGAAATTCCCCACTTCTCATCTGGTGCCACCATCAGCTCAACAGTTTCCACTTAACCATGACAGTATTTCAACATCTGCTCGATGTACTGGCACAAAATTTGAAAAAGACAACCGTGCTCCTCAGTGTATCTTCGTGACTTCGTTGATCCTCTAAATATTTCCTCTCGTGCTAACATGAGGTTCACATTTGTGGTATTCAGTGAAATATCTCAACAGCTATTCAGTGGATAGTCATGAAATTCAGCAGTGATGTATCCTCTTCAAAATAAATAACTTCTGCATTCCCTTATTTCATCAAAGCACCAACATCATATCAAATATTCCACACAGGGCTGGAACCATTAGTCCGTTAATCAAAAAGTCAATTTGAGAATTTGGGGTGTTTATGGTAAACTGATTTTTGGAATGTTGGTTCGACAAAAAAACTTATTTGAAGACATTGCTTTGGGCTCTGGGAAATTGTGAAGGACATGTATCAGTTTTGTTATGTTTTGTACACCAAGCCAATAAACATTTTATAGGAAAAGTAACCAATTTAAAAATAATGACAGTCTCCAGAATTTTTTTTTTGAAACTTTAGTTTTTTTTTAAAATTAACGAGATAATTATTTCAAAATTCTGGGAAAAGTTCAGGAAAAAATAAAATTTTGGTCTATTATGACCAAACTATATCTTAAATTAAAAACAAAAAAAAACAAGTCAGTTTTTTTTTCCTCAAGTGAATGCATTATGCCTCTGTACTGTATAAACCTCAACTACATGTTATGCAAGATGTTAATCAACAAATGCTGGCATGCTAACATGCTAAGACATCACACTTGCTGTAATAGTAACAGCTTGTGAGCATTGTCATTGTAAGCATGTTGCTTAAAGAGCTTGTCTTTGGTATCACCTACAGCAATAAGCTGCAGTTCAGTAGTAATACATATTGTCTTTGTGTGTTTGGCCATAACAACGTTAGAGTTAGGCCACTTCACACACTAGTGAATTAAAAAGTGAGATTGTTGCTCTAGGTCCATCCACTCTTATTCACTCCAGATTGAAAATGTGACACTAACCACTTGTGATTTGTCACCGCAGACAGTCGTAGGTCATAATACTGCAGATTGGCCATACTATCAGTTGGCCATAGTGTGTGACCTCATTTGTTAATAGATTATGACTCATCAGAGGTTTATTTCAATGAACCTCTTTGTGGTTCTGTAGGTTCAGCCCTGAACCTGAATACTCCATGTGCTCCTCACACGTCTGTCTCCATAACTAAAAGATGCTTTAAATCATGGTTGTACCCTCTGCATGAAAATAATATGCTACGAGACTTGGATTAACTCCACAAATGCCTCATCGAGTTGAGAGTGTGTCACATTCACATTTTATATACTGACCTCTACACATAATGTACTTGATATGAATAAGCTTCCTAAATCCCTGTGAATAACATCCTGGGTAAGTGTGAACAAATCACCACTTAAAGACAGGCTATGGCGAAGATTATCCCTCCTATCAACTTGTCCTTTCTTTCTCTCTCCTCTCAAGGGCAGAGACAGGTGTTAATAAGACCCATTTAGCACAATGCAGCTCAAAAAGGCTCACCAGAATGCAGAGATAATGAGATAATGAGTTTGAAGTAAAAACAACAAAAAAAACCATCCGGCAAATATTCCTGAACTGTCAAAGATGTTTTTGCATAGAGCAAATTTAATCAGCACTCATCAACATTCACAGTATGAAGGGTTGAACTTCCAAAACACCCTATGTGATACTGTTTTTCAGGATGGGGAAGGCAAGTAGTGAATATTAGTGTTCTTCTTCTACACACCACACTCACACGTCATCTAAAGTGATTACAGCTTTAACATATTAGAATGCGGACCCACCTTTTCAAATGATGCTGATAAAAATCCTGAAAAAGTGGGTTAAAGCCAAAAGTTTGTTTGGACAAATCTTCTCAAAAATGATAAAAGATTCATGGGAATTTGTGGTGGTTTCGTTTTTCCACACGAAGATAAAATCACGGTGAAATTTTGTGCACAGTAAATCTAAAGGTTCTGCAGGTCAGCCAGCGAACAGCAACAAAAGCACAGTCTCTTGTACGACTGCATGGATCCTCCTCAAAAATTCTGTCCACCAACAACATTCCTACAGACTGGCTTCATATCCATAAAAGTTTGTGTTCTTTCACCATGCCTTACTAATCTATTTCTGTTTACTTGTTTACCAATCTATTTCTGTTTACTTGACACAGAGGCTGGTGTTTAGATATTTCCACTTCAGCTCAGAGGCCAGAGAGCTGTGCTGTAGGCTACTTCAGATATACAGTACATATAACAATTATAATATCAATCGTAGGAATAATTTAATATTTACAAAGTATTATGTATACATAGAATCAGTCACTCTTGATATACAATGTACATGTTGGTAGAAATGTAAGATGCTAGCAACATCTGCTGGCTCTGATTTGATGAACAATGTTTCACGCTCATTAAATATTCATGATATACCTGTAGAATCCTGGGGGGGAAAAAAACATCATCTGCTGTATATCCTGAAAAGCATTTCAGGAAATTAAATCAGGATTTCTGAAAGGAATATATGATCATCCCAAAAAATTTTTTTTTAATTCAATAGTTGACCTCACTATGAAGCTCATATCTGTTCTCATGTGGTTCTCTGAATATCTACACGTGATCTTACAGCCGGTCTGGCTACTCTGTATCCTCATCAAAGGGAATAAATGAGATCCTCTAGGATTTTGCAAATGGATTGGCTGATGTCAGGAACGGCGGTTGTTATTAGCCAAAGGCTAAACATCTATACACATATCAGATCCATTATAGATTAAAGACTTGGGTTTGCTTGTTCTCCATGGCATCCATTCTCTTATGAAGAGATGTGATTGATGTATAAATAGGAGACGTGCGGATATAAAAAAATGTGTTTGTGCATGTGTTAATCTGTGGGGCCGTGAAGCAGCGTGTTGACAGGCGTAGATATATGTGTTGGTGTTTGGAAACCACAGCAATTAGAACGTAGCTGTATAGACTGGGAGGTTGATAAGTACACCTCTTATGCTGCTTTGCATGTTGACTAATGGAAATGAGATTCATGGCTCAACACACAGCACATGAAACATGGACTGACCACGCTACCACCGTCTCAGCTGGAGTCCTGGAGACTCGTAGCAAGCGGGCGGCTCCTGTCGAGTCAATAGATTTTTAGACACCACGGCTACGCTTGTCAGCTTTAGCTGATTGCCTGACATATTTCCACAGTGTCTCTTGGCTCGTCTACCGTTGTCAGTTCTCCAGACGTGGCTGTTGAAGCCATGCCCTTGGCCGTTCAGTTAATTCCTCATACAGCGTGTCTTTTTCTTTTTTTCTTTTCTTTTTTTAACCTGGACTCAGGCCAGTCCTGTCAGTCCTGATGTCTCCATTGCACAGAGTGGCTCTATCTGGCTATCTAGCTCTGGCCTTGGCACATTAGATTTTCTCTCCTCTCTCTGTCCCCTCCTGGGTCCCTGACCTCTCTTTATTTCTCTCTCACCCCATCCCCCTCTATTCAATCTTTTCCTCTTTCTTACCACTCTATTTTGCCCCTCAGCTCCTCTTGCACGCCGTACCTTTTGCTCTGTGAACTTTAGCAGCTCTCCCAGTGGTACTGCAGCCGAACAGACAGCAGCACCATATCAGACACTGAGATATATGGAGCAACGCCGAGTGCCAAAGCTTCACCGATGCATACTGATAGAGACATTATGGGGCGAAGATAAATTTGTAAAACACTCGTAAAACACTCAATATGTCACCTTGGACAGAGGAGGTGTTTTTATATAAAGATCAGACTCAGTCAAATTCCTCCACAGCCACTTTGTATTCTCTCTCAGAGTATCTCGTCTAATGCAAATCGATAAAGTAATTTTCCCCCAGACTCATTGTAATTAACAATCTGCCATGTGTTTGCTGAGGGGCATTTGAACAGAAGCGACTTCCAGCTGCCACTGGGATGACTATGATATAAGAAGTTTAAAACAGGAAGGCGAGAGGAGCTCTATATGAGTAAGCATTTAACACGGCCCACACACTCATTAGCAATGCTTGTTAAATAGTCTGTATATTTAAAACTGCTTCTAGCTGACATAAAGGGCTAATGTCTGCATTTAAGTTGTGCTTTTAAGGATGCACCGTAAATATAAATTGGATCAATAATTAGAGAAGATAATTGAAAACTTATATTATTTGTTATTGATACTGAAATCATCAATAGATAAATAGACATGATAATCCAAAACCAGATTGATTTCATTGACTTAACAAGCAGAGCATCGACACATAGTGATGCAGTAGGTGGTGGTGTACAGCTTAAGCACAGAAGAAGAAGCAGCTTAGCATGCTGTTGCACTCATGATGTCAAACCTAGTAGATCCATGTATTCTAGAGTAGAGGGATGTCTATGCTGTCACTGGTTTGGATGTTTTTTTATACTTTCAGATTAGACAATGGGATTCTAATTTGAAATGCATGTCCTGCAAGGCTTCAGAGACGATGGAACGTCTAGAATAAGATAAGTATTTATCTTATTGTTTGGCCACTGGAAGCCGGTTATTATCAACTTAAAAAAAAAAGAAATGTATCATGTAACCCGAGCTTTATATTTTATAAGAACATCCCTTCAAGAAACCAATAACATTATTGCTGAAAAAACATTACCTGAAAGTCATGGTTTCGTTTTTATGGAAGATGTTAGAACGTTGTCGGCCATTCATAAGGAAAGGAATGGAAGGAACGCTAATTTTATATGTAGTATTCAGACCTGCCCTTGTTCATTAATAAGTCATAAATTAAAGAGTTTTAATGCCCCCCCCTGAGTGAGCCTCTCCCTCCAGGAGCTGGTGGGAGGAGTTGGGTCATCAGGGAGATTCAGTTCATCTGGTGTAAAGACTATTCAAATTGGTGGCAGAGGGCCAGTCCTTCTCTGCCACGCCTTCCACTCTGTTTTGGTTTGATGCATTTGTTTTTTCTTTACCTTACGTTCAGTTATTTAATTTTTTGTAACCTCTCTGGTGTGGTTTCTCCTCCTTTTGACCAGCCTCGAGCCGGGTTGTGAGAAATTAAGGGGCTCATCTAAGACCAGATTCACCATTTTGGTACCATGAAGTCTATTAATGCAGTAATTTGGCCTAGTTTGGTTTGTGTTGCTGCGACCTCCTGTCAATATAAGGGTTTGTTAACTAGTAGGTAGGCATTTTTAAAATTTGTAGAGTCTAGTTTGTTTTTGTGGGCTACCCTCTGGTTTTGACTGTCCTCATTGGGATTCAGCTCTCTGGATTAGTTTTGTATCAAGAGTCCTGTGGTAAGGGATTGGGCCTCGACAGACACCAGACAGTATTTCAAGCTATTGTGTCAGAGTTGGCCTCGGCACACAGTTGTCTAATGTACTGTCGCACATCATTTTTGATCTGCCTTTGTTTTCATCCACGATAATCTACACTGTCCATCATGTCCCACTTAAGTCTTAGAGATGCTTCCTCTGGTTCTGATGTTGCAGATGTCTGAGAGTGGCAGAAGACGGGATATCAGCTGGGGTTTTGTTGGCAGAGATTAGTGGGAGGTGCACTTTGTAAATGATGTCACCCTTTTGGCTTTAGGGCTATAAAAACAAAGGACTTCATGGTTTGGTGTAGAATGTCTTTAAATTATTTTGTTAATATTCTTATTCTCATACCAGAGTTGGTGGTTGGATGGAGTGAAGGAGGCTGATGGGTGGAGTTGGATCGTCAGGGTGATTCATCTCATCCTGTGTCAAGACAATATAGAGTGGGGGCAGACAAAATAAACTAACTTTTGAAAACAAACCATGTTGTGTTCTCTCCTCTTTTGTCCAACCTTGAGCCACATTGTGACACAATCACACAATTTTTCAAGTGGTCTAGTGAGATGTTTTGTAATTGGAGGACGAACAAACCATAGAGGAACAAGTGGTCCTGTTTTGAACAAGAGGAATTTAATGTTTTATCATGTTTTTACAGAATTTGACGAATTCATATTTTTCTCCAATCATTAATTAATGATAATTACGGACCCGACAATAATTGGGCATTAATGGTGAATGACATTCAGTGGAATTATGTTACTATACGATGGCGAGGACCCAGACACATTACCTGGCCAACATTTTAGTACTGTGATGGTTTTCAGTAGCAAGTAATGTAAATGATGACGCTTGAAATACTGCAATACCAGTAGAATTACTAAACTTACAAGAATTACCAGCGATGCTTTCTTTCTGCAGTCTATGTGTGATCAGAGGACAACTGATGGATGGGAAACATTAGGAAGGATTTGGAAAAAAGAGCCTGGAATAGTGTGGAGACCGCAATTGGTAGTCCTCAATAAAATTAGTCTCATTTACATTGTCGTATCTACAAGACATGCATGCAGTCAATTCCTAATCACAAAATAATGTCAGCTGTACTTAGAAAAAAATTCTGATTATAAGACTGTGCCCATAAAAGAAGTCAACATAACAGAACTAAACTCAAGCACTAACAGAGGAGAACTAGCAGAAACACATAGAGGAACAATATGTGGCTAATCAGGAGATTTAGACACACAGGAGAATAGAAATAGAATGAGATCTAATTATTTCAACAAACTACAATAACAACAAAACACCTGGTGTAGTGATACCTAATATTGACTAAGAATAATAAGCTGTGGGTTTTCTCAGCCAGCAGATCAGATGACATGTCACAACCAGGTTTTTTTTTTTTTTTTTTTTATCAACTCAAAACACATCTTTTCATCTTTTCACCATAAACAGAGCTTTTCAGCCCGGTCTCCTTCACAGAGGAGTTGTCACCAGTCCCCATGTCCTTGTCAGGCAGCTCCTCAGGTCCAGCATGCTACCGCAGACAAGGGTGAGAGGGCAATCAGTTCAACACAAAACATCTGAGGGAATCTACCAGTAGCTCGTCGTTTAATCTAGTGTCATGAAAAAACAAGGGGCGTCCAACCTGGGGCATGAGGTGGGCATCAAATCATGGCAAACTACATCTCGATAGTCCACCAATGATGTCTCCATCATTGGAGCAGGGTGAACCAGGCTACGGTGTATCATGAACTGCATGACCCAGAATACACCATAACCTGATTTACACCCTCTTGGATCCTTACTGGAATGTCCTACGTGTCACCAGGACCGGGGGAGAACTCTAGCTCACCTGACCGACTGGGCTCCATCACTCCTGCCCTGGTGTCTGAGGGGCCTCCTGTAGGTTGGGAACAGCACCTGCAGCAGGTCTCATGCAGCCAAGCCAGACAACTTCAACAGCAATGAAGTGATTACTCAAAAAAAGCCCATTAACTTCATGAAAATTAAATTAAAGTTAAGGTAATGAAACTAATATAGCAAAAGTGATGAATTAAACTAAATGTGTGCTCTCCAAATCGTATGTATTTGCTTTTACGAATTGCTAATAAAATGCACTATGGTATAAAATAACAATAATAATAATAATCATAATAATAATAATAACTTAAATTTATATAGCGCCTTTCAATAGACCCAAGGATGCTTTACATAGTTGGGTACGAAAGAAAATAATAACAATATAACAAATAATAATAACAATAATAAGAAAAACAATAACAATACTAAATATATAATACCAAAAGGCCTCAGTAATGTAAAGAAACATGGATGAAAAGGGTTAATACCATATATCCTTTTCAGTGTGTGGCTATAGATACATGTGTTAAATGCTTTTTAAAATTTTGACTGGATATCCAAATTGCATAATTATGAGCAAAAATTATAAGTAACAAAAATGGTTTTCTTTGTTTGAGACAAAGAGGTTTGTCTTATATACAAAAGTAGAACATTATTTTCATTATTAAATTCTTTTTAACAAAACCAATTCCACTCAAGGTCCACTTGATCTTGAACCATCAACCATCACACAGATGTATGTTTTCATTATTCTGACCACTGAAAGCTTCTTATACATATTAGCTTAAAAGATGAGCTCATGTTTAACCACGGAAGCAGCAGTTGACATATTCCCACTGAAGGTCGAGACTCATTATAATGATGTGTGCTAGGTGTTGAAAGCTCCACGACAAGTGAATAAATTGGGCCCCGTAGCTTCGGGCCAAAAAAGCAATTGTCAATTCTGCAAGATGTGTAATATGAATAAACAAAAACATATTTGTAGTGAAACTAGTTTCAATCATATCAACCTCATATCAAAGTAAATCAGTCTCTGACATGACTGCATTAAAAAAAAAAAGTCTACTCTAATATTTGCAACATAGATGCTAATTTAGCTTTAGTATCTCTCCATTTTAAGCTGTTTTAGTGCCCTATTGTCTAAATGTTGCTGCAGAGACTTTCTCTCTACATCATTAATAATATCCCTGAGAAACACTCATAAAAAACAGCACATTCAAAATCAGTCTGAGATATATGAGTTTTTGAATTAATAAACGGAACATTTATGACAGTGTAATTATCCCAAAGAAGGCAACATGAATTCTTTAGAGACTTATCATTCTAGAAATACAATCTGTCCATTGATGAGGAATAAGCAGCTGCCCAACACAGCAGTGGTATTAACCGTGTGACCAACCGCTCATTTTAATTTGGAGTACACTGACGAGGTTAATATGTTTAAAAGCCTTATCCTTCACTGAGATGGAGATGAAGAGCAGCTTGGCAAAAATCGGCTAACAACCCAATAGAAGAAGATACACTGAATACTGAAAAAAAAAAAAGATTAGACGAACTAAAATAATGAGATGTGTAACTAAAACGAACCAGATGATGGTTTGAACGTCTTAATAAATGAATGAAAACTAAATGAAGGTGTGAATTGTGACTGGGGTGACTGTACCTCTGCTACAAAGGGCACCAGGCCTCCATTAGAAACAGGCCATTATTTCTAATGTCTGAGTAAAGCTGGTCATAGTTTAGTATGAAGCCTGCTAGTTTCCTGATTTGGTCCTGCATTCCCTCTTAAGGTTCTGCTACTGCATTATACTGTTAATGCTACACATTGTAGTTTGGCTGGGACATTAACTGACTGACCACTGATAGCGCTTTATTAGTGAGCATTCATCCATTCACACACATTCATACAGGGATAGCAGAGGCTACCATGCATGGCGCCAAGTGCAACTTGCTGTGTGAGTGATTGTGTGAATGGAGGAGATGGGATTGAACCATCAACTTCCTGTTAAGTGGATGACCATCTGCAACAACAACAAAGTGTTGAATTTGATCATTTGATCAACATTTACATTGTTTACCTGGCATGCATTACATTATAACCAGTAGCTTCTATTTCAGGAAATGTAGAGTTTTTAAGAAAGACAGATTCAGACAAGGAAGGCAGATTTACTGCTCTACTTTAATACCATTTTTTTAATGTCCATTATTGCAGAACTGGAGTAATGTTTTTTTCTCAGGCCAGATTGTTCCAATGCTACTACTGTATACAGTAGCATTCATATAATATACTATATATATCACTATAGTCTCCACTTCAGTTTGTACAGTCAGTGCAGGCCCCCTAAATAAGTGGATATGTGCTCCATTGAGCATTTATGGGAGATTTTGGGATGATGTGTGACATAAAGGTTTTTTACTGCCACCATAAAAGTGAGGAGTCCAGGTGATCAATCAAATTTATCTTAGCGTTGAACGACATATTTCTCTCTGTGTGTGTGAAATGAATTGACCACAACAGCACTGAGGGAAGCCCTGCAGTTAAACTGCAGTCTGTTAAGAATATGAGGTTCAGTTTGTTTATGTGTAACATGTAGAAGTGTCACTATCGAGTCTATGAAATAGCAATAACAGTAGCAGGTTTCATTTGATCCATTTAGGATTAATGGCTATGAAATCTCAACCATTGATTCCAGAGAGAGGCTCAGAGAACTGTGATTATATTGTCCCTGTTGATATTTGTGCTTTAATTTGACCATTGACATGAGCAATGATATGATCTAAGACAATCTGGAAATAGCCTGTTCTACCTGCAGTAGCAGCATGTCAAAAAAGAAAAAAAAAAGAATAAAGCTGTAGCATCTTTCAATCTTGATCTCGCCTCTCTGTACATGCACTGAAGGGCATTATCCTCCTTTTCCTCACCAGCACCTCTCCGTCTTCTGTATGTCAGGTTGGCCGTTGATTGGCAATTTGATGGAGTGAATTACAACAGTGAGAAGAACTGAGGCCTGACTGGGCAGACATTCAATGCTCCATTGTCCACGATTCATGCCAGGAGAAGCAACAACAAACGGATTCACCGAGATCAGGCAAGTGGGCCGAGATATAAACAAGCTAAACAATATCTCCAGGGGTAAGCGAGAGCAGCAAGAGGAGCCAGGGAAGCGCTGTGTCTGTTCTCTGATCGATCCCATACATAGTGCATGAGCTCCCTAAGAACTATGGGTAGAAGTTTTTTTACTTCTATATGAAAGTTCAGACAAAGGAAGAGATGAGGTTAAGTAAAAGTAAAGTATAAGAAGCGTTGTGTGCGCCTGTGAGTGACAGAGAGGCAATGAGAGTTTCACATCTCAGATAATGAAATGTGATGTTAGCTCTGATCGATCCACCAGTTCAGCCAAGCAAAGACCAGGGACAGGCCGACTTTGAGCGGCAAAATAAAGAGAGAAAACCAGAAGGTTTTGATTGAAACATTATATCCTTCCATAGAGTTTGATTCCCTCCAATCAACACACATAAACCCTGGCTATAGCTAAGCTCTCAGGAAAAAAAATAAAAAAATAAATTGCCTTCATAAATATTAATCTGTGTAAGGCAGAGGTTGTGCCCTTCACAATTATTCATGCTTTCTGGAGCGCATTTGTCAAGAGTAAACAGTATACCCCTGTTTACCTAATGCAGAACATTCGGTAGGTGAGTGGGCATAATTGATGCCTACATATTTTATTCTTAAAAATGTAATTAAACACACACTCCGCTCTAGAACACATTCGTCTCTCTCTGTCGCTCCTCTTCCTCTCACACACATTCACACAACCTGCAAAGTGCACATCTGCACAAATGCATTTATCTTTCTCTTCAACGGTGTCTTGGTTCACTTGGAATTAAAGGTGGAATGAGTTAATTTCACAGCATTTTGGTATGTCATTAACACTGTGTGCCCTGGAGATGGTCTCTGCCTTTGTGCCTTAGTGACCTCATTTTTTTCTTTTTAATTTCTTTTTTGGGTGGGGGACTAATATATTATTAGCTGCTTACTTAAGTGTGACGGAATCATTACTGAGCAGAAAATAAGGCAATGATACCTTTCTCTATGCCTTTATGTGCTGTTATTGTACATGAAGCATGCATTGCAATTGTCCATTCAACTGTTTTTAAAATCCCTTCACAGTTGAGGTGTGCAATATACAATCTTCTGTCACTGTATACATAATGATATGTAGTGATATTGACTTATTGCTATTGATAATTATGTTGTAAATCTTCTGTATATTCTAATGAGCAACTATTTTGCAGATTAAATAAACAAGCTGTCTTATTTTTGGCAGATCCAGTTAATTAAATACCTGACAAAGTAAACACTTTAATAAAGCGTGTATTAAGGTCCATTAATGATCTATGTTAGAGACAGACGGAGCCTTCTGTAAAGGTAGAGGGAGCATAGATGGACCTTTATGCATGACAGTATTGGATAAAGCAATCTGGCCTTTCACTCAGATCCACTCCCATTGGTTGCTGTTGCTACGCATCTCCATTGCACACGGTGCAGTTAACAATGATAACAGTGACATATTTAATATTCAAATTAAGTCACTTTTAAACAAAAAAGTGGCAGAGATTTTAAGTAGCAACAATTCTTTTTGCCGGCTGGGATGATAACTTTGACAGATTTCGATAGATTTAACTTTCCATAGAATGAAAACAGGGATTTACTGTATGTTGGTGTCATCTGGTGACATTATGACTTTGGCACAAAAAGATGATGATCCTATTCTCAATACTGTCGACAAATGTATGATTGTTTTTCCACTTATGGAAACAGACATGAGTCCAACACATCATCCAGTTGATTGATGCCCAAGAACGACATCATCAGTTGTTTGTAGAGCCCTTAAACAACCTGTTTTTGTTTTGGTTTGAAACATGACCACAATCATCACCAACATTAATCACAGTTATTGAACCATGACAACGAATGTGCCTTTAACCTTTGTGAAGTAGTAATTTTAATCCAAGAATATCAATGTTTCCCAAATATAATAATAATATTACAATAATCTTTCTTTGTATAGCAGCTTTCATACATGAAATGTAGCTCAATGTGCTTCACAACAAAGAGTTTAATCCAAGAGTTGGATGACAAAAAGAACATAAAAACTGGAATAAAAAATAAATGTAAAAATATATATAATTCTGTGTTGTTCAGGACGAACAGAGGATTTGTTGGGTTAGCGGTAGCGTTGTTCGCTTAACAAGGCCACCTTCTTCTCACAGCCACACTATTGCCAGTGAAGAGTGTATTTACTGTGTCTGAAAGCATTATGAAAATGAAGTCATGAGGACATTTTATGTGATGTGATGATTTTATAGCAGTAAGTATATCACATGTTCATGGATGACTCAGGCCTTTGCGAAATTAAATTTATTTCTGTGTTTATCTTTGCCTGTCTGTCCATCTGTTTATTTTACTGTTTGTCAGAAATACAGTCCACATACACACACAAACACACACACACACACACACTCTCTCTCTCTCTCTCTCACCTATCCTCCTCCTGTCCATGCGACGTTTGGAATCAGGGGCAAAGCTCTCCTCCAGCTGCTGGACTCTGGGGAACCGCTGGTCTACCTGTAGACAGCCACATCAAATCTTATTCCCTTTGCAAAGGAACACAATCATACAGGGAGAGGGAGAGCGAGCTCCATCTGTGGAATACTGATGCAGCAGCAGAGCATTTACAAGACAAGCTCAGAGAGGCTCGAGGAACATGGAGGGCAGGGAATGAATTCTTAAAGATACAGTGTGCAGGACTTTGCAATGGTCTTGGAGGAATCAGCGGAATAGCAATCAGGAGGGTGGGATGAGTTTGTGTGGTTCTGCACAAGAAGAGGTTAAAGGGGAAATTACGTGAGACTGACCTTTAGGTTATTGTTATTGTTTGCAACAAGTTCTTGTTTGCAAGTTTGGAAAGTTTTCAAGGTGAGATCATGTCACAGTGAAATGAAGGAAATTCCGTGTGAGGCTCTACGGAGCTCTGTTGGTTGCTCGACCACTTTGGTCCTGACTCAACAATTATTTGCTGAATTGTCATGCAACTTTTTATGGATGGGATTTAGGATGAATGCTACTGAGTTTGGTAATCCTCTGACTTTTACTTTAGCACTACCAGTTGGATGGATTGATGTATTCATTGTACACAGATGAGGAATTGTAATGACTTTAGTGACCATGTTTAGTCTGTCCTTATATTCACTAGTCTAGTCTGAAACAATGGATGGATCCCTTGACATTGGAACTTATCTTATCTTATATTATCTTATATTGCATTAACTTATCTTATCATCTTACATTACATTACCTTACCTTACCTTACCTTAGCTTAGCTTATCTTATCTTATTTTATCTTATATTACATTATCTTATCTTATCTTATATTATATTATATTATCTTATATTATCTTGATAACGTTCCTTGGAAAAGACAGACTAATTTGTATATGACTTGCTAAACAATAGCATGTAGCATTGTAATGGTGACCATGTTTCCATGCTGATTTTAGCATTTAGCTCAAAGCACCACTGTGCCTAAGTGTAGCCTCTAGAAATGGAAACTGAACAACATGATCTGTGAACCACAAAACTTTGGTTCATTAAAAAAAAAGACATAACTCCATAATCAATAATTACAGCTATAATGTATAAAATGTGATGGAATGATAATGACAGTTTCCTATCCTTGAGAAATGAGAGTTTAAAATCAAAGTTGAACTTTTCCTTCAGCTGGTCTTTCACAGCCACTGTCAAATCCTATACGGAGGTCGTATTAGCCTAAATGATAGTAGGGGAAGACTTGTGGCAGGAAAAGAGCCAGTTCAGATCTAGACCATCTGGTCGCCTTAGCAGAAACACTGAATGAGAAGCGTTCTCTCCTCTCTTACAGCTGACATTAATAAGCCACATTCGGTCCCGAGGCCAGAAGTTGAAGCCTGGCTTTACTGAGCAGCTCCAGAAATTTATCGAGTATAACTGTGCGAGTGAGAATCAGGTTACTGCTGACAAAAGGCAAGCCGCGCTGGAAAATCTTCCCTGAGTAAATAAACATTTGAAAAAAGGTAATTCTTGCTTGTACTACGCCACTAGGATTCCTCAAAGAGTCTATTTAAATCTCCCGTTTCAGATTATTGGATACTTCATGCAGACTAGAGAGTAGTCAAAACATTGCAAGCCATTTTAGGTGAATTATAGTATTATTCTCATCTAATAGCTGGCTTAAAACGTTAATCATGCATGCTAATTCCAGTCTTAGCGTGCCTATGGATTAGAAGCCCATGTAATGTGCAGTTAATCCCATATACACTACACTGAAAATCCGCATAGAAGCCTAGTTTCTCATCATCAAAAATTTTCCCTCTAATTATGTCTCCTGAGAGAAGCTCAGCTCCCACTCAAGATGAGTTTGTCCATGTAGAATTCTCAGGTTTGCATGCACATGGAATACAGAAGACATTCTCTTGATCATGCGCTCAGCTATTGACTTTTTATCCAGATACATAAATTGGAAATGACGGATGTTCTATTGCACATTATGCAGCTGGTAATAGAACTTAAACCCATCACAAGGCTGAATGTTTCTATCTTCTTATTCCCTCTTTTATCTTTAATAATCAGCTCTGCTTCCTGCCCCTTTACAGTCACATCCAATAACCAGTCAAACTTGTTAAAGTTCAGCAAAGATATTCAAGACCAATTTCCGAAACTGTGCCATCGCTGAACTCGCAAAACGTACAGCAGCTGATATCAAATTTAACTCCTCTTCTTTTTGTTGGCCGTGTGTTCTGCCGTGCTTTGCTGAAATATTAATAAACTATTAATTATCAGTACAGAGGGAGAAAGCAGGGGATGAGAGACAGAGGGATTGAGGCCGTGCAGATCAGAGAGAATACAAAGGGAAGGGAAAAACAAGGCTGGAAGTGGATTCGTACTCTCCAACCCTACAGATTCTCCTCAGAGACTCGTGATTGTTCTGCCCCTTTCAAAGCATCCGCCTGTGGTCTCATTACTGAGTTTCTCTTATATTTTGATCACGTCTAGAAATAAACCCACTATCTCACTCTTTCCATTATTAGCAGACTATATGACCTAAAGTGACAGTTCTTGATTTGGAATGAGAGGTATAAAGTTGCAAATTATTAAAGTTTAAGTTTGATGTCATTCATCCGTAATCATACCATGAGACCGGCACCAGACAAGGATGTCACTATAGCATGACTGCAAAACCTCAGATTACATTCAATGCCAACATTTGCTGTTACTGTGGGTCCGGCGAAGGCAGTTTTGCATTGAATGTTGGCTAAATAGCAATTGTTTCATTCTGGACATAAATCTTGAGAGGCAGCATAGTTTAACATAGACATAATTCCAAGGGACTGTGTTTTTCCTCAGATAGGAAAGACAAAGATGTCTTTCCTATCTGAGGCTAAAATAAAAGCACTAATCAGATTTCCTTTAATGGTCATTCTTATGTAGTGCATAGAAACTAAATTGCATTTTGCATAAAAACAGCAGGCAGAATAAAGACATTTCAGTGCAACATTCAAAAGTATAATAATAATAAATAGTATAATAAATAGCAATAAGTAAAAATAGCACTGTTTCTGAAGCTAGTTAAATACCAGTTCACACGTTGTAATAAATGCTAATTAATTAATGTTTTCTGTTTTCTAAGTGTTCACATGTCTTTGCTATATTTTCTAAGTGCATCATTTTTATCCTTCTGCTCTAGATATTCAGAATAAAAGCATATGAATAAATTTAAGCTGCACTTCTTAAACATGATGCCAGCAATATGTGGTGTATGCTGATACATTTTCCAGCTGGACGAGATCTTACAGGATACTTTGTCCTGCTAAACCACAATGAGAAGATGTTAGCACTAATGCTAACACATCCTGCCCAACAGGACTAGCATGTTATTTACTGCATATGCAGAATGCATATACTGGTTACCATGCAACAGTTAAAAAGTATAAAAATATGATTTTGCTCTCTGTGGCACTGATGCAGTGATGATGACAATGACACATTTTCTACGTGAAATGTGCAGGAAAGTGTCTAAATGCACAAACTTGATGGAAATTTAGGGAATTTTATGCCAAGCTGTGGTGAAGGAAGGGAATTATTGCAATTTTAAGATGACACTGGGAGTTCTTAACAGACGTTTATGGTGGCAGTGGAAGTATTATGCAGATTTGTCAGTGAGTTTTTGGTGGTGACAGTTTTTTTCTTTTTTTTCTTTTTTTATGGAAATGTGTTGTGAATTAGTTTTGTCTTGCATTGTGGCTTAGAGAATGCTTACCGGTATGCAAATGTTTTCTGAGACACAAAACCTGGAAGACGCGGGTCATGGGAAACGAACAGCTGCACATGTCATCAAATTAAAGATGGTCCCCTTGGGTTCTGGAAAGGAGGCAGTGGGAAATAAATATAAATTTAAAGAAATATAACTCCCCAAAACCACCCACTGATTCTATTAAAATGATAGACTAACTAAAGAATTGGCCTCAAATCAAAAGGAAGTCACTGGAAAGGGGCGGTAACAAAATGAAATGTAATGAAAGATGGCCTAAAGAGGGATCCCTCCTCACAGTTTTAAATAAGGAAAAGAAAAATCCTTCCAACAAACACTTAAATTCCCACTCAAAACAGAAACACAGAAAGCAACATGGTGGTGTTGACGCTCCAGGTAAAAACCAACCTCCTTATATAACCTCCCAGCCAGGCTGATCCCATCACAGGTGCATCCAATAGCACCTGATGACCTAGATTATAGGATTCCTCTGACCATAACACAAGCGTGTGGTTTGGATGGAAATCATTGATTTGTCCCTTCAATTAGCGACAAAATAATTTTTCCAGGACTGTGTTTCTGTTTCCACATCGATGTTGTGACAGTAATGAACTGTCAACATACAGGAATAAAATAAATACCTTGCAGCCTTTGTTAACGTTGTGAGACGGTGTCGGCTGAGGCCAACTGTGCAAATATTGCACATCTCATAGGTTGCAACAGTACATATAGAACTCTCTTGTCTAATGCATTAGCATTATCTCAGCATACTCGATGAGAGGTACCGTATATCAGCTATAGAGTTCACAGATTTATATTCCTGCAGTTACTTTAAAGCTGTGGATGTCCTCAGTGTCCTGCGACTTGTATTCCCTGAAGTCAATGTTTGCCCAGAAAAGAATGTATTGACTTCATCACTAATGCATATGCATTTTCTGACATTTCACAAGGCAATGTCAGCGGTTTGGACTCCCATTTCTTGCAGAGACACTATCACAAGCCCAGACTTTAACACACACGCTTTCTATCTCATCTAGGTCTCCGATCTAGATCTAGATTGATGATAAGCATGGGCAAATTCTCATGTTTGATAATTTACATTATAAAAAATATTCTATTTGATATCTGTTATATCCACCATAGCTTCAAACTAGCAGGCGTATGAAAAGGGTCCTCATCAAACATTCTCTCAGAGAGACTTTGCGCTTAATCTCCTGCTTTGCTTCTTGTCTGTGAAGCTGCAAATGGGTGGAACAAAACACTCTGTCTCCTCCTCAGGATATTGCTGCTTGTAGAGCTAATCAGGTTGGAAATGATGGCTGAGTGTGTGTGTGTGTGTGTGTGTGTGTGTGTGTGTGTGTGTGTGTGTGCATGGTGGCAAACCAACACAAGGACAAGCTCGAATGAATGGCCTCTTATCTCCTGTCCTCGTGCAACGCCATCCATACAACACATTAACCTCTCTGACTTTCTCTAACTTGTACATATATATCAGCATTTAAAATGTGCTTAGAGAATCAAAAATGCATTATGTGTACACGTATTATCTTGAAGAAGACCCCGCTTCATTTGCACACTGACAAGTGTGGCAGAAAGTATGTACACAGATGTTTGTTGGGTTCTTTCAGGCGTTAAGCATCATAAGCCGGTCTCTGTTGACCACAATGCCTCGGTTTATGGAGATTATAAAGGCATCGCTGCCTATCATGAAGGTCATGTAACAGTGTAAACTCAGCAGCCACATTAAAAAGCAGACTGCATACAAACTATTAGTCTCAGTGTCTAACAGCTCATTTAACATGTTTAATCATTTAAGTTTCCATTAGGGATGCATTCATCGACTTTTTCTACTCCAATATCAGAACACACGATACCAGCGGCTCCATTTTAAGTCAAAATGTAAAATCTTTAAACTTCTGTCTCAAACAGATTAAGCTGTAACCTCAGGTAAGTTCTTTATAATAGATGAAGATGCATCGACATGTGCTTTAGTTTTTTTTTTATATACTTTTGAGAAGGTTTATGAAAGTGCATCATTACAACACATGGACCTCACATGTGTTGCCTCACAGCAAGAAGGTCCTGGGTTCAAATCCACCCGGGGACCTGGGCCTTTTCAATGTGGAGTTTGCATGTTCTCCCCATGTCTGCCTGGGTTCCCTCCGGGTTCTCCGGCTTCCTCCCACCACCAAAAACATGCAGTAGAGGTGAATTGTTGACTCTAAATTGACCGTAGGTGTAAATGTGAATGTGAATGGTTGTTTGTCTTTCTATGTGACCCTGTGATGAACTGGTGACTTGTCCAGGGTGAACTCCGCCTCCCGCCCAAAGTCAGCTGGGATAGGCTCCAGCCCCCTGTGACCCTACACAGGATAAGTGGTTACAGAAAATGAATGAACCTGAATGACAGACACACGCAATTCAACTTACTCTTTATCAGACAAGATAAAACATTCATGGTTGTCTCCACATGAAACTTGTCATATTAAAATCTTTTTCCCCATCTTTTTGCCCTGCTTTATTTCAGCCTGAACATATTGTCCTAAACCCAGAGTACAGTATTTACTCTACGATGCCTATAACCTGCCCTATGGTACACATTCTGTATGTATGTACATGAACATGTACATGAAACATGCAATAAAATGTTTTTCGTAACTGTAAATGTGTCAAATCTGGATTTACTGTTTGTACGGACTAAATCTATATGTAATGGTTTATGAGTGGTGAGATCAGCATTTTGCAGCTCTACAGGAAGCTGCACAAAATCTGATAAACTGCTACAAGTGAGTCAAATAATTAAATAAAAACAGCTGGTTAGTGAGACGGAGGGTTGGGCCTGACCTAGATTTGTAGCTGACTCCTCTCTCTCTGCTTGAGGCAAGCGTCTTGACACTTGCATAATGTATTAGAAACTCCTAATGACCGACCTATTATCGAGTTGCATTGTGGGTAGTCTAGGCACCAGGTTTTGACAAGGAAGGATATTATGAGAGAAAGTGAAAAAAGAAATCCTGGATCTGCATGAGATCCACTTCCGTGCCACGTGCCCAACCCTCCCAATAAGTTTAGTTCAAATCCGTCGAGTCGGGGTGCAGATAAAACAGTGCTTAGAGCGCAAGCCCCATATATGGAGGCTACTACAGTCCTCCTGCAGTTGGCACGGGTTCGAGTCCGTTTTCTCCCCACTCTCTCTCCCGCATTTCCTGTCACCCCTTCAGCTGTCCTATCCACTAAAGGCAAAATGCCTGAAAAAATAACTTTGAGAAGTTGAGTAGCTTTTGTGGAATCAAACCAATGCCGGTAAAAGCATTGCCTCTTTGGAGGAGATTAAAAACAATGAACTATAATAAGTACTCTGAGCTGTCAAACTAGCGTGTTAGAATTTGCCATCCTTGTGCATCTTGCTTGGTAATATCTTCAGCAATCTATCCACCGACCCTTGTGGAGGAGTCATGTGCAATTAGTGCACAGGCATTGAGTGTGCGTTGGATACGCAGGTGCACATGTAGACAGCCATCCAGTCCTTTTAATCTCTCCAAGAGAAATGATTGGACGGCCTTATTACAGGCCTGTGACATCGCAGTCACCATACTCTCATGTTTGTCAGAACATTTGATTCCTTGATTGCACAATGCTTCTAAAGCACCTTGCCAGCCCTGCCTTTAATTTTCAGCATAGGTGCAGTGTGGGCTGGCACGAGTCATGGCCAATAACATCAGTGTGTCTCGTTCCCTTTAAAGCAGTGTGCTCCTCTCTGCAGGCCACTAACGGTTATGTTATGGATGAGGTGCCCGACTGTGGCACAGCATGGAAAAATGGATAAAATGTGTAATTTTGCAGCATCATATCAGCTTTCAGCATCAGTTAATGATATAATAAAGCAAAATCAATGCTACCCCGAGAATTACATAAATGTCCATGTTCCTGCACAGTTGTGGGAGCACTGGCCTTGATGTTGCGACACTTTGCCGTCTCTCGTCTCAGATAACACATCCAGACCCTCAACTCCTTTTACCCCATGGAAAATCAGCCTCGTTTGTTTACCTCTAGGCCTGAGTTATATCTAACAATCATTTGTCACAGGACAGAGTGCCCCATCTCTCCCTTTCATCTCGCTCCAGTTTGGCCTTGAAGTACGACCTGAATACGATGCACACACACATCCTGGCCCTGCTCTAATCCTCGGTAGACGGGATGGACAACAAACAGGCTTTTATTCTAACTTATTCTACCCAAGAGACACAAAGCATGACCATTTGGATGTTGTGCTTTTTATTGGTTTAGTATGCATGAGGTGCTGGAGCTCCAAGAGCTGAGAACAAATCAGGAGAGGATGATTGTTACCACTCACCTTTCAGCAGTGCAATTTTAGGGACATTAAATGAAGTGCCAATGCAGGATTCAGAGTGATAATATGAAATTTTAAAAGCATTTGGCAGTTTTGCTTTGCACCCGATTCCCCCTCTACTTTTTGTGAAGAACCCAGAGGAGAGTTTGGTTAATGTGCAATGTCCCTTAATGAGGACATAATGGAAGAGCGGTGCTAATGTTGCTACGCCAACAGTGGAAATGTCACAGTTGACACATCTGGCTTGGTAGGACTGTAATTATCCTAAACACAGCAGTGCTACTCAACAGAGGCGAGACACAAAGCCTGAGAGAGGAGAAATGTGTTGGGATTTAAAATAAAAGAGTGACAGAATGACAAATTTATGCCAAGACCATTTCTGGCTGCTCTAATGCCCACACTGCTCGGCTCTTTTGTCAATCAAAGACGCCAAACAATAGATGACTCATCAATTTGCCACACCAAATTACCCCTGCTTTTTTGTAACTCACCCTTCCTCCTCATTTCACATTAACCTAAATTGCCTCTGCTTTGCAGTTCAACATGAACCAAATGACAAGCAAGCACACACAGCGCTTTGCCTCTTTTTCCGACTCATTTCACATTCAGCCATGGAAATTAAATCAGGACAGTGGTTCTTTGACATTATTGTACCCTGGTAATGAACACAGCAATTAGGTGGTGAAAATTAATTTAGGGGGAAGAAAAAAAATTGCCTCCATTCAGATTTAGGGCCCTCGAGCAGATTGTGGTTGTGATGGTATTCTAGCCGTCCGGGTGCTGTGATGAAAGTCACCACTGGGATGTGCTCTTCCACATGCTCTCATATACGAGTACAGAGCGGCGGTGGAGTAATGCTGATTGATGTGCAGAGGCTTGGCGCTCTCTCAGCTGCTGGCGCTGGTAATTGCCTCCATCCTCCCCCCCCCAAAACGAAGCAGCACAGTGAGAGAAAGAGAACATGCTTCCATACTCAGCCCTTCCAACAGGGCAGAACATTTCCCTGAATTCCTGGAGAAACGCTCTCAGAAATATTCAGCAGCAGCAATCCACTGGAGTTTGACGTTTACTCTCCGACTCTGACAGCACCTGACAGCAGCTGATGAGTCCGGCTGGGCTAAATGTTCAACTTTTCTTGCCCGGGTTTGGTTGCAGGACCTGGTCGTCCAACTAGTATCAGATGTGGAGATCAGATATTTGTTGGGCTAAAATCTTTCCAAGCCAATAGCAGGCTTGAATCTGTTTGAATAAAGCAGTAAATGAGAAATACAGTAAGTGCTATGAGCTAATATGTAAGTACCTCGATCATGATGAAAACAAAATGAGGGATAAAGGCTGTCTATTAAGGAGAAGGTGGGGTTTTAAACTGGAGCAACACATAAAATGATGTTGCACCTGTATAATAATGGGTTAATAATAATCAAATAATTCTTTGTTTTCATGATCTCTTCTACACCGACTGGTTTCACTGCTCACCTAACAGATTAGAGACATGACTTCTGAGACTTCTGATGTCCTCTGTTGTGGAATAAATTACATTCCTCCCTTAAAAGTGATAATTTGTGCAATTTCATAGCTCTAATCTAGAACTTTTCAAAGGAACTTTTTACATTTTTTTTCTTATGTTATGTAAAATGAACTTGTAAATTCATACACTGCTTTGAATTAAACCTTGTTTGAGGATAGGTTCACCATGCTGCATTAAAATTCAAGGCTTGTTCATTTAAAGTAATAATCTGGCGGGTGAGGGTTGGGGAGATGGGAGCGGGGGGTGAGGTGGGGGACGGGGCAAGGATGCTTAGGGAGTATGATTATCATGGGCGGGGAGGAAAGAGAGAAAAACAGAAAATGCCATGTTCTTGTTCTTGTTACTGGTTTGATTTACGATGATGCATTTTCTTTAATAAAATATCATTAAAAAAGAAAAGAAAATATCATTAAAGTAATAATCTGGCTTTGTCAGGGATGCCGCCAAAAGATATTGTGGTGTTGCCGACATCATAGAATTATTATTATTTTTTAATCAGAAAATCATGAAATCATGAAAATGCAGAAAATTACCTGCCTCATACGTGAAAATTTGTCCCACATGCCCGTTTCCCCATGTCACAATGTCAATGTATGACTCAGTGTATGACTGGTCAGCCAGCATATGGTCAGTCTATTACATAATATTACCACTATAACTTACATTTATGCATTATTGCATTATGTTCCTCTGTGGAGGAGGACAGGCTTGTCATGTCTCCCTGGTTTGTTTTTCCCTTGAACATTCAAACAGCAGCACACTTTCTGACCTTATCTCTCAGCATCTAAAAAATTCCTGACCAGAGGTTTAATTACTATTTTTCATCGCAGTCTTTTGCTCAGTTTGACTGGATCCATGACCCTTGGAGTTCATGTGCACTGGAAAGCTCAAAAGACTCGCCACCTTTGGCACGTGAGCAACGGGCAGAGATCAGGAGAGACATGACTGTGGACAGGTTTTGGATATCACTGGAGAAGCAGTGTCCGATAGTTTCAAGTAGCACCATTGCAATTCTGCTACCATTCTTGATGACGTATTTGAACTGAGCTTTTGGAGCCTAACTTACATCAAGAACAAGTACAGGAGACGACTGAGGGCTGTGGACGTGTCTACCTCCATCCCTCACAGAATATGTTATATTGTATATTGTGTGCATCCACCCAGGCTCAGCTTTCCCACTAATAGTAAGTCACATTTACCCCCCTGTCTCTCAATAATCACTGACTGTGGGGGTGTGTGGGTGTTGGCCATCAGAGGGATGCAAAGGGATTTTAAATATATATTTGTACTGGGGGACACTTGAAATTTTTCATGCTATGAGAAGGTGCCCTGACTGAAAAAAGGTTGAGAAATGCTGATTTAATACAAATTTTTTTTTTTTTTTTAAATTAAAAATTGGCATAATATATACTTTTCTTTTTTAAACTTAGTCTATATTTATATTGCAATATCTGTACTTTTACTCATGTAAAATGATTTAGTTTAGGTATTTTCCCTGTGTGGTATTGATACGTTTACTTAAGCTTTTGATCTTGATTTTTTTTATTATACTATGAAGCCGTTGGATGAAGAGTGGAGGACGTGTTTGTGGCTGAAGCACAGCGAGGAAGAGGAGTTTGATCAACTACACGCACATGAATGTGACTGAGAGCCTTCATTTTTGAGGAGATGGTATCAAATACTGACCGATGCAAACGCTCCTCTGAAATATATGGTGTGTAAGCAGGGCACTGAACCTGCACGATGATTTAAAAATAATTTACAGACAAGTTGAAACTCACACTTAAGTCCACATGGCCAACCAATTTAAAGAGTAGACTTTCAGATTGTTGACTTTGGATATTTATATAATACCACCTCCAGTCTGACCGTTGGAAAGCAGCTCTCTCGCAGTGTGTGACATCCCAAACGACGTGTCGTTTGAATCATGTAGCGGCTTTAAATCAGGGGAGCGGCACTAACAGTCACCTGGCACTCTGCTTGATTTACAGATGACTGTTTTACTGCCCAGCACTCGTTGTCATTATACAGGCACGGGAGCAGATGCATGTGCATGATGCTACATGCACACACACACACACACACACACACACACACACACACACACACACACACACACACACACAGCTCTGGGGGTCCACAAGCCCCATCAAATACAGCAGAAGCCAACAAAGGAGGCATACACAGAATATCAGGAGGATGAGGACAAAGAGAGAGGCTGAGGAAGGAGCACACAACATGCTCCTTTCTGCCTCACAGGTTTTGATAGAAGGGAGCGAGGGCATGGGAGGATCAGTGCAAAGTGGACAGCTGACTCGCCTCAGGCTTTGCTTTTTGCATCAAAACATGATAAAGAAACACACACAAACACATTCCGTGCTTTTAATGTTTGCTGTTGAGTCTATGAAACCGTTCCCTGCTGGTGACCTCCGACCTCCGGAGGCAGGCTTGTGATTGCCGTGCAGCAGCAATCACAAGCCTATTGTCTTAAACACTATTTGTAGAGCGGTTGTATTTAGTCTCTTAATGACTCATAGGTGTGGTTTTGTGTGTATGAATCAGACTAATCAGGGTGTCATCCCCCATGGCCTTTAACACTCTGGGGTCTGAGAGCATTTTCTTGATTTTTACATATCTTAAATTCAAGTTTTTAACCCTCCTGTTTTGTCTGTTTACTGTCAAGTAGTTTGGCCGCTCCACTCTAGCTGATTATTAATCCATAATAATACATATATTATCGCCTAATATTGTGTTTCACATTTTTATCAACTCACGTTCGTGTCAACATTACAAGTTTTGAACTTCCATTTGCTATTTATGGCCTGTAGGCCTCACTGACTGGAGCTCATATCACTTGGTGCCACACAATGAACTGAGAGAAAGGCTCCAAAAAAGCTTTACATACCAGACAAAAGTTGTATATATCATTGAAACAATGGCAAAAATTCTATTCGTTTCTAATGACTGGTCATTTGTGACCAGGAAGACCAAGGGCGTATACAAATTCAATAAAACACGCAAAATTTTATAAAAATTCTCAAAATTTATTTTTGTGTTTAGATGCTATGTGTGAACAAAGTCATGGAACCTGAAGACAAACAGATGAAATTAACTACATTTTTCAGAGAGAAAACACAACGGAACACAACAGAAGGCTTAAATCACTTGCATAGAGAGCAAGAGCAAACATGCAGAGGAGGAGAGTCTACAGATTTCAGCAACATTTAAATCACATGTCGCTCTTTTCTCGCCGTTTTCTCACATAAATATTAACAGAAATATCAGGAAAAACACGACAGCGTGTCCACAGACCTCAGAGGGTTAAAAGTCAGGTACACGCTCATCTTGCTGAGGTACGCGGTCGTTGGCTGGTGGACCCTTTGCCTCCACCCTCTCACTATCCTCTGTCCCATGCATGTGAAGAAATGCAACATCCATGTGTGTGTAATAGGCCAAGTGATGCATATGGATCACAGTCTTCAGAATATGGCTGGCCAAGTCATAACAAGTAACATCTGATTAATAGCTGATGGGATTGTGTTGGGTGACACACATTATTGCATGAGGAACATACACAACCTGCAGTGATACCCCAGGAGCAGAGACAATGTAGTTCTGTGCCATTTACGCAGAGGGGAAAGCAGCTTAACTCCATTAATTATTGACAGACAAGCCAACAGCATCTAAAGTTAATTAAAGTTCTGTGTTCTCCTACACACCCTAAAGGTCACACACACAGTCCAGGTTCACAGTGAAACAGTTTGGAGTAAAGCAGCCGTCCTCATAAATCCTGAGGCACCGGTGGAGGTGCAGTGAAATGTCAGGTGGGAGGCGTGTATGACAATGTAAACGCAGAGTCAGATGATGAGTCAATCTGTGCATCACTCATGCATGATGTGAATCGGCCCATAGGCACAGCTGATGCTCCCTTTAAATAGCAGGAAAATACCGCCCCATTGAGTTTAGACAAGGTTTTTGTTGGTCAATGGTGCAGTCACATTCTTCTCCCTTAAGGTAGCAATGCACCGACAACACACCAGACCTCACCTCATTGTGCACAGATGGCTGAAAGTACATTTGTTACTTAAACAACGTGGGTGCTGGGCATGAAAATGACAACTTCATCACTCGAACACGAGCAGTGACACTTGTGGTGTGAGTCAGTGTGTGTCGGGCAGAGGATTCAGCCCTGAATGTTTCACTTCTTGCATCATGGAATTTTAACCACAAACCCTGAAGATTTCCCGTTATACAAACTGAGCAGTAAAACAACTAAACACAAAAACAACATTATGAATTTTACCATTAAAGAATTCCTATAAGACATATTATATTAAATGTAGGCATTTTAATTGCCATTGAATTTCATGACCAGCATAGCATGTTTTTTTAAAAATTTTTATAGATCACAATTGTACATAAGGTCATTATAATGACATGTGCAATTTACATGGTGCAATAAGCTTATCGAGACCCATTCAGTTCTCTTGCATGTATAGCTTAGCGCCTGCATATAGCACAATGTCTGTTCCATATTTCATCATAGTTAATATAGCGTGCTGATTAAGTGTGACTAAGCTCATCAGCTAATATATTAAGATTGATAAGTTTCCAGGAAATCACTAAAACTACTGCCAGTCACACAGTAATTACACACAGTTGGAATCTACTCGATTTCAATTAGTCTGTGTTTGTTTTTTGTTTAAAAGAATATTTCATTATATTATTAATATTCTCATAACAACAATGTAAAAAAATATAATAAATAAAATTAATACCTGAGGTGATATTTTCACCTTTCCCTGACTGTGGAAATGGTCAATGAGTAGCTATTGAAATACTAATCCTCCAATTATATCCAGTTGACTCTAACAGTGCACTACTGCACTCCTAGAGACACGTTAGGCTTTTATCCGAGAAGAAATGGGGAAAAGATTCATGGAAATCAATATCTGATTCTCTGATAATGTTGCTTTGGTTAGTATTTTCAATTACAACCGTGTCAACATTACTTGTAACGAGAGGGTTTTTACATTTTATGCACTTCACACAATAGATCACACAACAATAAAACTCACTGAATACCTTTTCTTGATGTCTCTGCAAACACAAGAGGACATGATGAGACATTGCTGTCATTCTGTTTCAGTGGTTAACTAAAAGTGGTCATTATAATCAGTCTCTGTATTTTTCCAAGGTGACCCCCTGAACAGTGACAATGAACAATATGTCTGTTATTTCATCACAGCCTGTTCAAACCTTTGTCACAACCTGCCGGCAGAGCACTGTGCTCTGTTTGTAATGATTAAAACTCTATAAAGGACTGATACGATGATGAATACCCAATCACCATTTACACAGGTCTGTGACACATGGTTAAGAAACATTAAAAAGAAGAAGTCAATTGAGCGAGTTTTAAATGTGAACAGTAAGCTGGGTCGTGTAACAAACACTGATATAAACAGCACAAATGCTCAGGAATAATGTAAAGGCTGATGTACTGTAAGACTCAAAACAAGTGGTGAAGAAGAAAACAAGTAAGATCCCATGGGGCAAAATAAAACTGCACAAGTTAAGAGTCATAAACACCCACAGACAGGGAATAATAGCAATAACAATGCAACCATGTTTTAAAATGAGAAGGCAAAAACGGGGGCAAAATGTATATGGAGCCTCCCAGATGACTGAGCCACAGTCCCAGGATTTCACAGTGCTTATCAAAAATATTACACTGTCTAATTTAGATAAAAAGCAGAGAGAAAAAAAAAACAAGCAGGTAAAACCAGGTCAGTACCTAGCCTGACTCCTAATATAGATAAAAACAGAGACAGTTAATACAGCACTTGGAGATACTCCTATAAATATTGTCAAAGCATTAGTCAGACATATTCTAGAACACAGCGTCTTCATTATCAACCCATTACACGGTACCATGTGGATCAAACCAAAGACCAGTGGAGAGCCTAATGTTGTGACGATGGAAACTATAACATCACTGATGGATCTCAAAGTCGACTGGAGGCTACGGTGTAATAAAAAGCCCCCATCAATTATTTAACTGTGCATTCTATAAACCAACAGAGGTGAATCAGTTTGTATGATCCTGTAAAAGGGTTGGCCTACCATGATCGTGTGACATGACCAATCTTTACCAACTGCTGTATTCTGGGTTTTATGGGAATAAATGCATTTCCTGTTTTATAGGTTACATGATTTAGGTCATTTTAGTTAACACACACACACACCACAAACGGACACCTGGTGTCCTCTTGTGCTGTTGGTTTGTTCTCAATGGAAGAAACTGAACTCGTTACTGTTAAATTTAATGACGGGTGTGTATCAATATCCGGCTTACATCAACTGAATTACTTACAGGATGCTTTCAGACCATCAGATACTCTATCATCCTTTTTTATATATAGGTTTTAGTCCTGGCTCCTGCCTCAGGTAGTCCTTTATTATTAGTCCTGAAAAGGACTTTTGATATATTCTCATTATTGTTACGTTAATTATTATCTGTATTAACACTGGATAACTTGCACGTCTGTAATTCGTAGTGAAAATTCAACTTGACAGAGAATTACCATCCATCTCTGCAGTTTCTCCTCAGCTCCACAGAGCATTTTAGCATCTTTTGGCCTTGGTTTTATGTTTTCAGTGAAAAGAATCTGATAAACCCTCTCTACTCTACCTGCTGAGCACCAGGCATGAGACTATTTAAGAGAATATTTAATTCTGGATCTTGTGAGGGATTTAGAAACAGGTTTTGATGGGTGGAAAGTTACAACTCTTAATAAATGCTAATGTTGCTGCCTGTCTGCTTGATGTACAGGCTAAATAGGAAATCACTATGTTATCAATAAGACATTTATGAGGTGAACATCATTCACCTGCTCTCAGCCATTAAACATAAGTGAAACAAACAACTGGCTTCAAAAGGTTACCATAATGGTAAAGTGAAAACAGGCTGTAGTTACCTTTAGTCATGAAGTAGATAATTATGTAGTTAGCAGACCTTGAGATAAGATTTTTTTCTTCAAACATAAGATTATGTGTAAAAGGCGTAGATGGCAACATATCCATCAGAGTCCCTGTGAGCTAGCAAAGCTCAAATTAAACCAGCCTTGTTGTTCTGTGGTTTTTTGGTCTTTTGAAACCTCTGCTACCTACAATTCTTTTCATCCTTTGAAATTATTGAGGTCTGAGAGTCTCAGGTTCCACTCAATTGTTTCAATAACAATATTTAAACCTCTACTGTTAAACACTGGAAAACTTTCCACATATCTAAAAAAAATATAATCATTGTCTCTTGAAATGATTGACGTTACTTATTTGTCACTGATCCCCATTTGAACTCGGCACCAAAACGTATTCTTCCTCTTTTGCGTTTCGGCTGGCTATAAACGCTTCTGCCTCTGCTCTGTGAACAGCTGAAACTTTGATCCACGCCTTCATCACATCACGACTCGACCACTGCAATAGCATCCTGGATGGCACCACATCCAGAATAGACCTGAATAAACTCCAACACATTCAGAACTCTGCTGCTCGCCTCCTCACCCACACTCGCTCCTGTGACCACATCACCCCTGTCCTCCAGAACCTCCACTGGCTCCCCGTCCCACAACGCATCCACTTTAAACCCCTTCTCCTCACCCACAAAGCCCTCCATAACCAGGCCCCCTCCTACCTCATTGACCTCCTTCACCCTCATGCTCCCTCCCGCTGCCTCCCCTCCTCTGATGCCAACCTCCTCTCTACCACTCAGGAACCAAGCACTGGACCTGGGGGGGGGGGGGGGGGGGGGGGGGGGACAGGGCCTTCTCTGTAGCTGTCCCCTCCCTCTGGAACTCCCTCCCTAAAGACCTGACCCCCCAACATTTAAATCACTTCTCAAGACTCACCTGTTTAAATGTGCTTTTGATGTTTAAGTGTGATGTAATTTGTTATTTGTTGCTGTCATTCGAGTTGTTTGTATTTGTTTTTTTAATATCTGATATTGATTCATTTTTAATATGTTGTTCCCCTGTTATTTCTCCACATGTTAAGCGTCTTTGAGTATTCCGAAAAGCGCTTTGTAAATAAAATGTATTATTATTATTATTTATTATTGAATCTTAAAGGCGTCACCAGCAATCGCCCAAATACAGATGTGTATAGAAATGTAAAAGTAAGCAAACTGAAGAAAAACAATTAGGAGATGTACACCTTTAGGGCCCCTACAGAGCATGTGTGAAATTTAAGTGTATTCACTGAGATGTGAATAGACCATAACCTCTGTTATGGTCTATTCACTATTATCTATGGTATAGATGCATAAGGCTAACCCCTGTGTGCCTCCTTTGGTGGGGACATAAAAAAAATATCACTTGCTCAGGCATCTTCCTTGCTCTAAAACTCCCTCCTTCCTTCTTCATCTCATCCTCCCTGTCAGGTTCACAGCTATGTGCAACAAGATAATCCTGGAGGAGGCAGCTCATTTTTACTTACACTTTAGTCTCTTAGTTAAAGATATGACGTCATCTCTCCTTAAAACACACTCTGAGTCTTCCCAAAACAGCATAACAGTAGCCCTCAGAGAGTATTGCATGACAACAAGAGGCAACATGGAAAAGTGAATTTCATCAAAAGTTTGCAACAATCACCTCACACACACACACACCCACACACACACACACACACCCACACCCACACACAGACACACACACACACACACATACTGTTTGCATACACTGTTGCAAGACTGTGTGTGTTTTTATATGCAGAACCCAGAAGGAACCGTGGCCTTGAGAAAGGTTGTGCAACCGGAAACAGTCAATCACAAACCTTTCTTTCATGTTTCCTCTTCTCTGTTCTTCTTCCCTCCAAATAAACAATGGTAGTAGGGTAATGAGGCCCCTGGGCTCTGAAGAGATGAGATGAGAAGGAGACCTGGCCACACAGAACATATAAAAAAGGAGACATGAGGGGTAGAATGGGCCCAGCCGCCTCATTAGGGAACTATGAACGATGGTGGCAACTATTCATTTTCTCTGCTAACTACTGATGTCAGACACACACACATACACAAGCACATAAATACAGACACACTTAAAACATGAGCCAGGAGACACACAGAAGCATGCCAAAACTCAGAGGACACATTTAAGCCCAACGTGATGCTGCGAGAGATTATAATTCTTCTTTAATGGTCGGCTAAGAGAGAAAGAGACAGAGAGAGGGTCAATTAAGAAAGTAAGAGCCGTCTGGGGGCCCCTGATGCTGTAAACTTTATATCTCAAATTAATAACATGGTGTAGATAGAATGTACATTCTCTCAATTAATGTATTATTTGTTATGTAAAGAGACACATACATCTCCTCAAGTTTCTGTGAATTTCAAAATAAAACTCTCTATTACTGATAAGTATTCTCAGAAGTATACAAAAAAATAAAATAATTATACTGTTATTATCCTAATTATACTGCCCAAAGTCCGAGTTCCCCCCTTAAAAGAAAAGAAAAGAAAAAAGTTTAAAAACACTATGTCTTGGACTTCCAATTCCAGCTGAAACAATTGTTTGATTAATCAATGCATGCGCTGATGGACAGTCATTGAATCCTTATTTTGTAATCTATAAGAATACAGAATATTTGATGACTCAAACCTCTCAAACATGAGGATTGTCTGTTCTAATCTCTGTTATGTTACTGTGAATTCAATATGTTAGGGTTTTGAAAATTTGAAAGCAAATTGACCGTAGCTGTGAATGTGAGTGTGAATGGTTGTTTGTCTTTCTATGTGGCTCTGTGTTGAACTGGCGTCTTGTCCAGGCTGTAACCCGCCTCTCGCCAAATCCTGCGCCCTCGCGACACACATACATACATACTATACATACATACATACATATGTACTGTACATACATACATATTTTGGATGTATACCTCACTGTGAATGAGCTGAAAAAACAACACATAGAGTGCTTTTCATTTTTTTTACCAGGATTGTCCCGTTTTTGGAGAAAAAAAAAATTTCATTCGTTAGAATAATTAAAAAAATGTTGCATTTACAGAAAATATTGAGTTTTTAAAATTGTTCATTAAATAATACAAAAGAAAAAAAACTAAACCATGTTTTGGAATTTACATCATTATTATTATTATTATTATTATTATTATTATTATTGTTGTTGTTGTTGTTGTTGTTGTGTCTTTACTTAACTTTCTTATGCAGCTTCCCAGCAAAAGTTTTTCACATGATTTTACTTGTGTGACAATAAACATATCTTGAATCTTGGATTGATTCAAATGATTGATTGTTTTAAGTAATTTTTATTGATGTGCGGGGATTTTCATCTCTTCTGGCTCCTGAGTGCAAGACCTTCGGAGTGACTTAACTCAACTCTGACAAATCTGGTGGCTCGACATGTTCAGTACATATTCAGCAAATGGATTTCAGATTCATTCATAAAACAACACCCTGATTATTGTGCAAGGCAGAGATGGATATGGAGGTTGGAATCAGACGTAACAAGGCCAGTGTGTTTTTTGTTTTGTTTTTTGCCTTCAGACATGCATCGACACCTTTAACACGTACACACATAAAAACACAAACCCTGCATACTCTGGCGTGTTTGAACAGAGTATTAGCCATGGCAAACAAGAGTGTGTATTCATCACGCCGCAGTCCTGCTTCATTTCCCTGTCAGGTTTTGAGCCTCAGCGCAGGTCAGGAGTAGTGATACCATTTCACCTGAACTCTTGCATGTTTAATACCCTGCTTTCCATCCCTTTGTCTCCTCTTGCGCACCTCTATCTCTCTCCTCTTTCCATTATTGTTATTGTATTTTCCTCCCACCTCTTTCCATACCACCTTCCTGCCTCTTCACTCCATCGATCAATTCCTCACAATCCTGTGCCTGTGTGTCTCCCTCCCTCTTCCTCCATCAATCCATCCACTCCTCACTCGTCTTGTTCTTCCTTCTCTCCTAAAGGCAAACACTCCACAGGTCGGACTCTCTCCTCCCTCCATCTCCTCCTCCCTCTTCCTGTAGACAGTATGTTTGCTCAGAGATTAGGCTGGGCTTTGTGCTGTTAAGGAAGGAAGGAACTAATCAGACTCTTATTTGTCGTTGCATTCTGTGTCTTCTGGTGAGAAGGGAACCTGACCCGCTGGGCCTCACACACACACACACACATGCACACATGCACAGATGCACACATGCTGAAAGCTGAGAGGAGAGCATACACATACGTGCACACACGCCAGCCAGACGCAACCCAACACCCCGCCTGAGTGAGCGTGGGCGTGAGTTCGCCCCTGGACTGCTCTGTACTTCGCTTGCTTGTGTGTTCACACGCGTGTTCAGCACTGCCCTGCTGCTCTGCTGCTGTCTTTGTTCCCAGGGCAGGCCTGCTTTCTGATTGGCTGGCTTCATATGTGGTATATGTATCTGTGTTTTTCCTTGTCAGCGGGCGCTCTGATTTGACAAATTCTGTTTTCCCTGCTCTCGCCAGACGCACAAGGTCACGGCAGCGACAAGAGGCAGCTGCACAGGTGAGAGCCATAAAACGCTGCACATGTGTTTGCACAGTAGTCATAGTGTTTCCAGACATTCATACAACGACTTATGTATACATGCATACAATTCACACATGCATACTATGCACACTGTCGTCACTTAATCCAATCAGCAGACTGATTAGCTATTGCTCACATCGCCTTCGCTGCTCGTCTGCTCCATAATTCATGCATCTAACAGATGGCCTTGGATCGGATCAAATTGTCTCGAGGTCTTTGTGTTCCACAGAGCGACTCTGTTTTTTCAGATCAGTCAGGTGAGCATCAAACTAGGCTACAACAGGTGGCTTGACCTCCACTTCTTTTTCCACATGCCCTCGTGTTTGGAGAGCAGATGTCCTTGTCTTTGTTAACACAAATTCTTAATGTATTTTCTAAACAGGCAGTGTGAAGAGGAAGACTTATTGGTAGTTTCAGTGATTCTGTTTGTATAAATTGTTCACAAGCTGCACTATGTGTCTGAAGAGTCTCGTATTAATCCCAAAATAACTCTGTTTCTGCCTTTGTGTTCTTCTCCCACCCTCTGATTCCACCTAAGTACATGCAAAGCTGTATTTGGGCTTATTTTGTCCTCTTCTATCAATTAAAAAAAAGAAATTTAAACTCACTACCTACCTACACAAAACAGTAAATGATCTACTATGAAAGGGTATTTGAATAGTTTAGCATTGAATCTTCATGGGTTAAGGCCTCATGAGGGACAGGCCAAACATGAATAGTTGAAATCCCTGAAGCACAGCAAAATTTATTTTGGCTTTTAGATCCGAGTATGAGTATAGATCGTTGGCTGTGAAATAAACATGGCTGCTTCTTTAAAGTGAGGGCAAAACATCATGATCGCTCCCTGGTGGCTGGCTGCAGTAGACGTCATAAGCCCCGTCTCCTCCATGTTAGCAGATGTAAAAAAAATTTCCCAATGATAGTTTCTATAATTTTAATTAATTCTTATAACACATTTTAATGATGAGTTTGGCTTTCTTTGTTATTCAATGCCTTAAAATGGGTGTGAAAGATGAGCACATCTCGACAATGAGGTTTATGGGCGGGACCTTCCTTCAGCTCCTCCTCCAAATCATTAATGCACCGAGTCTCATTTCGAATGACATCACCAGCACTAGATGGCGGCGCTCGTATCCAGGATATTTTGGCTTCATTTTTGTGTTGGGGCAGCACGGTGGTGCAGTGGGTATCGCTGTTGCCTCACAGCAAGAAGGTCCTGGGTTCAAATCCACCTGAGGACCTGGGGCTTTTCTGTGTGGACTTTGCATGTTCTCCCCGTGTCTGCATGGGTTCCCTCCAGGTTCTCCGGCTTCCTCCCACCATCAAAAACATGCAATAGAGGTGAATTGGTGACTCCAAATTGACTGTAGGTGTGAATGTGAGTGTGAATGGCTGTTTGTCTTTCTATGTGACCCTGTGATGAACTGGTGACTTGTCCAGGGTGAACCCCGCCTCCTGCCCAAAGTCAGCTGGGATAGGCTCCAGCCGCCCTGCAACCCTACACAGGATAAGAGGTTACAGAAATTGAATGAATGAATTTTTGTGTTGTGGGAGGAAGTGGACTCATATCACCATTTTTCATATAAGACGCAAACCCACTGGATCCTACACATCGAATAATGCAACACAATAATGTTTTTCGTCAGAAGCTACAGGGCTTGGTGGTTAAAACCTCCTCTCCCCACACCTTTCCAACTTGATTTGGAACCTTTGAGCTTACCCTGAGGGCCAATGTCTCTCTGAAGCTCCATGTTCTTTGGTCTGTCACTTTTTGTGCAACACCATGAATGTGTTTGAGGAGAAATTGTTGACATGCTGCATGAGCTTCTCCCTATGTAAGAGTTCAAAGACATGGAAAAGAGGTCTTGGAGAGAGATCAGGGAGGCGGTGTGATGCAGCCAGGAGGAAGCTACTGTACGATGCCAACCAGAGACACAGACAACGAGCTGTTTTCAAGCAAACCTTAAGATTCAGGTAAGCAAAGGTAATATCATGAACAATACGAATTCATTTCTTATATAATGTATTTAATTTCAATATTATAAAGTCACATCTGTTAATCCTCTGTTTGTACAGGCACTATGCAGAAGCATAATAATTAACAGTATGAAAAGAAGTTTAGAGGAAATGATCTCTTGGTCAAACACAAAGCTTCCATTTCATGCTTTTAACCCGAAGTTGTTGTGCTCAGGCTGCGAGAAACGTTCCCACCAGCTGGCTCCTTTCTCCACCACATTCACCACTTCTCAAACAGAATCCTTTGTCATGGATCGAGTTAAGCAGAGTTGGCCTGTGGCGCTCCTAACGAGGGCGAAACTCCCAGGGCTGCAGCCACCTCAACGGATCCAGGAGAGCAGCAGGCAGCTCTCACACAGCACTGTACTCACATTTATCTGGTTTATCCTGGAGATCGTCAGGCTTTTGCTGTTTGATTTGCTGTTGATTCATTAGAGGAAGATCTAATCCAATCACAGAGAGAGAGAGATGTGACCGGTTTGCATTAATCATCACTCCAGGCAAACACCGAATGATCTTGAACCCAGAGTCACCTCCACTGAGTGAATGGAGTACACATAAAGGATTTATAAAATGAATACATGCTGTATGATAGATTGGTTGCTGGATGTGTCCTTTACTCATGCATTGAGTGAGTAAGTCAAATTAAAAAAAATATTTTGATTTAAACTGTAAATGACAGAGTGATATTTGAAAAAGCCACATTCCCAGATTAATATGTAAAATATACACGCATAGAGGCATGAAATATACACTCTAACGGAGAAAGCTGGCCAACAGGCAGCCAGAGTAAGAGCACAGCTTGGGTCTGCCCATGGAAAGAGTGCCATAATCCCATTTGCCCTAATATAAGGTTGAGACAGAGCACCGATGTGGCTGCAGGGACCAGATGGAGATTTGGAAACAAAAACACACAATATTTTAATATAATCCTCACTGGGCAACAAATCTGTGCCTTCCAAAGAAAGCATGTATTAACAAAGTCCACTTATGCTGTTAACTGATACAGAATGCAATTTGTCTTTAATATTTAGAGGAATAAACAGCTAATAAAATGATGAACTATTATGTTCACTTTCCCCTTCGCTGTTTTATTTCCCAACATCATTAGTGAACACTTTGTGGAAAACTTCACTATCTTCTTGCCAGGTTTTTGGAGGTTGAAATGAAGCTTTCAAAGCCAACTAAACCAAACACTACTTCTCTTTGCCAAATATCTCACACATATCTGTCACGGTTTTGATCATTAGTTGAGAGCGGTGTGCTTTTGAGGACATGGCGGCTCCAAAAATGCTGACATTTGGCAATCATGAAATGGTGAAGGCATGTTGTGACCATGAGGTCCTGTTCCTGACAGCTTTTTCTGCTTGATTTATGACCTTGAGGTGAAACAGAGTTCCCCTGTCCACCTCAAAGAGAACAAACTAATGAAACGGATGCATTATTTATTATTGAAAGAGCAGAACCCAGAACAGAGGCTGAGGTTGGGGGGTAAAAATCACTGAAACATTCCAAAAGCAGAAAGAAAAAATATTTTTTCTTCTCTCCCTTGTTATTTTGAACATCAACCTGACGCTTGTGCCAAGTATAATATTAGTTAGATAAAGACTGTTGCAGTGCACTTGGTAATGTGAGTAGATGGGGATGGCAGTTCTTGCTCTAATTTAGGAATCAAAGAGATTGTTGCTTATCTTGATCAGCGGTGGGCTGCCATGCTAGCTGTGAGAGCCAACTGAAAAGATTAGATCTTAATTGTCAGACATTACACTGTAATGGCAACCAGGGAGACAGGACTGCGCCCTGTAATAATCCTTTCTGGTGTTGACACCAAGATTGAAGTTAAAATAAAACCAACAAGCACTGAGGATTGTGTCATTCCCCCTCTAGTTACATTAATGAGCGACGACTTATTCCTGCAATATTACTTTACATCTGCCAAGTCGTCCACCAACCTTTGGCACAAATACTCCAACGTTTCTTCCTTCTGTAGAAAAGTTAAAGTTCTGAGGCTTTTCAGGAAAATGAGTCACTGCTACTATCCTGCATATTTGCGTGAAATCAAACGAATCTGACTATTTTGCCATATGAAAATATTTATGCCAAAGAACAGCATAATTTCTGGGAAAACAACATGGAAAATTTGCAGTCGCTACAACAAAGAGATAATAACTGCACAGCTCAACAAAGAGAGATATAAAAGGACACCCACACTAATTTTACTTATCCTATTTTAGCTGGCTAGTGGTAATTGTAACTGAACTGACACCTAGCCAACAAAACACAAATACATTCATTTGATCTAGTGGTCATGAATTAGACCACAGACCCCAATTTCAAAAGATTTTGTTACAGCGTTCCCCATCTGATAAAATGCTGTAAAATGATGCTATAATACAAAAGGTGTATGAAACCAATAATCAATATATTCACACATACTGCCACTGTAAATACAGATGGAATTACAGATAGGATAAACTATTGTCGATTATGCCCTATATGTTGGGGACTCCTCGGAACCCCTTTAAGGACCCTGGACCTTGAGAACCATCTAACTATAATACGAGGAATCTGTCTGTCTGTCTGTAATTCGTCTTTCATGAGAACCATTCATCTGAACTACCTCCAACTTGGCATGTGAGTTGTTGGGGACTCAAGGAAGTGCAGTGTAGAATTTGGTGCAACTTGGATATGCGGGACACTCTATATTAATACATTTAGAATTAACAGGCAATGGGACGTGTCGGCGTAAGCGACGTCATAGATCTCGACAACGGCACCTCGCCAGGATTGCCGGACCTGCAGGTCACTTTTACTGCTGGATGCTGGATATAACGTTAATAACATTAGCACGAGGAAAACACAACCAACAAATACCACAGGCCAAACAAATGGCTCATTTCTAACAAGCATGTTTAGAACACCCACTGAACTATTGCATACAATACAATACAGAATATAATCAAAAGGCTTATTTTCTTAGCAGTTCAAGAGAGCTATAAATAGGCTTTTTTTGATTATTTGCAGTTATAAGGGTTCATAAACTTTTTGTCTGTTTTTTTTTGGAGCGTTCCTTTAAGGGGCAGTATTGCCTAAAGCAGTGGTTCCCAACATGTTTGATCACTAAGCCTTGAAAATAAACATAATGTGTGTGCAGTAAGGTCTCATGTTTTAAATTCCATTCATTTTTAGAGTCTTACAGAGGTAAAACTATATAACATTTCAGAAAAGAAAACAATACAGTAAAGATCTGGTGAATTTTTAAATATCTAAACAACTTAATGCAGCAGAAATATGTTTTTTGTTCTTTGGGATCTTCTTTGTCATTTTGTTGCTTGGCTTGAAAAAGGACTTTTCTATGTTCTTGCAGAAATATACAAATGCAATTTGAAACAACTACAAGATGAAAATAAAAAATCTTTTGGACACAGAAGAAAAACTAAATTAAACACAATATTTCATTTTCATTTTGACACATAATGTAGTAAACACAGGACATAAATTAGTGGATACTGTAGCCGAGGGCGTCTCACCATTGACATTTCTGTTTATCTTTGTTTTTCTCTCATGTGATAAGTCACTTTCCTGCCCTACAAACTGTTGTTCTTGGCATAAATGGAATCGATCACAGCAGCACGAAGCGTCGCCTTCACATTAATTATAGTCTTTATTTATTTAAACACTTGTTGGTTTGACAGCAATGAAAACTTGTAGAAAACATATGTGTCAGTGTGAGAGAGACAGAGCGAGTCTGGAAACCCATTTCCATCTGGAAAAGACAAAAGTAGATAAAACTAATGCATTATCAAATCTGTATGACAAGAATAAGAATAACATTTATTATTAGCATTTTTTTTCGAATTTTGGTAGAAATGGGCGTCTGGGACTGAGATGGTTTTATACTTAAGATGGGTGACAGAATAATGAGGGAGTAATTTCTTTCTTGATTTGATAATTCTATGGTAATGTCTTTCGATGAGCCAATCAAAAGCAGTTACCTCCGCCAAGGAGGTTATGGGATCGGTTCGGTTTGTTTGTTTGTTAGCAGGATTAGCTGAGGCGCTTTGGTTGCTTTGATACGGAATATTCATGGAAGTAATTTGTGTTTGCAAGTACCTAATTTTGTGGATACGTGTAGTTTGTTTTATTAACAAACACTGAGTTTAAAATGGCGGCACAAGGTAGAGGACTTGCTCTGGTCCTGGCTCTGGATGAAGGGAAGGCTGGAGGAAGTAGAGAGAGAGCACGGACCCGCAGGTCTATGTGGGTCCCATCACACCTCCACTGTGATTGGACGGCTGGGTAGAAAGAACATCTTTCAACTCTTGGTGACCACAAAAAAAACCCCACCAAACGTGCAGCGCTCAGCACAGAAAAGACACTCAGCGCCTTGCTACTGGCATTTGTAGTGCTGTGTAAATACGCGGCGCTCCCATTACAAATAATTTAACAAATTGATTGTTGGGCCTCGGCGGAGGTTTGCGCTCTCCAAGCACTCTTGTTATTATATTTACCAAAATATATACAGACATATTTTTTATTATTTATGTTTTTTTCATGCCAAATAATTAATGTTTATTTATTTTTCTTTTTTTTTTTGGGCAGAAATGGGCTTCCAGTTATTTAAGTCGTCATGTAATCACTGAAAGAGACATGCAGGCTGCACATTTTTAAAGTGTGATGACATCAGAGATGTCCATTTTCCCATAGTTTTTATTTTTTAACTTGCAGGATACTGGATACATGTTTGACTTCAGGAACCAAAAAGGAGATGAGAACTAAGTTTCAGCTGCATCCCGTGACATTTCTCATGACACGTGTTGGAGGCACACACTGTGGAAAACCATCCTGATAAAAATCTTTAACATTTTCACAGAAACTTGTCATAACACATTCTGATACTGTCAACCCTCTTAGCCAGTAGACCCAAACAAGCATGCTACAGGCAGCCCTCCTGCACAAACACTCAAAACATCATCACAAACATTTCTTTATTCATATATACCCTGGCAGAGACCCAGGGCAGTGTTAACCATCACACAAACAAACAGGAAATACCTCGGCATGTACAAACTTTATCTCAGCATCAGAACGACGTTGCTCATTTTACACTGATACAGGGCTAAATCCTGCCATCCACAGAGGCTTGAAATCAACCTGACTCTCAGTGGAGGATTACAACACGATGACGACGACGTACATGTATTGATTTTATTATTTTATGTTCTGACGAGATCCAACACTGAGGCAGAAGATAAGGCAGGGATCTCTTTGACTGCTAGCCTGTCTAATCTACTCTGACAGCTGTGCGATGACATCAGGAATTAGTCGTTGCTCATGCAAATAGAGTGCATATGCTTATTCTGGAGCTAATTGGTGGAAAGAGACGGGGGTTGTGGGAAGGCTTGTCAGTTGGAAGTAAGCTGGATGGAGACATTTGCCTCCTCTTCTCTCAGCGGTATGAAAGGTTTTCAGCAGCCATCATTACACATGTGCGCTGGCCTGAATACTGACGCCGTTCAGTTCTGACTAATACAGATGGTACATTTCTAGAGTCCTGACATTACTGCTCTCGCTTCGCATACTGGAATACAATGACATCAATTTAATTAATGCTAATATATTCTGTCAATATCACAATTACATATAAACCAGTGAGGCGTTGTCTGCTGTTGGAACCAGTATGAAGTATGCAGGGTATTATTTTATTGTTACTACAGTTGTCATGTAGCGTGTAGTTTGTTAATTGAAAAGGTGATGAATATACAAGCGATGAGACAAGCCACCATTAAACAAATGGGGTTAAAGCATCTTCCTTGTCAGTGCAGAAGTTGTGAAAGGCTTTCTGATTCTGGAAATGTATGTAAATTTCCCATTTCAAAATGTTCTTTTACCAATGGCTCTTGTTGATTTATTTGGTGTTGCACCACAAGGTGTGCAACAATAAGTGCAACATGCTGGCCCTCTGCACTTTGTTGTTTGCACCAGGTGACTCATACTGTTCAGATTTAAAGACCCTTCTCCCCCCTACTTATTCTCATTGAATTAAGGACATTATGCAGTATCTTAAGATAGAGAAGCTAAGATTCTCTCTCCAAGGGTCTGTTCTGAGATTCTAGACAATTTGGCAGCCTTTCTTAACATTTGTAGAAGAAATAGAAACAAAGACTGTAACCCCATAATATACATACATTTTTGATTTGTCCTGCCTGTTTGTTTTTTTCTTTTCTATTTGTGTCCTTTTCCTTTTAGACATGTGTGTAAAATGATTACATGGGATCACAGTGTACTGTTCGTATTTTGCATGTTATGAACATCTCCAATAAACACACCTTCATCAAATAATATAAGCATAGAAACTCTCCCATAAATGCTGTAAGGTAGTAATGAAGGTAATTTCAGACTGCTTGCTGATTGCACCAGATACCTTGGCTCAATCCTGTCTGCCTCTCATACCCTATGGGAAGGTGAGACTGAGGCTAGAGAGTGGTTTGTAATTTTAGAATCTCTCTACACTTGTTTACACCAAATATTAAATCAATTTTATGCCCCTGAAGATCAAGAAACAAAAGTGCTTCTTTGGGTAATAATACAGATAAAGTTAATAAGCCTTTAGATTTTTAGACAGAAAATGTGAAACTTTTAAATCTCTTACCACCACAAAAAAATGCACAACAGATTCATCGGTATGTGATACACGTATCCTCCAAGCCTTTGGTGAGCCTACAGTAATGGATATTGTTTGGATATATTCTATGGAGAAGATGACCAACTTTCAGCCACCTTAAAAGCATTTTTCCATGGAAAACTATAAAAATATATATATTTGTAAAATAATCTATATGGTACAACACCTGATCATAGTTAATTTATGTGTAAAGTAGTGTTACTATGTCAGCTATCTTCAAATTTACTCTTATTCTTATTCCTGTGTTGAATGTGTCCCTATTAGTTTTTTATTATATTTAATCAACGTTACCCTGTTTCTTTTTGTCGACAAAAGGTCTGGTCATTTGGTCCTATTTTAGAAAAAGAAATCCATGAGTATTTTAGTCTATTTTTAGTCAATAACAAGTGACTAAAAGTTATTACTAACAACTAAGACAACATATTCCCATGGAAACCACACAAAACAAATTTAGTATATTATTAGTATCAAAGTATCAAAAACCACAACTACATAATGTGATTTAGATGTTTGTGAAGTCTGGTGAAACTACAATGTATAGTTTGCCAGATTTGGTCCAGACAAAATGACCAGACTTGAAAAATCACGTTTCCATGGACACAATAAAAAATTAAATCAATAGAAAATTATAAATATCAAAAGGCACAACAAGTTATCATGGTTCATGCTCCAGACAAACTACAGGTCTGGACAGTCGTACAGATGGAGATACTGATGACTAAATCCCTCATTATTTTATGATTTATGATTATTATTTTATGATTTTTATATTATGGGGATAACAATAACTGGATAATGCTAAATGCTAAAGAGTAGTGTAACATGCTGACCCAGCAGTATTCTTTATATAACACTGGCTATCACTAAATGCTAACATTAGCTGTTGTTAAATCTTTGTTTTTTCCTCCCTCTCTAATCTCCCCCATCATTTCTTGCTTTCCCACAGACTTAGTGTCTCACCTTATCATATGTGGCCAACCATGGCGCTTATTAAATTTGACTGTCAAGCCAGCGGCTCTTCATCACCACCATGATCCTCAGACTGTTTCACCAGTGTCTAGACTCTGACGTGACTGTCCTGTCCTTCATGGACCTGTATTTAATGAACATGTTACGTGTTGATGGAGTCTTACTGCCAATGTGATTCATTTCTAGTTATATCCCCTTATTGAACTAATTTCTTGGGTTAAACCATGAAAGTCAAGGTTGTTGTTGTACTGCAGACCACCGGCAGCTCAGACAATGAGTCCATCAAAGAACAAACCTTCTTGGCACTGTCTTTCTTCCTGGGTTCAAATTTCCAGTTAACCAAACTGGTTATAATTAAGACGTCTGCCTGAGGATAAGGAGAGCAGAAGGAAAGAAAAAGATCCTAGCAGCTGGGTTTGAATGTGACCGCACATGTAAAGACACAAATATATGCATGCTTGTTTTATTATTCGCTCACTGACACACTTGACTGCACACAACCGCCAAACAACCCCCCCACCCTCCCCGGCACACACACATAGATACAGAGCCTCTCCACTACCAACGTCTCCACCTAGACCACACAGACGCAGATCCTCTGGAGGCCTGGCCCCGGGCCGGTCTGACCGGCTGGTCGGTTGGCCGCAGAGCAGCATCAGGGGTCAAAGTTGAAGTCGGCGCTGTATTCCTGGCAGCTGAGGCGGTGTTGAGTGGCAGAGAGGAAGCACCAATAGGCCAGGCTCCAACCTTCAGCCCTCAGGGATTGTTGGGGTCAAAATCTACATCCAGTCTGGCTCCATTGGACATCGATGAGTGCACAATGTCAGCATGGTGTCTCTGACCTGGTGTTTATTTCTCTCTGTTTGAACAGAGATGGCTCAAAGCGAATTAAAAATCCTGATTTATTAATTGTCTCCAACTTTAACATCAGTAAATAACATGTGTTGATTCATTTATAATCAAAAGCCTTGACAAAAAAACAAAACAAAAAAATCCTAACACCAAACACAAGTCAACAAGTGCATGAAATTGAATTCCTTAATTTAATACTTCACATTTCTGACCGACTCATCTGAATAAACTCTACAGATACACAAACACACACAGAAAGACAAGTAAAAGAAAGAAATAGAAAGAAGAAAAAGAAATAACAGGTTTTCAATGTGCTGGTCTACCAGAACTGCTGTAGGGTGTCATTTCTGATTGTCTTATTTTAAAGATTATTGTAATTAATTTTTTTAACTTCTCCCTTCTGTCAAAGTGCTATTTGGTGTTGTTTTCCCTTCAGTCTCTTAGCATTTGATGAATTGGACTGAAGAATAAAATGCACATATTCACTGATTGCAGGGAAGCTGCCGCCTCTCTGTCTCCTCCGTGTGCTGTATGTTGGGGTTCAGTCTGTTTGAATAAAGACTACCAGCACTACTGTGTGAAAAGCATGGCACTTTTTAACCAGCCATTTACATCATGGACAGACATGGACAGACTCACTTATACTCAGTCATTTGTAATTGAGGCAGATGGAGGACTTTTGACACTGAGCTGCTGAAACCCTCTTGATGTCCAAATTATCCTACTTTTCCTTGGAGACTGTGAATTAGCAGAGATATGTGATTTTGGAAAATGTGACTCTATGTAACCCACTTTCTGGAAATAGTCCTGAAATTTTGCACCATTTGAACAATAACAAAGACGACAACATTCCCATTTGAACAATAACAATGTAGAAAACATTCCCATTTAATCAATAACAATGACAACAACATTCCTATTTGAACAATAACAACGACGGCAACATTCCCATTTGAACAATAACAACGTAGAAAACATTCCCATTTAATCAATAACAACGACAACAACATTCCTACTTGAGCAATAACAACAACGACAACATTCCCATTTGAACAATAATATCGATGAACACATTCCTATTTGAACAATAAACTCCCATGCACCCTTCAGCACCCTAGCGAAAGTGAAGAGTTGATCCAGCGTTCCATGACCATGACGAAAACCGCATTGTTGCTCCTGAATCCGAGGTATGACTAACGGACATACGGATAATTATTCATCATTACCATCTTGACATGTAAGAGTTCACAGGACAATAATAACTGGAGGAGTACTGATGTCTTTCTTATGGCACACATATGACGCTTCAGAGCAGCATATGTGGTATAGGTTACTATTATTGGTCAACAAATCTTTTTCTCTCTAATATTTCACCAGCTTCTGCAGCCGTTCTGTTGTTGAATTCCAAGCAGAATGTAAGCTGATTATTGAATGAGCAACATTATCAATAAACCATGGAGTTATTGTATGATGTTCATGTTATTAATTCTGTAGCCTATATGCAATGAATACAATGAATTGAGATTTATTGTTCATTTACTGTTCTGCAGTGAATGAGGAGCCTTGTGAAGAGTCTGTAAAGATATTTTCCATTCTGACAAACACACTGCATATTTATGCATTTTTAATGGCTCAACCAGGAATACTAATGTCACTGTAAATCCCACAAGACATGATGTGTCATCAGACATTCAGAAACGGACTATGATATGTAAATTCTTCCGTGATTAAAGGGCGACTGCAACGGAATTTCCTTTAAGATGTCATTCATTAAAAAAACAAAACAAACAAACAAAAAAAAACCAAGCAAAAATATAATATAATAACAAATCTTCTAAGTTGGAACAAACATATTTGATTAAAAGTCCAGCCCATATTCAGATGAGTTCATCATGGAGTCTCAGTCACGTACAGATTTGCATAGCACAGATTATAATAGGTGGTTGCTAAAAAAATCTGGATGTAAATCTAATTATTGGAGTGTTTTCCAAGACTATTCATATCAGTCTTTTCTTCCTGCTGCAGAAATCATGCTTGCAGCAGCACCCTGGGACAGCCTCATCATGTAAATCGCTGAGTGTTTTCAGTATGTACATATTTTAACATGTTAACCCATATAACAGACAAAATGCAATGCTGACAAGGCCTTCTCCCCTCTGTGCTCCATAGGCCAGGCCTGATAGAATGTGTACATTGCTTCGTCACAGAGGCAACATAAATAAACCATTTAATTCATTAATATCCGAGCCAGACGCTGTGTATTTCGCACATTATCCAAACAGTTTTAAATCGGCATCACACCCCCTCCTATTTCCTGTCTCATTTCAATTCTATTGGTGCAGCAGATGCTATAGGTGGCACAACCGTTCAAAAAGTTGCAAATGTGTTTGTCTGCTTCTCTGATCTCAGTGGCTCTCCCATGGGAGCCAAATAGTTTCTGGCTAAACATTTGTTTTTTGTGCTTTTCACTTCCCGCTTCAGAAAGTGCTCCATCTGCACCGGTTGTCAGGTAACTGTGCCGACACATCTGTGGCTGGTTTAGGAACGGTGCAGCTGTGACCTCTGGTTTGATGTGCAAAAATAAAACATCGAATATGGCATTCGCCATCTGCGGGCGGGTGAGGAGAGGGGAAAGGGAGAGGAAAGGGTCTGGGATGGTGGAAGATGGAGGGAGGCAGCATTTAGAAAGCCCTGCCATTTGTTCTCATGGTCGCTATAGCAGCAAAGGGAGGGAAAACGCTCTATTTGTTTGTGCTCATGCATTGGTTGCCTCTACTTTCTCTTCATTGGAATGAAAGCAAGACAAGATGAACAAAATTCTCCAGCAGTCTGACTGATATTGAATGACAGATCTTGTATTTTCTGTTTGCTTTCACAGGGACAGGGACTTTCTGATACGCTGCTGCTCCATATCAATTTTATTCAAAGCTATCTACTGTATCAGAATTGACTTGTCAGAGAGTCAGATTCCAATTCAAAATGAAGTGAGTGAGATTGTTCCTTCGTCTCTTCATGACACAATCGATTACATTTTTGCCTCTCCAGATTAGTGAGGCATTTTCTATCGCTCATATAATAAAGGAGATGTTGGAGAAACACAGAGATGACACATGTCAGTGGCTGTAAAATGTTATCTCTAATGGAATGTACTTAAAGCATGTGAACCCACTGCACTGAACTGACATATGTGTGGAATGTCTGCATTTGTTTTGGATACAAAATGACGCCACAGAGCAGAGACGGGGTCTGAGCCGTCTGCCTTTTGGATGTATTGGCTCCCCACTGGGCCTCCTACGTGCTTCCATTTACCCGCTTGAGAGTTGACGTGCAGGGGGCTGACAGGTAGGCTGATGAGAGTCCCTGTGGTACTTACATAGCAATGGGATTAACACAGCGACAGGAAGAAACAAGCATGAGAGCGTGTGTTGTTGTGTGTGCATGTGCTTTAGGTGGAAGGGAGGAAGGAGGGTGGGGATTGAGGTTTGAGCCGAGACCAGACACCCTGTGGGGCTGGCGTCAGCCTGGTACCAAGTTTCTAACACACACACAGACACACACAGACAAGGTAAAAGCTAAGTACAAGCCCAAGTTGTTATCTCCTCCCAGTGTTGGTCAACAGCAGACAGCCATGTGTTCAGACTCCATATATCCCACTATAAATTAAGTGTAGAACACAAATCCAGACTTTGGGGAGTACAGTCAAAGCTCATTTGTCCAAACCACAAATTTTAACCGAGGCAATCTTATGACCAGCACAACTGGTTTAGCAGATGTGCTAAATAATATTCTATTAACAGCATATGTTGGAAACTCCTTGTAGTTTGGCTCCTAATTCCCTGTAAGCGTTGCATATTGCATTGGCATATTTTTTTTTTTTTTTTACCAAAGTAAGGTCTGGAACTTCACTGGTGGGTGAGTCCAACTGGGTTTTTCTTTTTCTCTGAGCAAAGTTGGCACAGAATTTAAAAGTATGTTTATTTAAGCTGGGAATTTTACTTAACTTCCTGCTTTGGACCCAGTTGTGTTCCTTTGACTTTTTTTAACAGGGATTCCGATATTTTCCAACACGGTTCTTCACCTTTTGTACTGATGATAAACCCCATTTTGACACAGTCAATGCATCCAAGCGTTGAAGATGCTTTAGGTTTAGATCTAATTCTCTTCAGCCATGCACAATGGCCGCAGTATTATTGCAGTTTATATTTTCATACATAAAAAGGAAGGAGATTTCAGATTTCTTACTGACGCTCTAACAAACTCTACTGACAATAGTTAAACTCATGCATTGACCAAAGGCTTGCGATTTCTCACAGCATCGTTAAGAAAACGGACATGAATGCTTTTCTAAGCATGGCATTATATTTGTGGTCTGAAGAAGTGAAACTATTGAGTCGTGGTATTGTCTCAGCCTAGCAACTGTTGTGACAGTATGTGTGGGTGTTGAGTTCAGGAAATGAAGCTTTCTAACTCAATAATTAATTATTCAGCACAACAGAAGGAAAGAGAGGAGATAACATGAATCTAAGGAAATATTGGACACTGAAAATTTGAGTCATGACGACTCGTTAGTGTCACCTAAGAGTAAGAGGCATTTAGTGTGTGCCTCTTAATGTGAGGCACACACTAATGTGACTGTAAAATTCAAGTCAGGTCAAGTCAGTTTATTTTATACAGCGCCAAATCAAAACTAAAGTTCTATCAAGGCACAAGAGCAGGTCTAGACTGTTCTCTTTATCCTACAGAGACCCAACATTCCCCCACGAGCAGCACTTGGCAACAGTGGCGAGGAAAAACTCGAGGCAGAAAACTCGAGCAGATCCAAGACTCAAGGTGGGCGGCCCTCTGCTTTGACAGGTTGGGGTGAGAGAGATCGAGAGAAAGATGGGGAGAGAGAGAGAGAGAGATGGGGGGGAGAGTTGGAGAGAGAGAGGGAGTGAGGGACAAGTACACAGACATGTTCAACCACAATAACAATAACAGCTATTATAATAAAGATTACAATTTGTAGTATTAATAATAACTACTATAACAACACTGATAATAATAATGGTACTATTAGTAATGATGATGATGATGATAATAAGTACAGAAGTACTTCTATGTACAGAAGAAGAGGGAGAGGAGGAGAGAGGTGCTCAGTGCATGATGGGAGGTCCCCCAGCAGTCTAGGCCTAGCTAATACAGGAGAGATATGATATCGTATACTAGTTCTGGTCAGTACTTGAGCAGCAGCATTCTGCAGCTGGGGAGTCTTCTGACACTCATTGGGGCAGCCTGATGATAGGGAATTACAATAACAAATGCATGGATTGTATGATTCCCCGCTGACCTTTATCATGTTCATAAATAACACTGATACCAAGTGGATATGCTGAGATGTTCAATAATCGCTAGTTTTGCTCGATTTAATAATGACATCATTACTACACGAACCTTTTAGACTTGCCTTCATTCTTTGTATGCAAAGTCACCACATTGTGACTCACTGTCTGCAGGGGGGGGGGGGGGGGGGGGGTGCTGCTTGCAGGAATTGGAAAATATACATAATGGAATGGGATTAAATTGGGGTGTTATCTGAAGTTAGTGTTGGCACTTACCCAGTAGTGACGTGTGGAATATGAGACTTGGACTAGTTTTAAAGGTACAGCACATTAAGAGAGAAAGGCTCAGACCAGTCTTCCTGCCAAGGCTTCCCAGCTTCTGCAGTGAGGGCAAGACACTGACTAACAAAACTATCCACTCTCCAGATTCCCTTCAGCTAGACCGCACCACACACTGGTTTTACTCTGGAGTTTAATGGATAAAGATCAAACGTCTATATGGATTTCTGAGGTTAAACTGTGATATACAGCGAAAGAAGTGAAATATGCATTTATGTCACATGCTTGGCAGTGAGTAAGGGGAAACCTTTGTCTTGTTACATGCATACTCCCAGAAACAACTTACAAGCTGTCCAATTTTTCATTTATGTTCTTTACCTTTTGAATTTTCAGGATCAAAAGTGGCTCGATGAGATCCTGACAAATATCGAACAAAAGGCAGAAAGATACCATGGAAACAGATCCAGAGGAGCTGGTTGTCCTGCCTCAGGAAACAGACTAGCTGTATAAACTGGTTAAGGGTTAGGATAGAAACAAATCTTCTATGTCCAGGTGACATATTTGACTCACTGTGTGTCAAATGACCAACCTAAATTTTGCTTCACTGTCACACTTGAACAGTCCTGAACCGAAGAACCGAAGTATCGCTGTAGCAGCAACAACAGACATTCAACAGCTAACCCTGGTAGCACCAAGCACACCAGCTAGACTCTTCAGACAGAGGCACATTTGTGTCCAATATTTTTTCTTGTGTTCATATGATTGCAACATTTAATTGTTGTTAGAGAATGTGGCAAACTCAGCGTGCGCAGATCTACCAGTGAAGTCAGAGTTTCTTCATGTGTTTCAGAGGAGTGGCTTTAGAAGGAGGCAAAATGAGAGTTTTATTTTTATGTTTGATACATTCAAAATATAGCTTGTTCTTGCTGGTTTCTCCAATCTTGCCAATCTCTTTAAGAGAGTGCTGCAATTTGTTAACAGTTAGTCTCTGTGTTGCTAAGCTATTGCATTTCTTCCAGTCTGCTTAAAGAGTTTTTAAAGAAAATTTCTTTATTTTGGAGTAAATCAGCTCCAAAAGTATTTAGATGCCTCATGTCTGATGGGTTGTGTGAGAGTCTTTGCTTTCGTAATAAACCTCTGAGCAAAAAAAAAAAGAAAGAACTGCTGCCAAGAATCACCACTGTCACACAATTTCATAATGATGTCAGGAAGATAGTCAGAAAAATGCCACCTGCCAGAGAAAATCATACTCACCACTTCCAGTTTGACAGGAGAGTGTGTGGAGGTTTATGTGACTGATTAACTATTTGTTGGTGTCTGCTGCACTTGACAACATACATCAAGCTACACACGTAGGCTTTGCATTTTTTTATGAAGTCATTTCATATTTCAATTTTATAAGAGAGAATGTTAAAAAAAGAAGAGAATTTGGACTATCTCATCTTTGTAAGACATTTATTAATTCTAAACTTTACAAAAAGGTCTATTTTTGATTTTCCTCTTCCAAAATATTTCTCATTGGGTTGTCTATAAAATAACATTTTACACAATTGGATTGTGGATCATGCTGTGAGGCTACAATCTAGAATCAACTGATCGTTTGAGTTCCTATCTATCTAACACCTTTGTTCACACTCATGTCTGCCATGTAACTCTGATCCACAGCCAGAGTCCTGTCTTGGTCTGCCAGAGGATCCTCCTTGATGGATTAGCAAACATGCTGCCCTCTGCAGCACCAACGTGAGAAAGCTCACCTCTGACAATGGGTGATAACTAATGGGATTCTACAGAATGAAGGCAGGGATGTAGGAGTGGTGGACGTGAAAGAACCGTGACGCAGGGGAGGGTGCACTATTGACGTTGAGGTTATAGATGGGACTGTAAGTGCCATCCCTGTCAGAGTAGGTCAGGGCATTATTACTACTGAGGCAATGACAAAATCCTGCAGGTGAAGGTGTTCTGGGTAAGAGATGGAGAACAAGATAAATCATACATCAGAGGCTTGTTGCAGTTGGATCCCATTACACCAGCAGCTAAAATCACATGTGAGAAAACACTTTTTTAGTCCTGACATCAAATTAAACTGACAGTTCAGTCAGACAACTCACGAGTTTGAAATGTTTATTATCACAACGGCAGAACATACAATAGTTTGGGTTTGGCGTCCAGGTTCCGACCTTCATCACTCCCCGCATTCGGGAGTGATGAGCAAACTTCAGCCCCCTAACTGCAGCCTTCAGGTGGATGCTGGGGCTGAAAGTGCAGCAGCAAGGTGCTTGCAGGAAAGCAGCAACATTGACAAGCAGAGGGAGGGATGGGAAATCGTTGCAGCTTAAATAGTCGGCCAATTGGGAGGGTGTGTTAGATGACATTGAGGAGAATGAGGCCTATCATATGAATATTGTATGTAAGCAGCGCAGCTTGAGTTGTCTGCCTGAACGAGCTCGCAGGCTTCACCTCATAATGCAATCTGCCTGAAGAAACACATACATTGAATTATACTGAATTGCAGGGTATGATTGACATCTTCATGATCTCGAACAACAATGGCCTTTATTGAATTAATTTATTTTATAATGTCCTTCCTTCATACATTATGTTCCAACCCACACTACAGACAAGACAATATAAAGTAGCATTGCATGTTCAACCCATTTATTTAACTGACAGTTATAGATTATCACAAAAATGATTCTATTCTATTAAATGAATAGAAAATATGAATTTCTTACATTTTAAATAACTTCATATTGTGATAGTTTCCATTTAACTTTAATTCAAATACGTTGAAATAATGTTTTTAATCTTGAAAATTGAACAATATGAACTAAACCCACATAATGATTAATGGTATGTGCTTTTTTTAATCATAGTGATAACAGTCAAACGTAGATGAGGCAAAAAAGCGGTAAAACGTTGACAGCTTCAATCAATCAAGGCGACACCAGAGCATGTCTCTGCTATCAGAAACAGCAGTAAACATAATGTAGAGTTGTCTGCTCAGGCTCCAAAGGCTAAGGCTTCTTTAGTGCTCCTTATTTGCACTTACATTGTCTTGACATGCTCCACTGCTTCAAATGCTGAAAACAAATCCCAAATGTGATATTTATAAAACTAAACCCCTTTGACATGCAGCCAGTGCTGGCTTGAAAACACAATTTTTCCTCAGACATCTAGGGTCCAATTCATTTTCCTGCAGTATTCAGTGTGTTTTTCCACACTCCTGCGCTACTTTAGTAACTCTATCTGTGTCAGAACAACACGTTATTCCATGTTAATTGGAGGTTTACGACTGGAAAGTACAGACAAAATAAAGAAAAGTCATGCTGACTCTTAAAGTATATTTCAATTGGACGTTTCTCGTTAGTAATTCCTGTAGCTAATGCCTTCAGTCTTGTTCGACAAAGGGTAAAAGTTGTTGTATCAATGAAATTTGTCATAATTCTCCTGCTATATTTTCTTGATGGTTGTTAGAGACTCACCTTTGCCTTTTTTTTAAATGTTTTGAATGGAGACACGATGTTATGATGTGACTCTGCGACAGAATGGACCAAATAGAATAGAGTGAAACATACAGTCTCCTGTCTTTGCCAAGGACACTGTAGCCTATGTAATTCAATGAATACATGACAAATATTGGAGCATTTATATTGTGTGCTGCTGGTCCATTAGCCTTCCTGAACATTGAGTCTATTGATTTGAGAGGAGAATTATGTGGAACATTGATAATTATGAAAAGGGATGCAGACATTTATCTATTAGCTCACTGAGAACCTCTTTTAGACTATTTCTGGGACTGAAACAAAGTCAATTTGTTACAATGATTATAACAATTAATAAACCACAAATTTAGTATTGTTGCAATTTCCTGCAGTCATAATTCATCTTCAAAACCTCACCTTTGAGTTTCTTTAGCAGAATTATCACCCCTGCTGAGTCATTATTCCCCCGCCTGAACACGGCTGAGTAACCCCACTGAGATTTCTACAGATTTGTGTCATTAATGCAGGAGTGCTCCTCGAGGGAGATTAAACTGAGCGTTAGCGTGTATGCTAAATAAAAACAAGTCAACTCTTTGTTCTGCCTCATAGGCCTCGGACATTCAGCAAAATAAACTTCAAATATACCAAAAACAGATAATTACGTCAATCTTAGGTTATTATTAGCATCAGTCAGCAATGATTAGCAAGAAACAGCAAGGCATAAAGGCCAAAAGAGTTTATTTATTTATTATGCTTCAAAGCTAATACTGTTCGCTTTACTTTGAAAGAACAGTTCACCCAGAAATGACATTTTTAATCATTATCTACTTACCTCTATGCTGATGGAAAGACTGGTGGAATCAAGGGAAATTGTTTGAAATATTTAAGAAAACATCCCACAAAAACACTAAATACATCCAGTATAATCCAAGTCTCCAGTAACACATAGATCTTCAACTGACTTAAAAATATCTTTTTCACACCCATGGGTGTACATGTGTTGTTAGACAAGATCAGCAAGACCACTGTTCAGCTGTGGAGCTCCACAAACGTTTTGTGGATTGACAAACTTCACCCAACATTCCATCTGCATGGGGATGATAGATGATCACTGAGGTCGGATTTTTAGATTAACTATTTTTTTTTTAATCTGCATCTTTTCTAAAGCCTCTCCTTCACTCTTTGGGGAAGAGGCAGAAATCTTATTGATGGACATGAGAAAAATCTTTTTTTGTTGTTGTAATTTCAGGCTGAAAGATTAAAGAGGTTTCCCATGTGGTAATCCAATATGTTGCCCCTTTCTGATACAGTAATTACATAATTCTAGTCGGAACATGATTCTCTGCACATCTTCCAGAAACATGCAGCTGAACCAGGCTTTGCTCAGTTAATTTAAACTAAGCATATTGAATTCACACTCCTAACACAGGGAATCCTATATCCTAAGTATTTTGTCCATTTTGACACTGAAAAACACACAGAAGGGACAGAATGTTAATCTATCTGCAAAATTAAAGACTATAAGTGTCTCCAGTTCTCAACAAGAACCAGTAAAACATCATTTTGTCTGGTGCAGTAAGGATAATGGTTAATCATGATGATAGGCTCATTTTTCTAACTAATTCTGAGGAGAACATATTTTAGTCTAGCTAAAAAGTCTATCTATAGACCGTCCCTCTCCATTCATACTTTTTAATGATACTCATTGTTTCACTTTAAACCCATAGTTAAAAAGCCTACAGGAGAAACCCAGACAAACTGGATATTAAGATTTCAACATAAAAGCACTAATCCTCTCCTCTCGAGGCCTCTCACCTCGATGTCCAGAGTGTTACTCCTGAAATGACCCTGTAGGTGACCTCTGACGTCAACCTGAGGAATTCCAGTGCTAACATTTGTTACAAAAGCCCTCTAAGGAGTGACAATTAATGAATCTGACAACAGGCACTTGTGACAATCAGTTCTGTTCTCCCCTACTAATGTAAAAGTTGTAGGTTCCTGTACTATTTTATGGTACTTAGTGCTTTTTCCCCACTAAATCTCAGTTGGAAGCATTGTTCCTTTCACCCAAAGAGATTTATCTGACAGATAGTTTGTGACTTTACACACAGACCAGCTTAAAAATACAGTACATTGATATTAAACTACTCTATATAGTAGATAAAATTAGCTTAAACTATCCATCCATCCATTTTCTTCTGTTTATCCGGGTCCGGGCCACGAGGCCAGCAGTCTCAGCAGAGAAGCTCAAACCTCCCTCTACCCAGCCGCCTCCTCCAGCTCTTTTGGGGGTACACCAAGTCAGCCGAGAGATATAATCCATTCAGTGCATCCTGGGTCTGCTCCGGGGTCTTGCCCGGAATTCCTCCCCAGGGAGGCGTTCGGGGAGCATCCCAACCAAATGCCTGAATCACCTCAGCTGACTCCTCTCGACTAGCTTAATCTAGCCAGTATTAAAATATTGTTAACATATGAAGGCATTACTTTACTCAAATATATTGTAAAGAAACCTGGGCGATTTTTTGGAATGATATGTCAAACAGCCCCCAGCCCCACGGTCTCAAAGGTCACTCGGATACTTTGTGTATATCTCTTTTCACAGCAGCAGGACATTTTCTTCACAGAAACTTTATTGTTTGTGGTGCAGTAGCTTACAGCACGAGGCTATGACAGAGAGAGTCATTGTCATTTTCAAACAGTAGCCCCAGTGCACACATGTACACACATAAAGTACACACTAAAGCTCTATAAGGCATGCATTCATGTTTAGCCAATGCCAAGGGCAAATACGTCAGTGGCGGTGAATGCACTGTTTATTCAGAAAAAGAGAAGGAAAGTGGTGTAAGAATGAGACTGGGAGCATTTGGAGAGCACACAACAACATGAATAGAGGAGGTAAGTGAGAGATCATAGCATGCATAAGGACTAAACACCGTTTTAATAGCGTATTTCACCCTCCGCCTTTTACAAGACCCATGCTCCGGAGGGGCATTTGTCCATCATCTGCAGATTCACCACTGCCAATAAATCCGAGACAAGCTCTTCCTGCTGTCTGACACGCAGTCAGGAGCGAAGGAGAGATGTTTTACAGTAAAACCACAACCGTGTAAGAGATCCCTCTGCCTCCCCTGGGGGTGAGGGCTGGAACAATGCTGTGTCTTACCTCTATGGACTTTGAAATAGAGAAATCTTTACAGTGCGGCCATCTTATGAGCACATGTGGTGGGTAGCTTTCATGGGCGATAACCTCTGACAGCTCTCACGGGGGCCCGGGGGCCAGATGCGATGAGTTCCAGTCAGTGGTAATTTGCTTTATATGAGAAGATATGGCTGGTTTTGTTTTAATATTAAGAGAAAATTAAACAACAAAGCCTGTTGATAAAAAATGCTACTAACTGAAACACCACATGAAAGGCCTGAATGATCTTTCTCATAATCAACATTGTTCAGTATTCACAAGCCCCCGAAAGAGTATTATTTTAAACCGCATGGTCTCAAATCAAAGCAAACAGCAGGTTCAAAACTCCTCATCACATAACCAAATGAAAATAACCAATGACCAACCTCTCATATGTTGCAAGGCCAAAGTAACAAGACACAGATATTGTAGTTCACCGAGGTCAGAGGTCAAAAAAGCTGACCTTTGCATGTCTTTAATGTACTCCGCAGGAAGCTCTGCAGCCCAGCTGGACCTGGTAGGCTTAGTCCATGTGGCCACAGGTCACTGATGGAAACAGGTTTCATAGAGTAAACAGAAAAAGACAAAAGATACTTTTTCACACCCGGTTCAAGGTAGGACTGGAGCGCCTTTATTATCATTTTACCCCGCCGCTCTGTTTAAACGCAATGAAGGCGTGATGGTGGTCTGTGTTATTTCAGCTCTGTGACGACAGTGGAGGGAGTAACATCGCCGAATCAGACATCCGTATAAATGGCAGGCTGAAAGACAAGATGGGGCTGTGACTTTTAACATTTTATACCGTAAGGATTAATATATGTTGTCTATTTTGAATGTATGGACATATGGTTTTAATTGTTGACCTCAGGAAGACGGGCTTTGCTTTAGGGCCAAGCTAATGGGGATCCTAATAAATAAATAAAATATATAAATGGAACATGTCTTCAGGTTGGGGAGCCAGCGTGAGGTCCAGAGGCTCCTAGATCAACCGTCATGTAACAGGCGAAGTAATTGATTGTTTTTGCCATATTAGTTCATTTCTTACGAAGTGCTGCTCGATGCATATGTTAGGCTCACAATTAGATGGGGATGTTGTTGTTTTGTACGTCACTCCTCTGTCGCTTACAGAACGTCGGCTCGCTATTTAAAATCACACACCATCGCGGCATCGTTCCCCTGCTGCTTTGTTCCCCTGCTGCTTCGTTCTATGTAAACAAACAAAGGCATCACAGTGAAGGGTCTTGGTTGCGGCGCTGTTGCGGCAATCTTGTGCAAAAAAGGGCTGCAGAGACAAAAAGAGAGAGGGAAGGTGGACATTTGTTCCGTGAAGGTAGCTGCCGCTCTTGGATAACAGAGAGAGACAAGATGAGAGCTAGAAAGACGAAAGAAAAAAGAAGGAAATTCTTTATTCCATGCTCAATGAACCAGGGTTTAGGGATTTGCCAAACAGGCCCGAGGACAGGAGAGCCGAAGTTGAAAGAAGACTACAAAGAGGAAGTGATGGCAGAAGATGTGGCAACACTGTTTCATCTGGGATCTGAGATGGCCCCTGAAAACCTCCCGTCTGGGTGAAAGAAAAGAGGGAAGGAGACGGGAGGACAGCACAGGTCAGAGTGGGGGAGTGTGTGCTGACTAAGCTGTTTGAAAAGGCGTGTTATGAACTCGCTGTTGACCTCTGCATCCTGTAGGGAGAGGACCAGGGCCTGGGAATCATGTTGCAACCTAAAGAGTGGCTCTTATCCAGCCATAACTCAACAGAGGACAGCTAAGTGCGATCGCTATCGAAGCAGACGCTCTCCGCAATTCTGTTTTACTCCCTTGCTCATAACATTAGACCTTCTAATAGACGTCATCTATCCTTATATACCAATTCATGCACAGAGCTGGTTTATACACAACATCTTGCTCACAAAGGACTTTCTTAATGTCGGGAATGTAGGACACTGTTGATTGGGTTATAGGAGGATATGGCAGCAGGCCTCGTGTCAGACCCCCTCAGGTGTCGAGACGTCGGTTGTCAGGGTTATTACCAGTCAAAATGCTAACAAGCACATCCGAGGGCCTGGAGAGTTCAATAGCAATGATATTAAGAACTCTGCAGCTCCATCTGCCTGTCTATTTTCTGAGTCATATTAGCAGTGGCCCTTATTGACACTGTCGCTGCATCAAGACTAAATCAATAGTCCATTTACTGCACTGCATGAATTAGGAAACAAATTAAATCAAATATCCCAGGCAAGTACAATTGTTTGAGTGTAGTCAGGAGGTAAGTCCTTTTCAGGTCAAGAGCTGGACAGTGTTGCAATATCCGTGCGAAGCAGATGGTTGAGTATCTGCGACCATCAAACTGAAGAGTGCATCTGATATTACCGACATCAAAAACACCTCTTCAGTGCATTTCTATTCTGCCTGCCACAGGTCCAACCTATGAAAACACACACAGCATTTTCAACACAGAGATGAGATGTTTTTTTGTCTACACCACAGACACACACACACTGTTATAAAACAAATACAGGATGTGGGATATCTGTTGGCTTTCCATTGTCTATTGCATCCTAAAGACCATTTCATGACTGATGTGGGCCGATATGATGCACATTGGTGAATGTCTATATTGCTGACATATTATTACATTACTAGACCTGCTTCATCATTTGTCACACCCATGGCATACACATACAATACCAGACCTGCTGCATATAAAGATCATATCTGGCAGACGGTAAAGACAATTTCCAACATTGCAAAAAGCCCTCTTGCAACTAAAGTGTGCAGCATTATTTCTGATTGTTACGTGAAAAGATTCACGGTTAAATTGTATTTTGGCTTCATACTAGGCCTTTTTCTGACCAGACCGGACATTATTGCAGTCATGTCAGTGTGTTTCCAGATCTCAGGAATTGCTTCGGTGAGGACAGTGTTGTTGCAGGAGCCAAATATGTAAGTGTGATCCAGACTCTCATGTGCTTGGTTTGTATACACACACTATTAGCCCTTGGGTGGTGGGGGTGTCACTGCAGGTGTGTAGGCAGAGATGATAAATAATTGCACTCACCTGTTCACCGGGGCTTTTGTTGTCTGATTACTCAGAGGTACGGTGAGGTTGGGAGTAACATTTTCTGCTGATTGTGCTCTATATCGCATTAAATTGCATTATATAGCATTTGGATTGCTTTGTATTGCATTGGATGCTGTTTTGGCTATATTTTGACTGCGTTTTGAGCATATTGTGTACTGGATTTTGTGTCATCTACAGATGTCTATTTTTGCTGTTGTCTTTGCACTTATGCATAGAAACAATTAGTACTGTTTGTGTAGCGCTGTGAAATAGATGTGGAGCATGTGGATTTTTCACCAGTGTCTCCCAGGTTTAGTCTGCCGCGGTCTAATTGTTTGGTTTTTTTTTGTTCTGACAGTCAACCGCAACCATAATTGACAGTATATGAGACAGCATTGCACACTTCTCCCTGACATATGGCACAATAGACCAATGGTGTTTTGGTTCATAGTGTTGCTCATCAAACTGGTTTAGATTTTTGCAAATGAATAATCCACTTGGTGACTTGATATCCAAAATTTGTTCTTGAAAACTGGAGCTGTCCACCATGTTCATCCTGACACCATCGATTCCCACTGTACTGTTTCTGCGTCAAGACAACTGGGAACACAAACACACAGCCAACATTTTGATTTGAATTGTAGGTACATTAGTTGCTCCCATCACCTCCCTGAGTATTGAATGAGACACCCGAGTACCAGAGATCCTCACATCTTTCCCTTCTTTCCTGTGAGTAACCACCTCGGTGTGTATCCTCCCTACCTGTCATTGTAGCTTAAAATAAAGGGAGCCGAGAGCAAGTGATAAAAGAAACACACATACACTCCTCTTGACTTCAACATGCTCGCTTGAGCCCACGCACCGTTACTGTATGGCACTCTGATTTATCTCATCTCTCATTCTGCCTCCGTAGATTCCCAAATTCACTCAGCACACACGCCTACGCATACATTTACACACACCCGTCCATGCTGCGCAGGATCCAACACAATAATCGTCCACTACTGTCTTTGGACATTTGCATTCATCCTGATAAACTGTGCATTTCAGCCTCGTCTCTCCAGTTGATCTGTCAGCAGGAGACGGCAGGGAGGGCAACTAGATTGCCCTTAGATTATAGATTAAACCCCGCTGTCTTCTCCTGTACCTCAGCGATTTTAGTGTTCCACAAACCAGGGGAACATACGAGAGGCAGAAAAAAAACAGCTAAAATTAATGCAGCAGAGGCTGAGATATTGTATTACACCCTCCCTGCCTGTAATATTTAATACTCCCTCTGTTTGGTTTCAAATTCCACGCCACCTGTTACTAACCAAGACAAAGCATTTGAGTCCTCAACACCATCATCACCCTCATGTCATCACAAACGTTATTTTATCAAGACCCTTTCAGACATGGACCTTGTTACATAAATGTAATGGACAACCTTCCCACACTCCCATAATACCTTCAACATCACGGATGTCTGGATTGAATGCATTTAGATTTTAAATAGAAGCACAAGGTTAAATACACTCAGAGCATAGACACAGTTCTTAGAGCTTCTGAGATCTCCGGCATCTCCGCCTGAAATCTCACTCTGACCTATTCAAAAAGTAGAACGGAAAACTTTTATGCTGCTTTTGGATGTTCTAACAAAATAAATGCAAATAACAACCAACTGGGAGTGACATTTCACAGATGAGAAGTTGTTTTATAATATTTTACTATTACTAAAGTGTTGAATATGATATATTACAATAACCCTGTGTCTCAGTGGTGCGTCTCACATAACATATAGGCTCATATTTTAATCTATGCAGCTGTCTGCACCGGCTCCATGCAGACTCTCATGCACACTGTCTGAGCATTTTACACTTCTTCTTTTTTTTCCATTTCATAAAGGACTGCAATTTGCAAATAAATATGATTTGCGTCTGCATGTTTATTTTTTGGTTGAGATCGTTAATTTTTCTTCTCTATCCTTTCTTTTCTACCCCAGCAGTCCCTAAAATTTAAATTAAGATAATCTTCACTTTAGATATTCACCACATATTTATGAAACTTTACTTTTAAAGACTGGCAACCTTGTTAAAGGTTGGTTAAAAAAGTTAGTGGCATTTTATTGTGACCAGCCTAAGGCACACCTGTGCAATAATCATGCTGTCTAATGAGCATCTTGATATGCCACACCTGTCAGGTGGATGGATTATCTTGGCAAAGGAGAAGCGCTCACTAACACAGATCTAAACAAGTTTGTGAACAAAATTTGAGAGAAATAGGCCTTTTGTGTACATAGAAAAAGTCTTAGATCGTTGCTTTCAACTCATGAAAAAATTGGAGCTAAAACAAAAGTGTTGCGTGTATTTTAGCCATTTAGCTCCATTCACTTACATTCATTGAGGACTTCGAGCGCCCTCTAGGTGAATTGCAGCCTATTTGGGTACAACAGAGTTAATAAGGAGTGAACAGGCTGCATGTAGAATGGCTGTGGTTAAAACTCCGCATAGTATGAGCAAACCCCGGCTAGCTTGTTAGCTCTTTTCTTAGCTACAGTGAATATATGCGAAACAAGATAAATCTGAAAATGCTGTTCAACATGTTTTCAGGTCATTGTTGTGATCTTTGACCACACTGAATCACCCAATCTGTGAAAAAAGATCTTTTTGTGATCCATGGGAACACTGGAAAGCTCACTTCAGAGAGAAAAGTCTTCTTCTAACATCAGGCAAACTGGTCTTCATTTATAAAATGGGTGGAATTTTAAATATTATATGAGAAGTAGGATATGTTCTACACAGCATGCATTATTCAACATCAGCTCTCTTTATTTCCCCCTTTGAAGTTTTTGATTTGCTTTACTACTGATGGTGAGCCAGATCATATAAAAGCCATTCTTCCTTCCTCTTTGGTGCGTTTGAAGGTGTCCTGCTCATGAGGCACGTTCAGTTACTCTCTGCAGCATTTCTCTCCCAACCCTCCACATTCAGAGGAAGGGGCATAAATTTCCTCTCCTGATCTTTGAGTGGTTTCAGAGGTAGAAAAAAAAAAAGTGCTCTGTAAATTCTGTTGCTCTCTTATTTACATTAGTGTGTCAGAAGTCCTTGCGCTAATTCAGCTGGTCCCAGTGTTTCTGGGCAGGGAGTACATTAGTTCAGTTTGGGCTGAGCATTCATTACTAACGGCTGCCGTCCTTGAGGTTTCAAAATGTTTACACAAAGGCCTAAACTTATCACACGCCCTTGTGTGTCTTCTTTCTCTGGAGTTCTTCACAGGCTTCAGAGGCCACACTCACTTTCATCTTTCATAACGTTCAACTTCTAATTAATTACTGTGAACTGTTTAACCAATATTAAACCAGAGTGCTGTAATATACAGACTGTATTAATGTATTTTATTAAAATATAAGACAACAACTCTCCTGGTCTCCTGTTGATGTAGTATAGTCTGCAGTAGTTCTCTAAATGTCATATCTTTATTGCATATGTCAGAATGTGTTAGGGGTTTTAAACCTGCAGGTTATTTGTAGCACAACTGCAGTCTGGTTCCAACATGAGTAGCATTTGTAATACCACATACTGCAGGGCATGTCAAAGAATTCACATTCTCTCAGATGCAATTAAGTGATATTGCCGGAATTAAACTATGCGTATTGTTGTTAAAGGAAATGAAATGTAAAATCCTGCTTATCTGTGAATATTTTATTTCCTGTTGAATTTTTTGACAGACTCCTCCCATTTCCAGTTGATTACCTGCTGCCAATTACATTGTTTCTCGTCTCTAGTCAGCTATCTGTGCTCATTGCTTTCCAGCATTTGTCATTTATATATAGAACAGTTTAGAACAAACCTGACAGTTAGCTTAGCCACTGAAGTGAGGGTATCTTTGAATGTTATGTTTACAAAAAAGGACAAATCCTACTACTAAATCCTACAGACACAATGTACATTGTGTTCCTCTCAAACTAGAACATTTGTCATCATTTCTTTATGACTGGACCTGAAACGCCTCACAAATTCATTCATCCAATGTCATCTACATAGACTCAAATCAGAAGTCTAAAACAATGTTTCTAAAGTCAGGAAACAAGTCCGAATTCTGATTTCATTCTCAGAATTCTGACCTTATTCTAAGAATTCTCATTCTGACCTTATTCTCAGAATTCTGACCTTATGCTCAGATTTGTGACCTTAATCTCAGAAGTCATGCATTATCATTAATTGCATGGTGAATTCAAGCCAGAACTCACTTCCATCATATTTTTTCAAGCATTAATTTAATTTACTGAGCGATGGTTGTAGCATGACTGAAACATTATTTCCCAAACAATTAGAGTCTTTCAGATGGTGAGCTAGAATATGAAGGCTTGCGACTATATGTGAGAGCCATTGATCGTAACGAATGGAAGCGTTAGCCAACAACGTTAGCTAGAGTAGTTAACTACCTGTTGATAAAAACTAAGTTCAGTGACAGCAGCAAGTAAACGCTCATGTTAACACAAACTAATTTTGGGCATCGTAGCTCACCATGAAGCTCCTGTTGGGGATGGAAACACACCACTCTTCTGCAAGACTTTGTGCAGGTGCAGTCTCATGCCACGTTCAAGTCACATCGGAATTACCAAATCTAACTTATAAATAAGATTTTCATTGACATCCAAGTTGCATCATAAGTCATAAACATGGGAATCCTTCCTATTATAAGCTTCCCACTCACATGCCGTGATGGACAGACTATATCAAGCACATGTTCAGGCTGACTCATAAGTCTAATATTAGAGATAGCCATCCTGGACTTACTTTGGTGGCTCACATTTCCAATATGTGATATGTCTTTTCCAAATAGCTCCAACATCTTGAGGTGAGAAACTTATTCTAATGTTCATAATAAGAGGAGAGGCCCCATTGTGTAGATCTCAGTCTGAGGTATTTGAAGTAGAGATCTTAAAATGATTCAGTAATTGAGGCTGAGAATTCACTTTTCTCCTTTTAGTAAGTGAAACCACACTAAAAATATGGCACGGTAACTCTTCTTAAAATGTTAAGATGGTTTTCATAAAGGCCTTGAAATGAAAACGTGATTGATGTGAAAGAAAATAAATGGTGCGTCACAGTCAAATGTGCATTAGGACAACTGAGCTCTGAGTTTGACATCATAAACAGTCACAGCAGGATGAAGACACAGTATAACATGGTTGTAAAAATGATGAGGTGCTAATAAATGAAACTGACATATTTTCTCTCCAATAGCCTTTAAAAAAAAGGAATCTTCACTTTGGATTATGGTGCAGGAATCACGTTTTAATTGATGTGATAACCAGGCATGAAGAAATGACACAGAAACTTTTAATTAAGTCTACCCTGTAATTAAAAAAAGGGAAAAATACACACTTAACTGGCAGTTGGAAGCCTGTCTGCTTCTGTGCCAGGACATTAGGTCACTCTCAACTCACTTGATTATTGCTCGAAACCCACGTTTGTGTCTCTTCACTTGTCGTTTCACATTAATCATTCTAATCAATCGTTCTTTTTATGAACAAAAGATGGAAGATTCAGTGGCATATAAAGTAACGGTCTTCATGCTCACACATTCTTTTGATTAAACATTCATTTAATCACACATTTGTGATTAAATGAATGTCATATGAATGCATTTCTCCAATGCACAGGTTAGATGTTGGCACACATATGCACAGACTTTGCAGAAAAGTATATTTCCAGGCTGATGCTTTGTTTGTGAAAGCTTTAATTATAATCAAGAGAGGGTAGGAGCGTCATACATGGTCACTGTCTCAAATGCATAATAGCTGTTTACAACCCCCCTGATTACAATGGCCTTATGCCACCCTCATTTTTTGTCAGTTGGTGAAAAACAGGGTGGACAAAAAGAGAAAGAAATCGATTACCGTGGAGCTGAGCAAATGGTAAAGTTCTTTCTGACTTTCTTCGGAAAGACTCTGGCCTAGTTGGGGAAGGAAGATTAGTAGACGGCAGAACATCCCACATGGACTTAGAGTGGTTTTCTTCCCCATTGCTGTGCCCACAACTCGGTAATTGTCTTTGCGTCCAGACTCTTAAGGGAAACAGGAGCAAAACCCTCTCCAGCCCATTGCTCTATTTGTCCCAACTTTCAATCGGATAAAGGAATAATGTCCTAAGCAGCCTCAATCGTCGGGCTTAAGAGAGGCTGATTGAAGCCCTTGTGGCTTAACAGATGAGACTGCTGAGTGCCAGCATGCAGTTTTTCATTTTGTCACAGTGCAATCTAAAGCCCCTCTATTTCATGTTCAGTGTGGTCTAAACATTCTCACTATAATAAGGCTCGTATTAATAATCAGAATTAATCAATTTCTTTAATCATGGTCAAAAGTAGCACGGTAAGCCTCTTTTATATTACCTGCATGACATTCTTTTCTAATGAAAATATTTTCAACTTCAAGTTGATGAATTGTCTGTCAAAAGACTACCTTCAGGTGACATGGGAAAAAAAAACTGAATTAAAACTTAGAGCAAGGCTGTCGCTACGTTTTTGGAATGAAGGACGTTCAATCACTTCTATCAATAGAATTCCTGTAAAAAGAGTTATTTGGAAAGTTCTAGCTTTAAGTACTGTAAAATGTGCTTATTTTTTCACATACAATTATAAACAGTACAATGTAGTGAAATTTGTTTTCTGCATTTGACCCATCCCTGAGGAGCAGTGAGCAGCCGTCACTGCGCCCGGGGAGCAAATTGGGCTTTCAGTATCTTGCTCAAGGACACTTCGACATGTAGACTGCAGGGGCTGGGGATCGAACTACCGACCTTCTGATAAGTGGATGACTGCTCTTTCATAAGCCACCACCGCCTCTACAAAATGTCACTTTAACATAGCAGAGGATGGTTTCGATCCATCGACCTCTGGGTTATGGGCCCAGCACGCTTCCGCTGCGCCACTCTGCTACATACTGTACACTCTAAAAAAGAAAAAAAAGTCAGCCATAATTAAATCCAATCAATCAATTAATACACATCATCAGATGACAGGTCTTATTTGAGCAACACAACCATGACATTGACAAGGTTAAAATGTAAATCAAAAATAACCCTTAAATTTATTGTGGATCATGTGGCAGCAAGTGAAGCGTGTTGTTCCACATTTCCCTCTTCCCAGCAACACTTGCTATCTTTGCATCTCAAATTACTGCAAATCTAATTTATGGGGCTAAAAAGTTATATAGTGGAGATTTATAAATGTTGAGTGTACAGCCTTTGATGCCAAAAGCAACATTGTAAAGAGTGAAGTATATTTGCGAGAGTTCAGAGGTGAAGCATTTTATGAGCTAATGCTGGGGCAATTTGTGTTTATCAAGCGCTGTAACAAAACAATGACTTTTTTTACAGGCAGAATCTTGTTATTTTAATCCAGATGAACAACAATGAACTTTGTCCATTTGGTTTTTGTCGTATTGATGAAAAAGTAATGTTTTATTGGAGATAGAGAGAGGACAATATGAAGTCAAAGCTTGCAGCTATGGAAACGGCTTTTTGAGGCTGAGCTAAACACTAATTTCAACCATGCTAGCTTCTTCATAATTACAGTGCTAGGTGATACATGCAGACCTTTCATAGTTAACCATGCTAATATTAGCTTTTTAGAAAAGTGTTGCTCTAGGCGACATCCCTCGAGTGCCATGGCTACCATATCTAAGACAGAAGAATCCGGAGTTGGATGATACAGAGCTACTATGTGTACATTTTATATGTGAAAGGTACAGTCCTTCACCGTCTCCCTAACAGTCGAATGGACACAAATGATTATAGACAGTTTCGAGGAGCTTCTATTGCCTGAATGGGATTGACAGGCCTGTCTCTGACCTGGTCTTGACACCTCTGCTGATTCTACAAATGTCTGCTTCCCGCATCCATCAAACCCCATCTCCATCAGCTACACACTTGTCCCAAAGCAATCACTCCCGGCCTGCTCCACCCTGTCACTGAATCTCTGTCTTTCCACTTAATGCTCAGTCATAGACGACATGAGGCTTTGTCTGCTCATTTCTGCCTGTTTTAGTTTAGGTCTGTGCAGCTGGCACAAAACACCCAGATCAGCATTCTCTGCAATTACAGAATAGATTAAGGAAGTAGCGACCTGTTAGCCGACTGTGGGGACTGCCATTTTCTATTATCTTTGGGTCAGTGATGATTTATGTTGCACGTGTTCCAATGCACATGTGCTCGTCTCTCTTTCTCTCTCACACACTTTCTCTTCTTCCCTTTCCTTCCTGTCTGCCTGTACCTCTTGCTCTCCCTTTCTCCACATGCTAATATCTCATCTTTTCTGGTGAGCGGGGCCCCTGACCCAGTGTCTACAATACCAGATGTCTACACAAACTAAGCAAGAGGAAGTCCCAGCGACATGATATGAAGATGAAAGCTAAGATGGTGTTTGATAGCCTGCGCGCTGTGCTGCTGAAATAAACAATAGGATGGAAGGCTGAACTTTGAAAGCGTGTTTGCCTTTTCTCAGAGGATTCTCACACAAAGCAAATAATTTCACCGGTGGTTGTTCCATATATGGTTACATACTGTACAGCGGGGACCCTAGCGTGTGCTCAGCATACACAGACTGCAACAATGTCAAGCTGCTCACCGCCCCGGGGAAAAGAGAGCAGAGAACTCTATAATAAATCACGTTTTCTATCCTGTAATTAAAGTATCTAACTAAATATAGCTAAAAACAACACAACGCCTAGGGAAGGGTAAATCATGTTAATATTCATCACCGCATGGCCATAAAGCACAAGATTAAATGACAAATAACCTATATGAGCCTGGTGTATACCACCAAGTTAGGAGAGGACAGCTGTAGAAAGACACGGAGATGAATTTTGCCAAAGGCGTTGACATACTAAAACCCTCCAGTAGCCACAAGGCCTTCCTTCCTGCTTCTCCCCAAACCGGACCCAGCAGGCCATGCTGTTCCAGTAATTGAGTGAGTAATGGACTTATTCCGCTGAGTGGTTCTCTGGATGTACTCAATATTCGGATGTAAATCCTGTGGCAAGTGGCAGATTAGAGGAGAAAAAAAAAGGGAAGTAAACAAAAGCAAAAAAAAAAAAAAAAAGTACAAAAGAAAATCCACACGCCGATTATTCCCACAAAGTAAAATCGACTGGGGTATCAGCTTGAGCCACTTTCATCTGAGAAGTCCACTGTTCTCTTTGGCTTTTGGGGTCGTCTGATGGTTCTGCAGCTGCAAGACAGCACTCACATCTGTCTATATCCCATACACACCACCTTGTTTGTTCCCATCATCGAGACACAGTGTCCTCCATACACCCAGGCTAAACACTGGACTCTTGCCATGCATTCCACCGCTGGGATACATTGATCGGACTAATCCCTTTTCTCCAAACACACCATGCAGCCTAGATCCTCTAACAATTAGCTTGTACAATAAACCCATTATCCATAAATCCATCAGAGGTCTCAGCTCCATCCCTACCAAGTCTTGCTTTCAACACAACACAAGCCTGTCTGTAATTTCTTGTGGTTCTCTGTCACCATTAACCACTATGAAATTGAGGTATGCATCAAAATTCCCACACATTTTGCTGACTGCACTCCATTTGTCTAATCATCACTCTGCTGTTACGTCTCTTTCATCACAATATGAATCAATTAGCCTATTATAGTAATTTTCCCCTCTATTTCTTCTTTGCCTCCTCTCATTCTGACTGCCCCACGACCACCCTGGTTAAACAGTGGGTCCACACCATACACATCACTGGAGGAACTGATGGATTTAAATAATCCTCCTCCTCAAAACACACCATTTTGTCAAGATCCCATCCCAATTAGCAGTGTGCGGCCAGATAGCCTATAGTGAAAATAAGCAGCCTCAAGTCAAAACAAACACATGCCGGCAAAGGTGCAGGAACTGCTCAGCAGGCCGCCAAGCGAAATATTTTTCAGCCGCCTTGTCATGCTGATGCTACAATGGAGATGGTAGCAGTGATCTCATTTGCTAAATATTGTTTTTGCCATGTAGTAGTACGGGATCTTTTCCCCTTGTTCTGCACACAGAAACGGGGCGCATTCTTTGCACAAGGGCTATAAATTAATGTTTTTGTGGGAGCCTGTTGCTCGGGGCTGAAAAGGGGAGGGAGGGAAAGGGGCCGGTGGCCGGGGGCCAATTAAAATACAGATGTCTGACTGTCGGTGTAATTCCATTCAGCCATGATTTACATTTAGAACAGTCACCCAAGGCCTGCCACTCTACACTCGCACAGGAAATCAAAGCTGACTCCAACCTAATGAGAAAAGTGAACCTCCCGAACTTTTACGAGACTCTCGTCTAAAAGTAGCCTTGCAACTTTGACCATAATATGAGGGCCCTTTCAGCTAATCACCCATTGACAGGGCAGACTGGTGCATTATGAGCTCAGCAACCAATTCCACTTTCTGCTGCTGGCGTGAAAAATGTCTGTCGGGAAAATTGCCCTTTGTTAATACTTCAGTTTGGCAGCCTCTCCTAAGGATGATCCCTGTCAAATAGTTTACCTCATTTGGAGCAAGATGCTCAAGACTGTACTTACCTAAGGATACAAGGTTTTATTGAGCTATGCAAACAAAAATATCATTTTTGATCTTTTTACTTTTTATAGAATACTGCAGTATTAGCATATGCTCCTCATGGACGGAGACATAATATCGACTGTGCAAGTTCTGTTTTGGCATGCTATCTCTCAGGATATCTAAAAATATGACAGCTACTTTTACCCAGCTCAACTTTATTTATAAGCACATTTAAAAACAACAGAGTTGACCAAAGTGCTGTACAGTCCTTAAATAATATGATCACACAATAAAAACACAAAACTTACATTAAAAACCAATAAAACCAGAAAAACACATGTACGAAACTCATACTGGGTTAAAAGCCAAGGAATAAAAATGGGTTTTAAGGCGGGATTTAAAAACTGGCAGTGTAGGGGCCGACCTAATAGGGGGGGACAAGTCTTTCCACAGTTTGGGGTTTACAACAGAGGGGGCTCAGTCGCCCTTGGTCTTTAGCTTTGTCTTAGGGACAATGAGAGAGAACTGGTCAGCGGACCTCAGTGACCTCAAGGCGGTATATGTATGTAAGAGGTCAGAGATATAAGATGGTGCTGACCCATTTAAAGATTTAAAAACAAACGGTAAAATCCAATGAAGGGAGGCCAGAGTGGGTGAAATGTGTTCTTGCTTTGGTGTCCCTGTTAAAAGCCGAGCATCAGCGTTTTGGACCAACTAGATGTGAGAGGGAGGTTTGGCTCACGCCAATATAAAGTGCATTACAGTAGTCCAGACAGGTTGTGATAAAAGCATGTATGAGTTTTTCAAAATCTCTAAGAGATAAAAAGGTCTTAACCTTGGATAAAAGCCTAAACTTGTAAAAACTATATTTAACCACAGTTAATCGTTTTATGAAGACCATGGTGGTCCTTATTGACACAAACTAGCTTGCATGGTACAAGTTATAGGGCCTCTCCACTGGAGTGAGATGTTGATAAAATCAAGGTCTGGGGCCTTACCTGTTTGGGATCCACATGTTCTGAACCAAAGGCTGCATCTAGCCTTATAGGAGCCCATGGAAGTCCAAAGTTGATAAATGCACATAGGTTAAAGCACTGTATAAATGTAGACACTTACGTTTTCTTGGCTTTAGTCCTCCTGGAGGCTCTGCTGTAAAATAAACCCTGTAAAACAGAGGATTGTCATTTTTACAGTTCTGTGTCTATTTAAATAAAAACTAAAAATGGAAAAACTTCAAAACCTGAGCTTCAGAAATGCTGGTGGACGAATATGATTACAGAGCCACGCTAGCTGTTTCCCCCTTCTGACTGTCTTTTTGCTAAGATTAGTTAGATTTCTAGCTGTATCCTCATATTCACCATTCAGTTTTTCAAGTTTTTCATTTTTTGTTTCATTGGGAAATTCTAACAATCATCTTTGGGCTTCTGTTTACAACAACAACAACAACAAAAATAGAGTTCCTCTTTAACATGGCGTGATGCCTTGACTTTCATAGGCACTTAGTCAGAGCATTGATTCGGTCCGAAAAAGGCCACATAAAGCACAGTGAAAACAGATTGTGCTGTCAATAAAAGTAATCCTGTATATGGAAGGGAATAGGATATGCTCTGTCCATGGCAATAACTCACAACTTTCCTTACTGTCCGATGTTTTTATATCAGTACTTTGCTGTAATATCCTTGTCCAACAAATATCTCAACAGGCTTTCACAGCCAAAGCAGTCTTATCGTGTTCACCCAACCTCCTGTGCAAATCAGCTCTGGCTTTTGATTCCTATTTTATAAGGAAAGGTCAGTACAGCAGTGATTTATAATACGCTCTCCTGTACATTCAAGAAGGTAATCCATCAACGGACAAACAGAGAGCTATGTAATAAACATTTGCCCCCTCAAGAGTCTTTGAGTGAATACACAGGAGGGTTTTTTTTTTTTTTTAAGAATGAGAAATATATTTGAAATTCAACCAACACCCTCAGAAACACAGGAAAGCCAGTAAAGCTCTGAGTATCAATTGTGATGACAAAAAAAAATAGTTGAGCAGTTATCATCAGATGCACTGCTTGGTTTTGGACATCTGTTTATTAATTTTAGAAGTTCCCCTTATCTACTTTGGAAGTCCGAAATTCAATGACTTAGCAGTGCCATCAGTGTTGCCAGCTATTCTTCTGCGGCTCATCCAGCTGTAATAAACAGGATACTCTCCTCGGACAATGCAGCCAGGAAGGAGACTCTTGTCCTCTTGTCCTCTTGTCTCTGAGGAGTTCATCAGGGCCGCAGTGGCACAAGAATTTTCTCCTTTTCATGGTCAAGATGTGCAAGTTATGCTAAAAAATAGAGGAAACGCACAATGCTGTTGGAATTTTGGGCTCGCTTTCAAACAATACCTCTGACCTAACCCCTGGTGTAAACCATCTGGGCCTTTGTCTTAATGTGCAGAACAAAGTGGGGAGAATCCAAGCGGTGTTTTCTTCACATACAGAGGAGGGAAGCCGAATTTGCTCGCCAAAGCACTGCACTTATAAATTGGGGAAACATAAAAAAAAGCAAAAGTTGTGGAACTTTTTCCAACTTTCTTCACTGCAGACATGAAGAAATTACCTCTTGTAACATTTTCCCTCAGTTGCACATTCCTGCGTGTGGGCGGCTTGTGGGATTAATGCAAAAGGGTGACTTGTCTTATTGATCAAGGAGGAGAGCGCCGTCATTGCGGAAAGCCAATCTTCGAACATAATAAGACCCTTCAGATGGAAGAACCAAGCCCGTTTTGGCACTGTGTCCCACATCTGAGCCTTCCAGCACAGGCCCCATTCCCACTTTTTCTGCTGTCCCTGTGCCATGTCACAGAACGTGGGCGACGGAAACAAGCAGACAGTGACAGCGGTGAGAAAGGGCGGGATGGAGGCACGTCTGAGGCTAGGCTTGTCTTTAATAAAAGGAATGGTCAAATATGCCATTTGCCTGTTAAAGAAAATATTATTCTAGGGAGCGGAAGAACATGGTTATGTAGGAGGCAAAGAGCTAGTTTCGTGCCAGTTTTGTCCTCCAATGCCATTGCTCTGATTTGGTTTCAGGGATGGTTGCAGAAAAGTGAAAACAAATGTGCAGCTTTCGTTGCTCACCACCCGTGATGGTTCCGTCTCTCTTGTTCTGCTTTTCTTAGCCCTTCTTGCAGTTTTGTTGCTTGAAGATTTTCCTTGCTGCTCTTGAAAAAGGAAACTTGCATTCCTCATCTCACCAGAAAGCAACAGGGCCACTCCAAAACACACACTTTCCCATAAACAAGTACACAAAGACTCAATCTCATCTGAGTCAAAGTCAGGCAGACAGCACAAACAGAATAACCATGGACACAAAGACTTTCTCCTCCCTCTTGGATTTAAGTAGGACGTCTGCGAGTGTAATGACACCATATGTTTTATTGTTGACACTCTTGAGCTGTCATGCTATTAAGTCTGGGCAGGTGGTTGAATTTTATTTAAAATGATTGTCAATTGAAGAGTTCCTTCAGTGCTCTTTCCAATTTTAACATGTTTATACGTCGGTATAGCCTTTGTAACACAACACTTATGAAGTACACACATTCAAGTACATACACAGAATCTACACCCAGCTGACTCAGCAGGACAGCGGTGATGCACTCTTCAAGGCAGGGGCACATGTGTGCACGGAGCTGACTGGCGTGCAGCATGCAGCGGGCTGACATCATCCCCAGGGCACCAATGATTTGGTGACCTCCTCCCGCTGGCTACGCCGCCTGCGGAGCAGATGCATAGCAGGCTGTTTCCTCACACGGCCTCCTCTGTGTGACTACTGTACTGACTTCATCAACGGCACTAAACTCGAGGCCCGGCTCGGGAAAACCAGCTGAACCAAACAGTGGCCCACATAAGACTGTATTATCTCTGAAATCTGAGTCCAATTAAAGAAAACCCACACACAAGTTCAAGCACCAGAGGAGTGTGTGAGGGTGTGTGTTTGTGAGCGAGGGCAGATGAAATAGCAGGAGGGAAACAAATCGCACCCTCTTTCCTGCTTTTTATTGAGAATTTCCCTGCACCTTTTGTGACATTGAACAATAGCTTTATACTCTGAGAAGGGTACGGCGACGACGCTCACCTTTATCTGCTGAATTCTCTGACAGCACAAAGACAGCAAGTCGGAGAATCCACCCTTCTTTTATTTAATCTCATTGTGCACACATGTAGGGTCACCAGAGTAGCAGGGAATATCTCCTCGCTCCATGCCAGGAAAATTAAAACAAAAACACGTTCGGATGTTTCTGTTCTTTTATCCTCTGTTGATACAAGGGCACGGCCATCACACACAGAAGACGAGTTAGTGACAGCCGGGGCTTGACTGGTCTGCTGCAGGATATGGTAATGTGAACCAAATGAGTCTCATAGGCATGGCGAGTGGCCCTCGAGACAGATCCCATCCTATGAAAAGGGTGTTGAAACATACGGTAATTGCTTTCAGTGTCGTTTGGCAGCGGTGCACCTCCTGACTTCAGGGGCTTTTTATAGACAGGGTAATTCTCCATTATTCTGCCAACGTACACTTCAAATAAGAGGGGAGAGGATGGGGGGAAAAACCGAAGCAATGGCACACACTTAAAAACTTGAGAAGTGATAAAAACAAATGGGAAACGGGGAAAAACTTTGAATGGAAATAATTAATGTACAAGTTTGGTCACGGCACAGGAGAGGCACTGTAACTCAGGGCTAACGTGACTTTTATTTTTTCCATCCTTTGATAGAAATCGGATAAATCACGTTTAAAGGTGTGGGAGCTGTGAGTATGACAGGTATACTGCAGGGTGCTAAGGTAAAAAACACAGAGGTAAATACAGCAAACATGGCCGCCTCCCGTCTTCTAGCTCTGAATTATTAAAGGGCTGCAGGGAAACAGCAGCTGGTGAGTTGAGCAAATGAGAAGCATTCAATGTGAGTTTTTGAACTGGTCATCTCCATATCTCCAACACACATTTGAGAATTCCTTTGTTGACTGTCTCCTGACGGAGTGAGTGTCAGTCTCCTTTTCATGCCAAACTGATTTGTGGTGAGATTTTGACACAAAATGGCAGCCATGAATCTCAGAGGCAGACCGACAGGTTGCTGACGGATGAAGTGCCTCCGCTTCTGTCTCACCTCCGCCTTCACATTCTCACACGCCATCGTTTGTGAGGACCACCTTTATGGTTCCAATCATAATGCAATCAGCCTCAGAATTATGTCAGTGGTTAGCACTTTATCTCATAACAGCTTGAAAGAGAAAGTCTCGCAGCACGTCATAACTTACTGATTCGGCCCTGTGAAATGTCACCATGTGTCACCGTGTAGGAGGTTTACCTTCAGGGCTGTGGGGTCGATGTGCTGGAGCAGATCATATGATTTCAAACAGCCTATTTTGGTGTCTAGGACTTTATGTACATTTTATTGCTTTTCTCTTTCCCCTCTGTTTTGTTTTCTAACCACTAGGCTACACAAGTGTCTGGTTACACAGAAACGGCACTGAGGAATTTATTTTCTCTTTCTTGTTTTTAAAGAATGACATCAGAGGCAGAGGAGGAGGAATGCCTGGAAGCTTTCTCTGAGGCTGGGGTCATGGCTCAGTGAAGTACAGCTCCTCTTGAAACACAGGATGGGAGCCAGGAGGCAGGAAAAAAACACTACAATGACACATCCATCACTTTTTTATGAAGTAGTATATATATATATATAAGTGCTGAACCCCACAGACCGTGTTGAGGGACAACAAACAGAAAAAAATACATGACTTTTAAAAAAAATTTATCAGTTACATAAACTATTTATATAAACAAAATGTGGTAAATCTTGGTGCCCTCCATCTCAGTAGCCTAATAAGAGAAATATATACAGTATATATATATATATATATATATATATATATATATGAAGTATATATATATATATATATATATCTCTATATATATATATATATATAATAAATTCTGGTGGTGATACAGTTAGAAACAAATAGTAAAAGAAGAAAAAGCATGCAGTCTAAATTTATTTCTTAAATCAGAATAGTTTATTGCATAATTTACTGTTAATCTGAAATGATAAAGTTTCTTGATGTTACGGCTGCAGCCGTTTCCTGTGTGTTTGTCTAATTGTTTTGATTACAGACCACAGAAGGTAATTGGACCGAGTGGTTCCCGTTCTGTGATTGGCTCCTGCAAGTGACGTCGCTGGTCCGTCCCTCCTCGTCCGTGTCTGCTGACCCCTGATTGGTTGCGGCACCATGAGCGACCAACGAATCCAGTAGACGCAGCAAGAAGGGGAGGAGACAAAAGCTTGGCCAGTCAGTTGCTCAGGGCTGCTGGTTTTACGTGCAGCAGGCCTCGACCGAGTTTTCACGTCATTGCTAACTGTGCTAAGATCAAGTGAAATATTTGTATCTGTGAGGCCTTTTGTTTGCATCGTTCTTGAGGATTGGGCTACGCATTAGTTATATAGGTACTGATGAGTTATTTCCACACACTTAAAATCCACTGTGTTAGTCACAGTAGGTTTAGAGGGGGCTGTTTTTGTCCCTTGGTTTTTCTGCAGTCCACTTAGAGGTTTGGTAGTGTTAAATTCCTGTTTTGGTTTTATTGCTTCCATTTATTGAAACAACATCTGGTTGCCCTTCCCACTCCACTGAGTTAGTCTGCCTGACTTGATTTGAGTTTCCTTATATTAATCATTTACTCATTTAATAGCTTTGTTTCACCAACAACATTTTTTTTTATATTGCTTCCCTTTGCCCTACGAGCTGGGTCGTAACATTTGACATTTCAGGCTTTATTATGTTTTTGTCATTTGGAACAGACCAAAAGAGTCAAGAGTCATACTGAAACTAAGAAGTTCAGATCAGTAAAAGGTGCATCAGCAAACTTGACACACTAGCTCTGGACCTATGGACAGACATGGAGGCTGACTGAGCTAATTCAAAGACATCCCACTGAAACATTTTGTCAACAAATGATATTTCTAAACATTATTTCTTGGGCTGCATACATTTTTGTCACTAAACAGTTTACAAATTCCAATTAGCAAGCAATTGTGACAACACAGGATTTAATATTATTCATGACAGAAATGAATCAGCCTTCCTCTAATTGCAGAAAAGCTTTTAATTTGTAATTGATTAAAACCAATCCTCAGAGAATGGTCAGAAATCTATTTTGTCGCAGGAACTGTGTGCCAACCCATCCCTAGATAGAAAGGAAACACAGTATTAGATGATTGCAGCACATCTATTAAAGTCAAATGAGTAGAGGGATATCAACTGGATGATTCAAGGGCAAATATCTTAGAGATTTATATTTTGGAGAGTTGGAAAATAAAAGCACTCTTAAAGGCAGAAAAATATGATATCACACCGGATATAAGGAAATGCATCTCCTTTGAGTACACGATGGGCCCAAGGCTATGCATTTAGACCATCCCTCAGCCTAGTTACAGAGAAAACGGATCGAGAAGACGGATATGAACTCCCTTTTGCATGCCTTGGCATTACATGTCTCTTTTCCTAATTGCCAAATACTTAAAATGATGGAATATCAGAAAAGTGTTTAACTCTTCTGTGCGATGCCTGTGCAATGCCCGGCTGGTTTTCACGTTTTTCAAGTAGCACAAAAATGTGCGTCAAATACAGTGAGAGAAGTGGAAAAGTGGAACAGTGTTTGTCAGAGAGATTAGTTTAACATAAACAAGGCGAGCTGTGAGAGTAAGCGGCTGCTCACAAATGATTGGGCATGCTGGCTGAAAAGTAAGGTTGACCAGAGCGATCAAAAAGGATGGTTTTCGGTGCTGGGAAGGCCGGCCAGAGAAAGCAAATCTCTAGGGCTCATAGGCTTTGACACTGATCCAGGTAAGAAGATGCCAAACTTTCAAAACACAGCAATCCAAACAGCTTTAAAACATGAGAAGAAAACCACTGTTTAAACTCAACCTTCCTGACAGCTCATGGAAGAGATGACTCACTTTGACTGGGTTATTTATCTGCTCTTTTTTCTTAATTACATGCTTTTATTTTCTATTTCCAAACAACTACAGGGACGTTCTCCTGAACTCTTCTTTGTTACCGACAGTAAAAAAAAAAGAACTTATTTCCTAACATATTTCCATCATAAATTTGAAGCCCGGGTTCATAAAACGACCCCTACATCTCCCAACAGTTCCCACAACTTCCATTATAGCTTTGCTATCTTTTCTGCAGTTTATTACTCCCAGATGCCATAAACCTCTGCAGCCCTGTTGCCACCCAAGGTGACGATTAAAATCACGCAACGGCTCCATTTGCTGTGACAGACAGTCAGATCTCGCCTCCAATATCATCAACATTCTCTTATCATTGACAGCTTTTTCAGGGAGATCTCCTTTTCACATGCACATTTTCATGCATAGAGTGCATTCTGTTATTGCCCTTGTTTTTTGACAAATGACGGCTCTGCATTTGTTCCCTGCATTTGCAACAATCTATGGATGTTTATGTACATTGGCGTGCCTACAAAGTGTTCCGAGATTGAAGGAGGCGGTGTCTGCCTGCAAATGTGCATGTGGGAGGGTTTCTCTGCATGTGTGTATGGCATTCTGTTTCCTGTCAGGGTCTGTAGCTCCATGGAAGCAAAGTCCATCAGGCAGGCAGGCAGGCACTGCTGAGGGCTTATTTAATGTTGGTTCAGGCCTGCAGGGAGGGAGCACTCGGGCTTCCTTAATCACAGCACAAATGCCTTTATTCATCTTCAGAACAGTGCAATTAATTTTTGTGCCGGTGTCAGAACCTTTGGGGAAATCTGACCTGTTATTGCCTCTCAGAGCCGTGCATGTTCTTTCTCTCACTCCAAGTGCCAGACAGGCATTCAAAACAAATTTCAAGGCTAATATTGTATTCATATTCACAGCTTCAAGAGGGAGACCAAAGTTTCTTTGTTTAATACAGTCCATACAATAGAGCTGTGTGTCTTTGATTCTGCTATTGTGTAAAAAGCTGAAACCAATATTAAAATACCGCTGAAAACTGTCTGTTAGCACCTGAGTGGTTTGTCTAGTTAATAAAGTTGACTAATTGTTCTTCTTGTAGCACTCTAGTAACAATCCCAATATGTTGTTGCTAATGAAGATGTACATAAATCTCCAAAAAATAGACTCAGTAATTTCCTGAAGCAGCTGGGTATTGTAGTTTTTAACACAAGGTGCTTCTACATGCCGCATTTTCGTGGCAGTATTTTCAAACCTAATGCACATTTCACTTGCAGCGAAAAATAAATAAAATAAAACACAAAAGACAATGGTCTCTCATTGGAGTCACTGAAAATAGAAGCGTAAAATGTCTCCAGTCTTTATCCATTGATGGAATTATTAAAACAGTCAACAAATTGATTGTTACATGATTTTATATGTTGTAGAAACAGCTACTTATTATCTGGTGGAATGTGAAATGCTGAAACATGCTAATAAATCAATAATTAATTTGTATGTAGCAGTAAAACTGTTGACGAATGATTTTCTAATTGGGCATCATCAACAATTGGTATGCACAAATTGCAATTTTGTTGTTACAGTAAAAAAAAAAAAAACATAGTCGCTGATTAGCACATTGTTTTACTTGCACATATTTAAATGCATGTTTTCATGTGTTGGCCAATGTCATAACTCGTATGGAAAACATGAATGTTTATCATCTCTCTTGTTATAAAACATTTAACACATTTAATGTCTTGTCAAAAACAAATGTGCTCTAAAGTAAAATGATTAAAGGAATTAAAGCTTTCTTGCTCTTTAAAAGAATTCCACACATGTTGAGTTTGTCGTTAAACACTCTACTCATGCTATCATAAAACACGGCCAACTTCCCTCCCTGAAATCCCCCACTTTGCTGTTTCTCTAAAATTCCATGTCTCATATAAAATATCTCCGAGTCAAGAGGATATTTCTGGATACAATTAAACAAAACGTTCCAAACTCGCAAGCTTTTACAACACTGTTCGTGTGATTGTCTGGCTGCAGAGGAGGCGATTCTGATATACAATCTCTTTTTGGACCCCTGAGCTGCCGCTCTGTTTCTCAGGATGAATCATGACATGGATTGATTTGAACCTGAAAGAAACCAGATGCAACCACAGCAGTTATGAGTAACTGGGAGTATCAGCGAGCCCAGATTTCAGGCCATATGGCTTCAATAACTGCCATAATCACTGGTTCTCTTTAAATGAAAGTGCTTCATGAGGGTCGTACAAGGTTATTAAATATTGACGTTATTTATAGAACACGATATGTAAGAGTTTATCTGTGCTAATGGACATGAGTATGGTTGCGATGGTTTAAACAACGCAGAGTGAAGTAAAGACACTGTGCCAAGAAATATTTTAGTGACATATTAATTTGTTATACAGTTAGATATTTCTGATGGATAGAATTCTTTTCTCTTCTGTCTTAGTTCCAACACACAGTTGTAAGGCGTCGGCAAGACATCAACAATGTCACTATTTTATGTATGTAAGGCCTTTTAGGTGGATCAACTCTGTAGGAAAAATGACCCCGATCATCAACTTAAAATACTTTGTTACAGGAATATTTTCAGTTCATGTACATGGGAATTCATGTGTTAGATCTGTTGCAATCATTGCAAATGAAGCTGCAGGGGAAGTTCAGTCAGCGCCAAAGACTTTCTGAAACCCAAGACTTTCTGACGCCAAAGACTTTCTGACGCCAAAGACTTTCTGACACCCAAGACTTTCTGACGCCAAAGACTTTCCATCATACTAATTATCACATATCTTTTGATGTAATAAATATTCTTATACACTTCAATCACTAGTCTCTCCTGATTGAAATAGTGATCTTATCTAACAAGCTAGCATGATTTCTCTTTAAGAAACAGGTTTTCAACCTGATATCAAGCAGCAAAGTGGTGTTCAGACTTTCACTTACACATACCAGATTTTACAATGATTTAAATCAGCCAATCATGTCGATGATGTCAAATTGTCAGCTGTCATTTCAATGTGAAATTGTCACGACCCTCCTCCACTCACCTCCATTTCATCATATCCACTGCCCAGGTTGAGCTCATCATAGTCTGGTCATAGCATACACAGCTTCAGCCCTTTTCCTCATCCCATCATCACCACATGTCTAAACTCCATCTGGGGTTTCCTATTCTTCTGGCAGCTTCACCACTCTCTTAAAATATGATGAGATCATGATGGGTTTAATAACCCTTGACTCATAATCGCCAGACTTCTCCTGATTGAAATGCAAAAACTCGGTTTTCACAGTCTTTACATGACAAATAACATTTAACCAAAATGGTTTCACAAGACAAAGCAGAGAAGTTTAAAATGTGACTTTGGGAGCAGAATGACACATAGTTGTCTGTCACTCAATGTCATCATTGCCCTGCTAACAGAGATTCAGAAGTATGTTTTTTTTTGTATTGTCAATGGAAAGTTCCAGCTCTCTTCCAACCATAAAAAGATAGAGGTGGTGCAAACACCCGCCTGAATGGCAGGACCACGACTGACAGTCCTGTCAGTATGTATAAGTACAAGACAAATCGTACATTTTGTACTTTCTGTTGCCCTAAAGCTACTTTCAGCTGGGGATCACCACATTCAAGCAGCACAAGGGCGAAAGGATGCAGAGGTAGCCCCATTCACAGAGCCTTTTTAAGGCGGGACCGGTGCGCCTGTATTCTGCCCCGACGTTCTGTATAAACGCAATGAAGGCGTAATGGGATCTGTTCTGTTCCACCTCTGTGACGGCAGTGGAGGTAGGAACAGCACCGAATCACACATCTGTGTGGAAAGATGTGGAAAGGCAGGACGAGGCTGTGATGTGTTGACAATGTATTATGTGTGCGGAAGACTTAAAAATCGACTAGTAGCAATCGAAAAAGTCTTCAAAGTGGAGAGCCAGCACAACGTTTGGCAGCTTCTTATCATCCAATAGGGGACGACATCAACCGTCATGTAACAGGGAAAGTAAATCTTTTTTGTGTCACGTTAATCCATTCTTTACAAAGCGCTGCTCGACACATTTGTTAATCATCACACGAGACCCTTTCACGCTTCTTTTTCTCATGGAACGGCGACACGCTGTTAAACACCTGACCCCATTGTCTTGTTCAGTGTAAACAAACAAAAGGCATTGTAGAGAAGGGACTTCGTTGTGGCGCTGTTGCACAATCAATATGTAAAAAAAGGCTTGTGACAGTCCTGACCATGTCCACGGTTTAATCCGTCATGGTAGCGAAGCAGTGCAACTCGAGCTGCACTGCTGCAACACACGTGTGCACATGACATGCCTCATTCTCCTCAAACGTCATCAGCACACCCTCCGAATTTGGCGGTCGATTTAAGCTGCAACAATTTCCCATCTCTCCCTCTGCCTGTCAAAGGTACTGCTGCTCCACATCAAACCCCACCATCACCCCAGCATCCAACTGAAGGCTCCGATTAGGGGGTTCAAGAAGTTTTCTCATCACTCCCCACTATATTCATATAAACATATCTGCGGGGAGTGAAGAGTTCGGAGCCTAGATGCCAAACTCAAAGGTCTATATGTCCTGCTTCAGTAATAATAAACATTTCAAACTTGTGAGTTCTCTGACTGAAATATAATTGATACAAATATGATTTACTCTTATTGAGTCTTTATTTCCTGTGCGTCCATGTAGAGAGTAGTACATTACTGTAAACAACAATAAAAACTGACCAGAATGCAGGAAATGGACTGTCTGACACTTAAAATCTCAGGCGGAGGATCCTCAAACCTGCTGCTTGATTTGTGTCCTGCGGGATGTCGCCACTGGCAAGGTATTTTTTCACACTGAAGGTGGCAACTCTTGCACTGTATATAGCCTCCAATCACAAATATACCACTACACCATCAGCACTTCACTACCATGGCTATTAGCTAAATATGTGCAGCTCTAACTTGTCCACACATTTCTTGAAGTGGCTGTCAGGGATCTACACTATGAAAACACAGGGCTTTACTGAGGAAGAAGCCTCCAACAACTCCAAGTGAAGTATGTTACTAGCTGATAAGCTACACACAGCAAAAATCCTCAAGCTAGAGCTGCTAATTAGCATTATGGGTAAACAAGCCTTAGAGGCCCAAAGAATACTGCAAGTATGACTGGAAAAAAGTCTTTATTACACTATAACTACCAGCAAGCTGAAAAAAGACATATGTGCATGCATGTGAACTTAATAATCATCCTAAAAAGAAATATTTATAATTGATGAATAATGTGTTTCACTGCACTATTTGTGTGTCTACGATTAGCAGTAAATTCCAAGCAGATCCAAGCTCAGGATGTTAAACATTTTCATCAGTGTTTGAAGTGCTTCGCTCAGGTCTGTACAGGAACCAGCAGATGGTTTAGAGAGCCGACAGGACGAATATAAACGAGCTGGGAGGAGAAAAAAACCCCTCTTCACCCAGTGACTCCCAGAGGATGTCAAGTGAGAGCGTCCTGAATGTGTGTGTACGTGTTACTGCGGGTGTGCTGTCTTGTGAGAGCATCTGTATATGCGTGCACAAGCATGTGTGTGCATGCTGTTTATTAATGTGCACATGTGTTTGCCAAACATCTGGCCTCACCTCCATTTTTGGAAATTTACACAGTACACACAGGTCAATGCAGCAACTGCCAAATAAGTCATTTGGAGTGAGCAAAAGGAAGTAACAGCATATGTTCTCGAGAGCTAATCATTATTTATCTTCATGTTTTCCCTTCCTCTGCCTTTACCCCAAACTCTCTTATGAATGACCCCATTTGTATCACCTGACATTCACATGGGGATGGAAGGTGATCTGACGTTTGTGTCCAAAGCCACCATGTCCCTCTTTTCACATGAACGATTTACAGCGTGAACCCCGAGTACGTAAACGACACTTCTTTGGCACGAATCCCATTCTTTGCCTCAATCTCTTTCTAATTATGCAGTGTTACATATTCTAAATTGCTCCATAAAATGTGTTTCATGTAAAAAGTAAGGGTGCAGAACCCAATTAGCGCTGGAGCAAAGAGAAGGCCTGCTGTTCCTGCTCAATAGAGTCAATTATAACTGGACGTGGGTGTGTGTGTGTGTGTGTGAGGGTGTGAGTATGTGTGTGTGAAAAAATGAAATGAGCCACACGGGACTCATCTCCACCTGAAATGACAGAATCACACCGCCAGTGTCCGTGCTATATTTTCATGGGGCATTAGGAGCTCAAGAATTTAATCTCAAGCAGATTCAGTAAATTGAAAAGGATTTCAAATTGACGTACAAATGTGGCAAAAAAGATTTTTTCAAAACTTGCATTCTGCTTTCCAAAGCATTCAGCAGTAATTCATTTTCATTCCACGTGATACTGAACAACCCTGCCCTTTGCTATAACAATTTAGCCGACTTTGACTTTTTTATTATGACACACTTGATTTAAAGTTAGCCCAGCTCTTCAAAACCTTGTCTAATTTGCAGACTTTTGGCCATCATCTCCATATTTACTAAGTTAATCACTGACATCTGGTTATGTACCAGAGAAAAAAGAATAAAAAGGCAGACTGGTTTTAAATAAACCTTCAGGTTAGCCAAGCCTTACCCTTACCCAGACCTACTGTTGCAAACATCCATGACAGGTCTATGACAGACTTGCATTGTTGATTTTTGACCAAGCATACTGTCTGTAGTTGTTTGCACAGTTTTCCTGTGCAACAAGGACAGGACATTTTGGGTGTGCATACTTTCACTTTTACCTCCAAATAAAGCTGGTGGAGTTTCTGTGTGCACCATAATACTTCCAGTTCTTACTTTGTTCAGTTCAGGTTATCTTAAGTAATAAACAATGTACTAATAGATTTTCACTACTCGGGTTTAGTGCAACTAAACAAGACACTGATTAAAGTATCATCTTAAAAAGTTAAAATAAAAAATTAAGCAGTTGCCCATTAAGGCATATTAAGACATTCAGCGGAAACAGAATGGCTTTAGCATTCATACAAAGTTGGGCTTCTAATGTATCACCATGTTCACTTGTAAGCCGGCTTGATTTTGCTGGGAACCATCAGTAAACCAACAGTTTAGCTGTAGCTCTTAGTTGGGCACCATACAACCAAAACACTGATCTAGATGCTAAAGCACTCCATAAAGCTGACACTGCAAGCAAACATTTCCCCAAAGCTAACCTGAACATAACCATAAATATGCTTTGTCGTTCTTTGGTAGCTCAGCCAACACAACATGCTGTAATTGATCACAGTTCTTATACTAATATGTGCATCATTGAAACGTGTTCAGAATATTGTTTGTTCTCAGAATCTTTCTTGCTGTCTTGCGAAAATGACTTTTTCTCTCCAGCACATTGTCACGATCACAGATGTCATCATGCTGCTTGATCTAACAGCAGGCACAAACACACACACCCCCACAGCAGCCAGAAAAGTTGTCGTTGGCCATTCTCAGGCCACGCGTTATGAAGGACTGCTTCGGCTATTGATTTCCACTCTTCAATAATTAATGCTTCTCCTAACCTTGACTACATATTAAGAGGAGTTTCGCCCTTTTATGGTGGAGAGGGGGAATGAAGCATCAACAACTGATTTGGCACAAACTGCCACAGAAACGATTAAAGCTCCAGCTTTCAATGAGGCGTTCAGGCGCTTTCTTAGCTTTCAGGTAAAATGTTCAATGTGAGATTAATTATTTCTCTCTTACTCTGCAGCAGGGTGGAATTATTTTTCTTATAAATCTTTGATTTTACGATCATCACCTTGACATTGAAGATACTTTATCAGCAATATTAACATACAAATTTGTCTCTCTCCAGCCAAAATGTATCATTATAGTCTTTGTTATTTAAACAGAGATTTGAATTCAAATTTACTAGGAATTTCTACTTTATGAAATTGCACGACCCTGCATACACTCATAAAAGAATATTTATGAATCTCACCTCCTTTCATATTACATTAAAGAAAGAAATAAAATTATTAGCACCAGTTTCGTAACTTGCCCTGAGCAATACTACATTTGCTGTTTATGTGCATGAGACAGGAGCAGGTCGTTTGTGTTAATCATGTCCTTTTCTTTTTTTCAATCTTCATTTCGCACCTCTCTTCCCACTGCCACTCCATTCACAGGTCAACAGCACTATTGATTTACACCCTTCACCTAATCACTTAGGTAACATTTCCCTGGTGGCTGCTTTTTCCTCCCATGATTCATAGCCAAGCTGTGAAATCTCCCCATTGCCACTAATTAAGCGTAAGGTCAGCCTTTAATCATCACCTGCTTGTGCAGCATGAGCGACCGTCCTCGCTGATCCAAAGCCCTGCTGAAAGGCTCCAATCTGCCGCGAGATGAGGCCTTTCAGGGCAACTAAAGAAAAGGCATATTTTGCTGCGATGAAAGATGGTAATTTCTGTCATTTTGGTAACTTGAAAGACATATGCTTTGTTTTTGTAGGGAATGTGAGAAAAAAGGCAAAGGCAGTCTGAGCAAAGTCTTTCTTGGATGTTTTCACAGCTTGATTATTGAAGTTGATGTGAGCAGATGCTTGACTGAACCATCATTCTGTTTGGAACACTTTACACTCCCACAAGTGCACACACACACACACACACACACACACACACACACATACACACACCGATATGCATATTACACTGGTTACCAAGGACCAACTCATTCAATCTGACATCTATGTGCTATAAGTGCCACTTTGGTCCACTGTACAGTGATTTAACCGCTTTCAATTCTGGCCAAGAACGCAGTCTCCCCCTACACTATGCCTCAAACCCATATACACACACACATATATATATATATATATATATATATATATATATATATATATATATATATATATATATATATATATATATATATATATATTGGCTGATTCACACATGGGATTCTATAATGAGTGACTGTAGGCAGGAGTTTAACCTTGGAGACCTGTGAAGAGATGGAGGTCAGGGTGGCTGCAGAAGCGATTATTGTTTTTGGGGATTATCGTCACTTTTTGGATTACCAATAAAAGCACCATCTTCCTGCTCAGCGTAAGGCTTATGTGAGGCCACTACTCTGGCACGTCATTAACTCCAAAATAGAGCTTATTTCACTCATGCAAACAATCAATTCCCCCCACACAACCACATGAGATGACATTTATGCAAACAGCTTGCTTCGTCATTAGGAACCCAAACAGTGTGATATATCCTTTCAGATGAATTCATGTGCCATTCTGGATGTTATACTGCAGTTGCCGTTATTTACATCTTGGCATGCCTGCCACTCTCTGTGATAAATTGATGCTAGAATAAGAAAGCTAGGCACTTGGGGGAAGATTCATTTTTCGCTATTCTACAGCTTTGCATTGGAGGTTTTAAACGGACTAGCTGTTTAAATCAAAGTAAAAGGTTTTTTCTCAAAACTGGGTCTCCTTCAACATCGAATGAGTTCATGGAGTTGGGGCACATATCTTACTTCACTTCGCACTTCACTCTCAGGAGGTCAAACATGGTGCTTTATAGAGGCACAATGCACAGAGGGAGCATTTACTGGCCAGAGGCCATCACAGTCAATTCCTGATGTGCCAGAACAAAGGAAAAAAAAAATGCCCACCGCCAGTGTCCAGGGTGATGTATGCCTGTGCAGAGGGTAATTGCAACAGGCACAGGGAGATGACTGTAGTGCACAGAGACAGCATCCAGTCGATGAAAGCAGCAGACAAGTGAACAGGCAGGCGGGGAAACAGGCGTGGAAGTGGTCCATCCACTGGAGAGAAGACTTGTGATGGATGGGGTGCAGGAATGCCAGACTCCTTTCCGAGAGATTGAAAGCAATTTTCTCAGTGCCAAAGTGGCAGAAAGAAATGGCTGAGATAGAGGTTGGGAAGCATTGCTATGAACTCCCAGACACTGATGCCTTTCAGGTCGTCCAGCCTCTCTGGGGGTTTGGGGAGACCTGGCTGACTGGGTAGAAGTGTGGTTGGCAACCTCGCTGAGTACTGGACGAGGCTGACAGCTCGAGGCACATCAAATCCTCCTGGTAAAGGAGAAGCCCAGACTCTGCCAATATTAAGCACAATGGATGTCTTCATAATCAAAACTATTCCCTGGCAATGGTTGTGGCAGAAAGTTGTATTATTTTTTTTCTTTAAGTAAAAATGTATATTCAAACAGTGTTCTATGATTTCAGGAAATTAAACCAATTTCGAACACAAGAGTTTCCCTTAAGTTTTCCCCAAAAACTGGAAACAGGACAAACAAAACTGGTGACTGAATAAGCTCAAAACAGTCACTGGAGAAACTCAGACAGTTGTCAAATCTAAAACGAGCTCCTCAATGTAATATTTTAATCATCAAACTAGCAAGCTAACAATTTAACAAGCTCTAGGAAAAGTTTGATTGTATGTTTCTTCCATTTAAGGCTCTAAGTTAGGCTTTGGATTTGGTCACACCTGTGCTTACTGATGATAAGGCTAAGAATGATTTAATAGTAATAAATTATTGTCGTTTATTATTCACTGGAGAAAGAACTTACTCCTGAAATACATGCAGCAGAAACCTGATCTGTCACATCGGAGAGGCGAAGCAAAGCAGGGTTTTTTTTACCTACTACATAGATGCTGCCGTTATAGAATGTGGCTGTGTGCCAGCATTTTGTGAGGATATTTTAAGAAATCTACCTACAACTATCAGAAAATTACATTCTTCCTGCTTTTATAAGTATTTTTCCAATAAGAATTGTAAGATATATAAGGTTCTGAATCTAGATTGGCTCAGATACAGGATGATGGAAGCACATTGATTCGTTTGATTTCATACGTTTTCATCTGTTCATTGGTTTGTTTCTTTGTTAGACTGTTTGTCCGTCTGTTTGCATGATGACACAGAAACTACAACAGAAACATGGAGCAAGAAAGAACCCAATAACTTTAGGAGTGGATCCAGATGAAGTAACAGATCCATGACTTCCTTTTTTCACTTACTTTAACGTTAACATTTAACTATGATCATTTTCAGGGATACCCTAAAAATAATATTTATTTATGAATTTATTATTATAATAATAATAATAATTATTATTATTATTATTATTTTCTGAAATCATTTTAGCTCCCCAATATTAGATGTTACGAATGTGTCTGTTAGAGACAGGAAAAATAATTACAGGTTCTATAATGGCTTTATTTAAACAGGTTTAATGTCCAGTTTCCTTCATAAAGCCATGACGTTTTACATTCTGGTTTAGTAGATAGCGCTGTGGCGGTATTCATCTTTAATGTTGGTAGTGAGAGGAGAAGGAGAAGAAAAAGGTTCGTGAATTTAAAAGACTATTAAATTGAAACATTAGCTAATTAAAATTGCTGAATGTCCTGAGAATGTCGAATTGGTCGTATAGGTGGAAGACAAAGCGAAATGATGGATTTGTTGTCGACTTGTAGGTGATCGTGAAGTCAACGTCTGTGAAGTTGGAATGATATTCACAGAGTCAAGCTTCCCGGATCAATAACTCATTAGTGAAACGTTGTCGAAACACAAACGATGCCTCTTTACTACAGGTAGACAACGAGCTGCACATCAAAACAAGCTGTCCTCCAAGCTGGACGAATAACAGCGGTCTTTATGTGCTGCTGGCTGTCGGATGAGTGGGCAGGGACTGTCTACAAAGTGCAAGACTGAAAATAATATTTTAGAGAAAATGTTATTTTGTATAATGTTGTGGAGGCTTTTTTTGGTGAAAACCATTCAATAAATTCACTCTTAGCAAAGTTTAACCAGATTCACTTCATACATGGCTTGTCCCCTGTAGGTTATACTACAGCAACTAGTAGGGAAAAAATGCTATGATTATTATATTATTATTATTATTATTAGCATTATTATTTTATACTACAATAGACCTGAAGGTAACATTGTGTTTATGAAATTAAGGTTTGCCAAAGTGAAAAGGTTTGATTACTTCTGAAAAATGTATGTTTCATTTTTCATTTCTTAAATTCTTTTTTTTTATGAGATGTGGCTGAGCCCCCCTAAAGGACTGATCCTAGAATCGCCCATGCAATGAGGTTTTAATTTTAACCGATTCTGCACAGAGTGTACATACGTATTTGTATGCAATATTATGTTGTTTTTACCTTGTGGAGGTAGCAGCTCCAGTTAACTGTAATGGACGTGCTCTGCTGTGAGCATGTTGCAGCTGATGTGCCGCAACCATTCCTTATGTATTTTGGTCATTACTCTGTTAGAAATCAAAGAAGAAGATGAGCATCAGTGAAACCTGAGTTGCTCTAGTCCACCAAATTTCATCCAGCATGTGTACACACCATTTAAATGAATCCTTTGCGAATCTAGTCCGGCGTGAGTGGCAGACTCCACCACTGACATTTCGAAATACTATATGAAGAGATCATTTATACGTGTAATGGCTGTAGTAGAATAAATGCCATAAATAGTTTTAGCCATTGGGATTGATTAAAAAAAACTAATACCAAAGATTTGAAAAAAAAACCCATAGGTATTATGATGTTATTTATAAATCAAAAGGTAATACTTCAATTCCTTTACCAGGGCTGTTTTAGCATGGTTTGATTAGTGGCCTGGTAACATGCATACAAATAATTAAATCACATTTTTCTACATTTTTCCCTTCCATTTTAAAACCAGTGAGAACACAGAGAAGAAACACAGAAATGTCTCATGTGAATGTCAATGGCTCATGTTAAACTTATTGGTCATGGTAAAAAAACACATTATGTATATTTCGGAATAATAAAACTCAATGAAATTAGAATTTCATTCTGCTTTTAGTTGGATTTCCCTTCCCTAATGAGGCAGGTGTTCAACCCGATAAGACAAACCAATTCATTAGCCCAGAAAAATTAAAAAAAATCTGAAATGCGCTGCAGCCATTTCCAGGTGATCATCTCTCCGGC